>OX596010.1:57816172-58325372 GCA_951394025.1 Heteromyza rotundicornis | reverse complement strand
TGATTTTTTGTGTGTGTATATACATGAAAGCGTTTTGCATACAGCTTGCTGAAGTTAATCGATATTAGCTAAAGGTATGGTATAAGTCAAAGTGGCTTTGGTGAGTAAGCGGTTAGTTGGCTACTTTACCTTACTTACAGGTTACTTACTCGCAGCGTCGTGGGTTCGGTTCCCTCACCAGGGCGGCTAACATTTATCAAAAAAAATATATGTGTGAACATATTGTAAATGACTAACATTAAAAAAAAAAAAGTAACAACTTAAAAAAATTTTTTAAGTGAAGTTGTAAATTTTGAATAGGTTAGCGTTAGGAACAGACAGACAGGCAGAAAGACAGACTGATCTGGACAAATATATATATTAATTATATATATTATTATTATATTATATTACAAAGTAATCGTACTTTTTGTGTATTTGATTACAAAAGTAATCAATACCGCATATGTATTTGATTACAAAAGTAATCAATACCGCATATGTATTTGATTACAAAAGTAATCAAAACCGCATAGCTCTGGATAATACCAATATTTTATTTAATCGACCAAACGAAAAAGGTCACTTATGCTTCCATTAATCAAACGAAATGCAATATTTATAATACATTGAAATTTTATGTTTATTTGCTGAAAAATTTTTAACAAATTGAGTTAAAAATTAAAAGTTAATAAAAATTACTTTTATATACAAAATGAAATATTGAATTCAGTTTAGACGAAGATAGCTGCTTAGATAACATAATAAGCCATTCTTAACTGCTTTGATAAATTTATAAAGGTGAACTTAGCAACTGAAGTAGTACAATTATAAAAGGCCTGTATGTGGCGTGTTGCTATAGAAGAATTCACGCGCAAAGGAAGTCATTACATAGAACATGAAAAAATGAAGCCATAATGAAACGCTTTCTAACTCTTTTGCAGAGTTCATAAAATAATAACTCCGCTCAACTTCATTTCTCAGATTTACAACATTCCAAACCCTTTTGAATAGTTAATGGCTTTTAATAAACGCTCCTCGAGTTTCTCTTTGCTACAATACTCGGGTAGTAGCAGTACGTTGAAGCAGGTATGCGAGGTTGGCAGACGGTCGCTATCAGGGCCATGACGCGTGATGAGCAGCTTTAGTCGACTTAGACCTCCCACAGGCACTCGATCCGAACCTGTGGTGAATTCGAGCAATTTACGTTTTGATTCCTCAGGGAAATTGTGCACAACGTCCCAAAAATCCTTGACAGTTTGAGAATCCTTGGTGTAACCGCCTTCATACTCAGTGGACTTTTCCAATTCAATAAAATCGAATTTCTGTAAATAAGCAAAATAGCTGATTCATTCCCAAAAATTACGCAAGCAAAAATTTAACTCACTCTGCTTCCGCACACCAACAGCTCAATCTCTTCAGGGCGAAACAATAATTTCAGCGGCGACTCATCTGTAACCATTTCGAAACCTCTTTTAAATGCTCTAAACTGCCGTTCTATACTCTTGTTAAGCAAATAATCACTGTACAAATCCACAAATTCTTGTTTATTGTGCTGCGTCACAACGATGTCCCCGCCGCCAGGTTTCAGTTCGTGTTCCACAACCTCCTTGAAAACATCGTTATAACTGATTTTAAATGTCTGCATAAAGACATCCTCCATGTCTGCATCCTGATATTCCAACATTGACTTCAAACTGCGATACAATGTTGGATTCCAATCTTTCAGATCGTAGAAAGAGCCCTGCCCACCCATGAGCTTGCGATAGACAACCATAGGGAAATTCACAGCCAATATAATGTTGTTATAAATAGCTAATCCTAAAATGATACCGATGAGTGTGAACTGCGCTTCATTCTCAAATGGTGTGCAATTAAACCTGCAATTGGAATAAAATGATGATGTTATTTCAAACTACAGAGTAAATTGTCTTCGACAACTCCAAAGCTAAATTAATCCCACACAATATGAACCATATTTCGATATATTTAGAACAGTGTCGGGCACACCAATACATAAAAATGTATACTTGTGTGTGTGCCTGAGAGAGCGACACACACGTTTCGCGCGTTTGGCGAAGATGCTTATAGTGTTCGTATGAAACCATTGCGTTGGCAGCGAATTGAAGACTATGTTCGCGAACATAGGAAACTCGAAAATTGCCCGACACTGGTTTAGAACAATGTTGTCCTCACGCGACAAACCGCTAATACAACTGAAATCAGAGACCTTTGAATCAGATCTAAAAAGTGTCATTCATGTTACACTGTACAACAGTAAAAAAAAAACACCGGGCTCTCGTACATTTTTTCTAGTATTTCGAATATCTCATTGGTTTTTTCCGGAAACCTCTAGTTTGGGTTTCAGAGGACCTAGAAGTTTCAAGGAGTATTCTTAGTTAAAAATCATTTTAAATAGTTAAAATCATCGTAGTATAGCAATTTTAATATCAAATGAAAGAGGGTAGTTTCACCAAATCAAAACCAAATTATCCTGACAAAAGGATTTTAATATCCTATTGTCAATATCCTGGAAGTTAGTCTGCGAATCAACAAATTGTAAAATTTCATCTTAATAGCTTTGATATTTTAGCTTGCAGATTTTTTTAAAATTTTTGTCAAACAAAAAAAAAATTTCTTTATTAGTTTCATTTAAAGTTGGTAAAAAAAAAAAAAACTATGTCTAAACTTGAAAAGGAACATTGAAGATGCTTAAACTTCCTCAGCTTCCATTAATACTGACGGAACTATGTATTTCTGTACTCTTACTTTGTGAAATAAAATCCAAGCAACTTTTGTTTTTTATAACAAAACGTAATTTTTTGCTATATTGTGTTTGTTTAGTCGTAGCGTTATTTTAAAATGTGTAAAACAAAAAATGGAATCTGAAAATATTAAACATAAAAACCATCCAAATTGTTTTTGTTATGTTTGTGGTGAATTCACTATATTAAAGCAAAGAAAAGTAATAAGTGATGTAATAAATGCAGGTGAAAACATGAAATATGCACCTAACATTTGTTGTGATAAGTGTTACCGAAATTTATCGCGTTGGTTCAATGGTAAATTGGAAAATATGCCATTTGGAAGTCCTATGTTGTGGGCTCCACAATTGCAGCACGATGAAGATAATTGTTATTTCTGTGTTACAAATATCAAAAGCTACAATTTAAGATATAAGTCAATTTTAAATGACCCAAGTTTGGAATTCGCAATTCGGCTTAAACCACACAGTGAAACAATGCCAATACTATCGAGGATCAAGTATTATACATTCAAATGTTAATGATGTCTTTGTACCACAGCCATCATCTCAAAACAGCAACCGATCAATCTGTAGCTATGATCAAACGTACGCACCAACAGAAGCTAGGCGTGCGGTCATATACTATTTAACAATGGAGGATTCGACCACTTTGCCAGAGTATTGGGTTTAATTATTTAATATTGGGTTGCCGCCTCTATACTTCGTGACCACAACTTGTTAGATAGAAGTGCTTTAGTTACAGCAATACGCCATCGCTCGCATGAATTTCAATTTTTTGGCACTTTTTTTCACTTCAGCTCTTCGAAAATTAGTCTGAAAGTTGCATCCCCATATCTTTACTTATATAAAATTCTTTGTGAGTTTGTTTGTAGGTTTGTATGTTTGTTCCCTTATAACTCAAGAAATACTTGAACGATTTTAATGAAACACATATCAAAACGTAGGCAATTTCATTGACCTCATCATCGTTCGAGGTGGGCGTGGCAAATGTTATTCTAAAATGCTTTAATTCATGCAGTGTTTAACCGATTTCGCTAAAATTTTATATGTGGTTTTTCCGCCCACTGCCACGCCCTAAAATTTTTAAAGCTTTGTAACTCGGGTTCTATTTAAAGGATTTCGCTGATATTTTGTATTTGGTGCTGGGTGGTGAATGGGCAGAGGGACCGCATAATTTAAATAACAGCTAAGTAAGCAAGTATTGAATATATTTTAATGATATTTGTCATAGAGCTGTAACTTTCCCAAACTTTGTGTCGAATATGGGAATAATTGGACAAGGAGCGTGGCACCGCCCATACAATTTTCTACCCCATACTTGGCAACTATCGTGAAGTAAAGTTTTGTTTTAGCAGGCTACAAACCTTAGATGGAAATTTACGTTAAAAACATCGTGCTCAACTGTAAAACTTAAAATATTCAAAAAACTACATCATTTTCTACATCCACTAATCATCGAGTGCAGATAAATCAGTGAATTGTTCATCGTAAATTGGAAAAACTTAAAACTGAGACTCCACCAAAATCCAAATATGTGAAGTGAGAGAGTGACAGCTGTTTACAGATCTTCAAAATCATTCCAAAACATTCTGTAAGCGCTAGATCTAATTGGTTCTTGTCTGTGATATACACAACGCCATCTAGTGCCCAATAGTAAATTAGTGAACTCTTTTAAAATCCTAATTTCTAATTCGTTGCCAGATAGGCATATAAAATTACACAAACACTTTAAATTAAATTCAACTAAAAAAAAAAAACTTAAAATAAAATTTAAAAAATCGAATAAAAATAAATAGAAACTTTCATTTGATAAATAATAAATTTAATTAACTAAATAAATAAAATAAATAATACAATGGCTAATATAGGACTTCGATCACGAAATATAAATAAATCAAAAAATTCGCCATACTTAAATACTGCAAAGCCTATAAACTCGTTACGAACCCCAGTTGATCCGGTGTCTCCCAAAATATTGGCGTTCCTCGAAAGGAGCTTTGCACAGCAGAACGAGTTAATCGATCGTCGATTAGCACAACAAATGGAACTTATTCGCGATTCCGAGCAAAAATTAATGGACGTTTTTAACCAGCAAATATCAAGCATGCGCAGTGACCTTGTTGTTGTTACCCAAAGGGTGGAGTGCTTGGAAGCAGCTGCGGAAGTTTCCGGCTCATTGCAAAATGAAATTGCCATCCTCAAAACTAAGCTGGTAAAGAAGATAACGCCGCGGTTGCCTGTGATCTTTCAAGACGAACGAGAATCTTTTAGACATTTTCCAGGCTCTATGTGGTGCAATCTCAGTAACGCCACCCGCTCTCAAAGGTATTTTTCGTATAAAAAACTCGAAATAAACGGATGGCGCATTATAATAAAATTATCTGCTCCGCACGAAAAAAATTTCATGATGAATCGATCTCGGATTTCAAACGAAACTCTAATGATTTGCTACGTCTCCACCACATTGGTTTCAAATCTGATGTCCTACGTAAATGAGGCATTAACACAGCTCAATCACGCCATTCTGAAAAAAGCTGAACTAGACTCTGCCTTCTCACGCCGTGGGATAGTCCATGTAAAACGCTATAGTGAAGATGCTCCTGTGTGTAACTCGATCAGCTGGCTTCTGGGTTTGTTAATGGGAAAGAGAACCGTTTTTTCGAGATGGTAATCACAACAACAACCACGGTGATGATAGTTCTTGCTCTTCCCTGCATCAAAATGAAGTGCAAAACTAAACTCATTTTATTAATTTTAAATTTCCTATTTGTATTTGCTTTATGTTATAAGGTACTTTTATATTTGTACACAAATTTAGTTTATTTCGAGTCTATTTGCGTTGCGAAGAAAATTACAGGTTATCATGTCACTCCTAGCAGACACAAATAACAAAAATTTATATTCCAAAGATAATTGTCATAATTTGATCCGAGCACTGAGTAAACAGCGAAATGGTCTGAAACTATTCCACGTGAATGCACAAAGCCTAAGTAAAAAATTTATGAATTCAGATACATATTCGAATATTCTAATGTGGATGTTGTTTGTGTGTCTGAAACATGGTTTCTCCCTGGCATGAATGATAAAATTGTTGAACTAAAGGGTTACAAAATTTTCAGAGCGGATAGAGAGAGTCACGCGGGTGGAGTAGCTTTGTATGTGAGAAACAATATTTCTTGTAAACTTTGTTGCAAGTCTGACTCGGACAGTCCTATTGAATATGTATTTGTTGAGATCTTGAGCAGTGCAGACAGAGCACTAGTTGGAAGTGTATATAGACCAAATCGTAACGTTAATATTGAGCCGCTCGTAGATACCATAAGAAACCTATCACTTAGTTACCCCAATATAATCATAGCCGGAGACTTTAACAGCAACATTATTACCGAAAGTCATTTAATCAATAAAATTATATCAATTGGACTGTATTCTGTGAATCGATATACACCCACTCATTTCACAAAGACTTGCAATACGCTCTTATATCTGTTCCTAGTAAACAATGAACAACGTATCCTGTTATACGACCAAAACATATAATTTCTAGTTTATTACTAAGCACCAAAAAATTCTATATCGTGATTTCAAAAATATCAACTATATTGCACTAAATAGTGAATTGTTCGCAATAAACTGGGAGGCTATTTATTACATTGCATCGGTTGATGCACAAATTTCATTCCTTCAACATCACTTAAGGCAATTATTTGAAAAATTTGTCCCTAGTAAAGAATATAAGGTACAAAATTCACAACAACCTTGGTTTAACCCATTAATGACGAGAGCGAAATTTTCGGAATTTTTTCAAGATTTTTTCAGGAATACCTAGAAATGGCCTAAGAAACGAATTTCTAACTTTTTTTTTTTTGGACCGCTTACCGTTTGCCCAGCCCTGGCCGTTACCATATGGTAACGCTCGTCACAACCCTAGCAAAATTACCTAATTTAAGATATTATTGTTTATAACTACTTTAATTTTAAATTCTTGAAATTTTAGCAATGTTTTAAGATTTATTTTGTAAAAAAAATTTTTATCGACCAATTTTTTTAAATCTAAAAGTTTTTTAAAAAAAATATTTTGTTAAAAAAAATTCTATAAATTCAGGAGCATTTTTGATCACAAAAGTTTCTTCAGCAAAGTAGTTTGTTTTTAAAAAACGCACATTTTTGCATCAAAAAAAAAAATTTTATAGCCCCCAGGAAAAAAGTTAGAAAAGTAGGTCAGTTTTCAACTAGGATTTTCTTGATAAGTGTCCTGGTAGTCATCTTAGAATGGGGTCCAATAGACCTTTTCAATAGTATTGAAGTTGATATTCTTAAAATTTTGGTAGTCGTTCAAAATTACTACAAAAGGCTGGCCTAATTATCTGTCCGCCACTGTATATAATATGTATCTCCACCTACACCAAAATACTGCTTAGGTTTTCAATAACATAAGAAATATCTCCATATGAACTGAAATTGGAAAGGTCCTCGTCATCATTTGACATACACAATTTACATGGCTGTAAAAGAGGTGTACGATGAAGACCATAGGAAGTACCTCCTTCATCTTCCTCCTAATAATCTTGTCCAGCCGGATAAAATTATGCCTGCCTAAATGTCTTCATCGTAATGTAAATTTGTTAAAAAACAATTGAGTAAGATTTAGCCGGTCGAAGTAAGCCTATATATACCATACACCCTTCCATCTGAGACCTGGTCGCCATCTTCCGCTCATTCCACCGACGGTACTCACATGTGCTCCATTTAGTAGTACTTTTCTACGTTCATCAGCCCGGCATGACCTAGCCATCTTAGACGTGGATTTTCTATGCGTCATGATGTCATGTCATGATCGGGGTATTGCTCATATAGCTTTTGCGGCACTCACCATCGACGCAAAGCGGACAATATATCTTACGGAGAATTTTCCAACCACAATTCCCGTGAAATTGGGTAACATTTGTTATAAAACTCGACTTTCACTTGTATGGAAGGTAGGCGTGGCAGCTGATCGATTTCGCCCATTTGCAATACCAACTCCTTCTAGGATTTCCAAAGGATAAATTCAATGTTTGGACCGCCTAGCTTTCATTTAGCTCTTTCAATAGCCCATACCAACCAAAATAACGGACAGACATACGGATATGGCTAAATCAACTTAAGAGGTGCTGCTAATTTTTCATAAGTACACCAAGTACATAACCACACTTTAAAGACAATTTATAGATAAAATATTTTTAACTTTATATGAAAAAAGCTAAAAAAATATATATTTCAAACCAATATATAGAAAAAATTTACTTCATTTTACAAAAAATACTCGAATATGTACGCAAATATGTATAAATCTGAATATTAAAAAAAAAAATTTTTTTAATTATATTAAGTACACAAACACACTTTCAAATCAATATACAAAAAAAATATATTTAATTTTACATAAAACTAGAGAGTGGACTATCTTCGGCTATACCGAAGTTGAAATACCCCCACACAGTAGGAAGAAGTACCTCGAACATAAAAAAATGTGGTCTCAAGACCCTATTTTGAGCCAATTATAGGTGGTTTTGGAGCCCGAACCATGTCCAAAATCCATTTCTAAAAATTTCAAATTAAATCCACAAAAAAAAATTAGTCTCAAGACCCCATTTAGACCCTTATATATGTGGCTTCGGAACCTCGGACCATGTCAAAAATACGTTTCTAAACATTTCCAATCGAATACAACAATAAAAAAGACTTGAAAAATTGTTACCTTTTTTTTCGGTGTATGGGAGCCAAGCCCAGTTTTTGTCCGATTTGGCTGATTCTCGAACTTGATCTCAGTATTCACGAGAAAAACATGTACCCAAAGTTTCAAGTCGATATCTCCAAAACTGCGACCGCTATCGTGCGGACGGACAGACGGACAGACGGACAGACGGACGGACAGACAGACGGACATCGCTAAATCGACTCAGGAGGTGATACTGATCAAGAATATATATACTTTTCCATACCGGACAAGCCTCCTTCTGGGCGTTACAAACGTTGTGACAAAGTTAGTATACCCTGCCACAGTGAGTGTGGGGGTATAAAAAGCTCATACAAACATTTTCAGTAAGAAAATTTAAATTTGCTAGGGTTGTGACGAGCGTGCCCATATGGTAACAGCAAAATTCAAAATGATAAAAAGGTAACACAGAAGTTATAAATAATTTTATTTTATACGTTTTCTAATACTTTGATATTCTACCCAAATGCCAAAAAAACTAGAGAGTGGACTATCTTCGGCTATACCGAAGCTGAAATACCCCCACACAGTAGGAAGAAGTACCTTGAACATAAAAAATTGTGGTCTCAAGACCCTATTTTGAGCCAATTATAGGTGGTTTTGGAGCCCGGACCATGTCCAAAATCCATTTCTAAAAATTTCCAATTAAATCCACAAAAAAAAAAAATTGGTCTCAAGACCCCATTTAGACCCTTATATATGTGGCTGCGGAACCTCGGACCATGTCAAAAATACGTTTCTAAACATTTCCAATCGAATACAACAATAAAAAATTTTTACCTTTTTTTTCGGTGTATGGGAGCCACGCCCAGTTTTTGTCCGATTTGGCTGATTCTCGAACTTGATCTCAGTATTCACGAGAAAAACATGTAAAAAAAGTTTCAAGTCGATATCTCCAAAACTGCGACCGCTATCGTGCGGACGGACAGACGGACAGACGGACAGACGGACGGACAGACAGACGGACATCGCTAAATCGACTCAGGAGGTGATACTGATCAAGAATATATATACTTTTCCATACCGGACACGCCTCCTTATGGGCGTTACAAACGTTGTGACAAAGTTAGTATACCCTGCCACAGTGAGTGTGGGGGTATAAAAATATTTAAAATATATAACTTTCTATGGCAATGAAAAATATTCTTACTGGAAAGGTCGTGACTTTTCGCTGTTTTTGCCCACTTTTCAAAAACACTACTTTTCAATTATCCGCCACGATCGCTACTGACGAGCGATTGCTTAGAATTATATATCAAAAGAAAGATCTAAGCATGCTTTATTTAAATCAAAAAACAGATTAGTGATATTTGTTCAAATATTTTTT
This sequence comes from Heteromyza rotundicornis, assembly GCA_951394025.1. Taxonomy (NCBI): domain Eukaryota; kingdom Metazoa; phylum Arthropoda; class Insecta; order Diptera; family Heleomyzidae; genus Heteromyza; species Heteromyza rotundicornis. The sequence continues at coordinate 58,315,541 of OX596010.1, read as the reverse complement.
TAATTGAATATACCGTGGAACGCTATCAGCGTTACCATATGGTAACACTCGTCGTGAATGGGTTAATACCAAAATTCAAAATAAGATTGCGGAGAGAAATCATGCACATAACAAGTGGAAAAGGTACAAAACACCCGAGCTGTATGTAATTTTCAAACGTTTGAAATCAAATGTAGTTGATATGGTAAAGAACGCTAAAACTTCGTACTATGAATCCAAATTTAGATCGAATTTAGGCACCCGGGAAACCTGGAGAAAAATCCGTGACATTGGTATCGGAAAGTCGACTATCATTGATGACGCCATCGACGTCGATGTCAATGAACTAAACGCAAAATTTCTGAACCTACCTGACATTCAAACAAATAATAAATGTCATAGTTTCGGTGCGGGTGTTAATCTTGAGTCTTCATTTAGTTTTACTTGTATTCAACAATCCAATGACGTTGAAGCATTTTTATCCGTAAAATCAAACGCGGTTGGTTCTGATCGCTTAAATCCGATATTTGTTAAAGCACTGCTTCCTTTTATTACGCACACGTTTAACTTACCACCTTACCACCTCAGTTATTTTATTACATCTGATACCCTTAGATCTTCTTGCCAAACAAATGGCTGCTATGGCGGCGGTCAGGCTCAGATCCACAAATCAATGGGGCTACTCTACTAAGGGGCACTCCTCAATTCTAGTTGGCAATAAATCCATTCCTGGGATAACTGACTACATTCTTCCCGAAATATCCTTCACAAGAGACTTCCGCACCACTATTCCGTCCCGGTCCGACTGGGAGGAGCAGTGGCCTCGGAAGAGGGATCAAATTCACTTCTATACGGACGGCTCCAAGCTCGACAACAAAGTTGGTGGAGGAGTCTTCACTGACGAACTTAATGTAGGTCTCTCATTTCGCCTTCCCGACCACTGCAGTGTATTCCAAGCAGAGGTGATGGCTATAAAAGAAGTTATGAACTGGCTGCGGCGGAACGTAATATCTGCTCAGGATATTACGATTTTCACAGACAGTCAGGCCGCAATCAAATCCTTGGAATCTGTCCTCCTAACATCAAAGCCTCGGACTGTCGTACATCTATTAACGAGATGGCTAAGCAGTTTAACATCCACCTCGTCTGATGCTGATCAAGAATATATATACTTTTCCATACCGGACACGCCTCCTTATGGGCGTTACAAACATTGTGACAAAGTAAGTATACCCTGCCACAGTGAGTGTGGGGTAGGGCTTTCGATCCCGAAGGCTTTTAGCAATCCCGGGATTTTCGGGACTGAAAATTACAATCCCGGGATCCCGGGATTTTTCGGGATCCCGGGCACTTTACTTTTACAAGCAAAGTGCCTTTTAAAAAAATAAAAAAAATGTTTTTTATATGTTTTATTGGAAAATTTATAGTTTTAGCTTAAATAAATAAACATAAACATTAATTTCAATTTATTAAAGGTACAAATTAATAAATTTTTATTTTCAGTATTTGAGTTTCCGTTTCTTTAGGAACGACAGAATTCAATTCAAAATATGCTTAAGTAAGGTTTCTGTAATTACTTTTGTATCAGTTTTCCGTTTTACTTAATTATTTTTATTAAGCAATTCATTTTTGTGCGTTCGCTAAGACTGAAATTACCAATTTTCTTCTTAAATAAATATAAATTTATTTTTTTTTAAAGAAAAAATTTCAAGCACAAACAATTTTATTTGTAATTTTTTTAATAAATTAAAAATTTTTAAGTTTTGAGTTTTTTTACTAACTTTTTTTTTATTTTGGGGTTGTCCAAATGTTGTCAAAAACTATTTTTCTACCATTTTTATTTTATGAGCGATGAAAAGTTGTATTTTTCTTGTATTAAACTTTTTTTATAGACTAATTTATTTAAAATATAGTCCCGAAAATCCCGGTATTTTCGGGACTACAAATGGACCGGGATCCCGGGATCGAAAGCCCTAGTGTGGGGTATAATTATTTTGTAAAATTAGTATTACAAATGCAGTATTACAAGCAAAAAAGCATTTTTTGGGTGAATCATACCAGGTGGGATTACAGCTGCCACCAAGTGCGCCCCCTTGGGCATTTTTTGGGTGAATCATGCCGGGTGGGATTACAACTGGTACCAAGTGCTTCCTTGGACTTTTTTTGGGTGAATCATACCGGGTGGGATTACAACAGCCACCGAGTGCGTCCTTGGACATTTTTTGGGTGGGATTACAACTGGCACCAAGTGCTTCCTTGGACATTTTTTGGGTGAATCATACCAGGTCGGATTCCAACTGCCACCAAGTGCGTCCTTGGACATTTTTTTGGTGGATCATGCCGGGTGGGATTACAACTGGCACCAAGTGCTTCCTTGGACATTTTTTGGGTGAATCATACCAGTTGGGATTACAGCTGCCACCAAGTGCGCCCTTGGGCATTTTTTGGGTGAATCATGCCGGGTGGGATTACAACTGGTACCAAGTGCTTCCTTGGACTTTTTTTGGGTGAATCATACCGGGTGGGATTACAACTGCCACCGAGTGCGTCCTTGGACATTTTTTGGGTGGATCATGCCGGATGGGATTACAAGTGGCACCAAGTTTCACGGACGAAATTAACCATCAACTACAGCGTCCTTTGAAGTTGTCGCAAATTCCTATATATATTTATTTTATACAACCCGTGCAACGCCGGGTATGTTGATTAATAAGGGAAAAAATCTCTCAACGATTCCGATAGCATATTCAGTGCAACTGAAAGAAAATTATGATGAATGAAGTCTATTTTGGAAGAAATAAACTAATCGCAAAACAACTGGTTGGTGTCAGGTATGAACAAAGACGGTGAAGGTTTTCAGTACCTGAGAAATAAATTCCGTTGGATCAATGATGCGAAGATCAAAGAAGGTAAACACAAACTAATTCAAATATCGTTTCGAATTCAGTTATCTTAATTAATTTAAAAACAGTATTTTCTATCTCTTTTTATAGGTGCTCTAATTGGTCCGAATATTCGCGCATTGTTGAAGGACACAGAATTCGTGAACAAATTAAGTGATGAGAGAAAAAAGCATGGCTGTGTTTTAAGGCTGTGAATGAAATTTTTTTGGGGAATCACAAAGCAGAACATTATACGGAACTTGTTAAAGAAATGATTACCGCGTTCCAGACTTGGGCAATTGAGCGACCATTACCATTACCATTATCATTACAGGTAATGAAATTTTATTTCATTACCATTACCATTACTGCAATGGTAATTGTAATGGTAATGGTAATGAAGTAATGAAAATTTCATTGCAATGGTAATGATATTACCATTATTTCATTGCGATAGTAATGATAATGAAGTAATGAAATTTCCATTACTTCGTTACCTATCTGCCCCAATTGCGTTTTTGCCACTTTTTGGGCAAATCATGCCAAGTTTAATTGTAGCTACCATCAAGTGTGTCCATGGTCATTTTATGGATGATTAATGTCAGTTGCGATTAGGACAGCTTCTGAGTGCGTCCTTGGACATTTTTTGGATGAATCATGTCAGGTGGGATTATGCCAGCTTCTGAGTGCGTCCTTGGACATTTTTTGGGTGAATCATGTCAGGTGGGATTAGGACAGTTTCTGAGTGCGTCCTTGGACATTTTTTGGGTGAATCATGTCAGGTGGGATTAGGACAGCTTCTGAGTGCGTCCTTGGACATTTTTTGGGTGAATCATGAGAGGTGGGATTAGGACAGTTTCTGAGTGCGTCCTTGGACATTTTTTGGGTGAATCATGTCAGTTGGGATTATAACAGCTTTTGAGTGCGTCCTTGGACATTTTATGGATGAATCATGTCAGGTGGGATTAGGACAGATTTTGAGTGCGTCCTTGGACATTTTATAGATGAATCATGTCAGGTGGGATTAGGCCAGCTTTTGAGTGCGTCCTTGGACATTTTTTGAATGAATCGCGTCAGGTGGGATTAGGACAGCTTCTGAGTGCGTTCTTGGGCATTTTTTGGGTGAATCATGTCAGTTGGGATTATAACAGCTTTTGAGTGGGTCCTTGGACATTTTATGAATGAATGTCAGTTGCGATTAGGACAGCTTCTGAGTGCGTCCTTGGACATTTTTTGGATGAATCATGTCAGGTGGGATTATGCCAGCTTCTGAGTGCGTCCTTGGACATTTTTTGGGTGAATCATGTCAGGTGGGATTAGGACAGTTTCTGAGTGCGTCCTTGGACATTTTTTGGGTGAATCATGTCAGGTGGGATTAGGACAGCTTCTGAGTGCGTCCTTGGACATTTTTTGGGTGAATCATGAGAGGTGGGATTAGGACAGTTTCTGAGTGCGTCCTTGGACATTTTTTGGGTGAATCATGTCAGTTGGGATTATAACAGCTTTTGAGTGCGTCCTTGGACATTTTATGGATGAATCATGTCAGGTGGGATTAGGACAGATTTTGAGTGCGTCCTTGGACATTTTATAGATGAATCATGTCAGGTGGGATTAGGCCAGCTTTTGAGTGCGTCCTTGGACATTTTTTGAATGAATCGCGTCAGGTGGGATTAGGACAGCTTCTGAGTGCGTTCTTGGGCATTTTTTGGGTGAATCATGTCAGTTGGGATTATAACAGCTTTTGAGTGGGTCCTTGGACATTTTATGAATGAATCATGTCAGGTGGGATTAGGACAGCTTTTGAGTGCGTCCTTGGACATTTTTTGAATGAATCGCGTCAGGTGGGATTAGGACAGCTTCTGAGTGCGTCCTTGGACATTTTTTGGGTGAATCATTGTCGCGGTATAAATATGCGCCACCGTTGTTGTTGTTTTGTTTGTTATGTTTTTTTATGTTTCCCTTTTGTTCGGGGCGACGGGCGAACAAAATCGAAGGAACAAAATCTCACACGCACTAACCGAAAGAACGCACTGCACGATTGTATTGATTGTCAATTTTTTTTTTATATAAATATATTAAATATATTTGTTTTGCTTAATTTGTTAAGCAAAACAAATTCGGCACTCGCGGGTGATATGCGACCGGCGCGCGGAAGAAGAAAGTCAAAGTTCTCTTTCTCTCTTCTCCTTTCTTTCGCTTTTGCTTTCGTTAAGTTAGCTCAGTGAGCGGCGGCGATCCGATGAGGGTATTGCCAGCCTCGCCATTACAATAGTAAAATGTCAAAACCTGGACTAAAGCTTTTGTACTTTTTGAACCTGTTTGAGGGAGAGGAATTTGAGAACATTTATGCTTTCGCCTATACGTACATGAGTGCCGCCAAAATGTATATTTCATTTTGGTGGGTGCAGGGGGGTATATGTAAATTTGCCAAACACACCTAGAAAAATCTGAAGAGATTTTTCGCATATAGGTATGGGTAAAGCCCCGACTGCGGACACTGGTTTCTGCGTAAGCCGCACTCTATGTATGTGGGAAAATAAATGGAAAGTGAGCGTCATAGGCGCTCATATATTCTAATTCTTTTAGTTCTTTTTGAGCAGGGAAGAAGGAGAGTGTCAAAGCTTTGGTTTTCTAATTGAATTGAATCTTAAATTAGTGGCTTCCAAAATTTGGATAATTTTCTTTCCTTTTTTTTTAATTTGTATTTTTTTTGAGTGGTGAAGTGGAGCTGTTGCCATCGTCGGACTGTAGCTGGAGGACAAGTGTTCCAAAGGGAGTATTTTTGCGCGCTGGTTTAGTTTTGCCAGCTAGTGTTTATTTTGCTTTATTTTATTTGTGGCAGTCGGCCATTTAGTGTTTTGAATTTGAGGAATTGAATAGAGTTGGACAGGTTGTGTTCGGTCGTGATTTGTTTTGGTGAAGTGTTTCCGTCCAAGTAGTTTGCTTGGAATTTGTTTGGCCGTTTTCCCCCCCTCTTCCTTATTCCTTTTTTTTGTTTGTGTTGTCCCGCATCAGAGCCAAGTTGTTGCTGGACATCGAATTTTATCGAAGTCCAGCTGGTGAATAGATTCTGCAAGAATCGTGCGAGGGATTTCAGACAGGTTGGTCTGGTCCCGCAAATCAATTGCGTTTAAACAAATATAATTTTTGATATTTGGATATTGGGTCGTCTTGTGTCAATTTTGAAAAGGGTTTGTGTTCGGTATTATTTTCTTTGTGTCCAAAAAAATTTCCGTTATATATATATATATATATATATATATATATATATATATATACTTATATATATATATATATACTTATATATATATATATATACTTATATATATATATATATACTTATATATATATATATATACTTATATATATATATATATACTTATATATATATATATATACTTATATATATATATATATATATTGCGGCAGTTTCGGTGTAGGGTTTTAAAAGTTTAATTATCAGGTTTTCGCGGGTTCGTGTTGTTCGTTCGGACGGGGATAACATACCGCGAGGGTCGTCTTAAATCCCACGCTTCGCGACTGTGCTATTCGGGCAAATAGGGAATTTAATTATCGCGTGGGGATTTTCGAGTTTTAAATAAAGTTTTAGTTCAAAATAGCGCGATATCATGTCAGTTGGGATTATAACAGCTTTTGAGTGCGTCCTTGGACATTATATGGAAGAATCATGTCAGGTGGGATTAGGACAGCTTTTGAGTGCGTCCTTGGACATTTTATGGATGAATCATGTCAGGTGGGATTAGTACAGCTTCTGAGTGCGTCCTTGGACATTTTTTGGGTGAATCATGTCAGGTGGGATTAGACCAGCTTCTGAGTGCGTCCTTGGACATTTTTTGGATGAATCATGTCAGGTGGGATTAGACCAGCTTCTGAGTGCGTCCTTGGACATTTTTTGGGTGAATCATGTCAGTTGGGATTATAACAGCTTTTGAGTGCGTCCTTGGACATTTTATGGATGAATCATGTCAGGTGGGATTAGGACAGCTTTTGAGTGCGTCCTTGGACATTTTATGGATGAATCATGTCAGGTGTGATTAGGCCAGCTTCTGAGTGCGTCCTTGGACATTTTTTGGATGAATCGCGTCAGGTGGGATTAGGACAGCTTCTGAGTGCGTCCTTGGACATTTTATGGAAGAATCATGTCAGGTGGGATTAGGACAGCTTCTGAGTGCGTCCTTGGACATTTTTTGGGTGAATCATGTGAGGTGGGATTAGGACAGTTTCTGAGTGCGTCCTTGGAAATTTTTTGGGTGAATCATGTCAGTTGGGATTATAACAGCTTTTGAGTGAGTCCTTGGACATTTTATGGATGAATCATGTCAGGTGGGATTAGGACAGCTTTTGAGTGCGTCCTTGGACATTTTTTGGATGAATCGCGTCAGGTGGGATTAGGACAGCTTCTGAGTGCGTCCTTGGACATTGTTTGTGTGAATCATGTCAGTTGGGATTATAACAGCTTTTGAGTGCGTCCTTGGACATTTTATGGATGAATCATGTCAGGTGGGATTAGGACAGCTTCTGAGTGCGTCCTTGGGCATTTTTTGGATGAATCATGTCAGGTGGGATTAGACCAGCTTCTGAGTGCGTCCTTGGACATTTTTTGGGCGAATCATGTCAGTTGGGATTATAACAGCTTTTGAGTGCGTCCTTGGACATTTTATGGATGAATCATGTCAGGTGGGATTAGGACAGCTTTTGAGTGCGTCCTTGGACATTTTATGGATGAATCATGTCAGGTGGGATTAGTACAGCTTCTGAGTGCGTCCTTGGACATTTTTTGGGTGAATCATGTCAGGTGGGATTAGACCAGCTTCTGAGTGCGTCCTTGGACATTTTTTGGATGAATCATGTCAGGTGGGATTAGACCAGCTTCTGAGTGCGTCCTTGGACATTTTTTGGGTGAATCATGTCAGTTGGGATTATAACAGCTTTTGAGTGCGTCCTTGGACATTTTATGGATGAATCATGTCAGGTGGGATTAGGACAGCTTTTGAGTGCGTCCTTGGACATTTTATGGATGAATCATGTCAGGTGTGATTAGGCCAGCTTCTGAGTGCGTCCTTGGACATTTTTTGGATGAATCGCGTCAGGTGGGATTAGGACAGCTTCTGAGTGCGTCCTTGGACATTTTATGGATGATTCATATCAGGTGGGATTAGGACAGATTCTGAGTGCGTCCATTTCCAACATTTCGTGGTGAAATTAAGTATAAGGGAAAAAGTTGAACTGCCATGCTAGCAGAATATTGTTGGAGTGTGAAGCTTGATGGTCTGGAAGATATGTACAGTAGACCGTATCACCTTATAGGGGGAAAAAAAAAAGTTAACCGCACACCATCTAATTCGAAGCATATTTGGAAGGAGATTCCAATTTTTTTTTTGGCCGATCGTAGAGGTAGCGCATCGACATATTTCTTTATATTGTCTCTATTTATGATCCGATTTTACCTACAATAATGCCTCAGAGGTCCTTGCTCTTAAGTACACTCTTCTAGTACTTACCCACCAGATCTCAGTTAGTACCACCCTAATGTACCATTCCAAGTGCAGAAAATTAAAGCTCTCAAAAAATCATTAAACTCTTGCACAGGAAGTATACCGATTATACCATTAGAACTATTTATAAAAAATATAATTAATATTTTTACCGAACGTAGGGGTAGCGCATTGACATATTTCATCATATTGTCACCATTTATGATCCGATTTTAAAGTATAATATATTAAAATTTTTGTCTCCAGTAGACCTACAATAATGCGTCATTGCCCTCAAGTAGAAAAAATTAAAAAAAAAAATTAAAATTTCTGAATTGTTTTTAGTCTAGCGCAATGAGTTTCCATCCGATTGTAAAAAGTTTACAATCCAAACTGTATTTTTGAAGATTTATTATGTACATGAGAAAAATGGAAAAGGCATAAATGCGATTTAAATGATTTAAATGGTTGACTCAGAGTCATGTGGGGAAATTGGCTGATTCCATCCATAATGTAATCCATAATGTAATACTTTTTCGCAAAGCTGGACATTCACTAGTTAATTAGTTAATAGTTAATTAACGAAGGTTAACTTTTAGCGTTTCAGTTAATTTCGAAAGCCAATAACTTTTTCATTTAGTTAAATAAAAGTTCTACGAATAACAAGCAATAGTTAACTTTAAAACGAAAAAAAAAAATTTTTGTTATTGAAGTTAAAAAAAAGTAAAAATTAAGAGTTCATTTTATTTTCGACATTTATTTTAAAATTTATTTCACAAAACAATTAAGTACAAAAGGCCGATATATTTCGAAGTGTTGACTATTTCTATATTCTATTTTATGCATGAATGGACCATTCTAAACACAATGGTGTTCTCAGCCATCACGTGAGGATGTTTATATCGTATTTTCCATTTCTCAAAATGGCGAACATCTAAGAACACCATTGTGTTTAGAATGGCCTATTTGTTGGTGGGGTGCAAATAAAGCCGGCTTTATTTCCATTTTGAAAGTGAAATAAAGCCGTATTCTCGATACGGCCTTTTTTCCAATTCAAATATGAAATAAAGCCGAAAACAAATATTTATATTTAAATCAAATCACAATTACGGCCTTTTTTCCAATTCAAATATGAAATAAAGCCGAAAACAAATATTTATATTTAAATCAAATCACAATTATGTAAAATATTATAAATGTTGGCAGCCAAATGTTCCGATTACCGTTGCAGTGGATTCAAACAACCATTAAATACTGTCGAAAAGTAGAATAAAATCTTATCCAAAATCATGAGCATCAAGAAAATGTAATCAATTAAGAATTAGCCAATTCCATAAAAACCAAATGTGCAACTGTTTCATTAAAAAGAGACTTGTTTGAAAAGGAATGCAAATAATTTAAAGATTGCTCTAATTTAGCACAGTTTGATTTGCATAGCTCATGCTGAATGTGTAAGTTAATTATGCTTTTGTTCCGCATATAAGCTCCGCAGGCGAAAATTTGGTACAAAAAATTGCGCAAAATCGTGAAAGAGAAATAAGTGAGATAAAACCGTACGGCCTTATTTCATTGCACCCCGCCTGTTTGTTGTTAACCAAACTTCATTCGCTTCATTATTATTATTTAAGATTCTAATAAAATTTGTATGCCTTTATATGAATATAAATATACTAGTAAATTTGCCCGTGCCATGCACGGGAAAAAAACACACTAATTAGAAAAAATTAAATGTTTACTAAATATATTTTAGATGCAAAAATATTTGCTATGTTTTTAAAATTTAAATGTAATTTTTTTTTATAGAAATTTGTGAAATATGTAATTTTTTATTAAATTTTGTAAAGAATAGAAAGAAATTTTGTTTGATGATGTAATTGTGTAAAGTTGAACTGTTACATTAAAAAAGAATTAAAAAAGAAAGATTAAAAAAAAAACAATATCAAGCAATGGATTAAAAAAAAAGATACGACCGGTGGGCTTGAACCTATGACTGCCGCAGTCATAGGCCGAAGCTCTAACCAACAGACCACAGCCAGGTATAAAATAACTTGAGCTAATGGCGATATAGTTCATCAAGCTGTATGGTGAATGTGTATATACACAAAAAGTAATAAATATAGCTTTGATTTACCATTGCTATGGAAATAATACTACCAAAAGGCTAGCGTTGCCACCTAACAATGTTTTCACCTGTTAGGGCTAAACATTATTTCCGATTGTCGATTATTTTTATTGCAAAGCGTTTTAATTAGAGACCGACCGAAATTCGGTTTCGGTTTTTCGGCTTTTCGGCCAAAAAAAGCTGTTTCGGCCGTGTTCCGGATTCGGCCAAATTTTGTTTTCGGCAGAAATTTCTATATTTCCGCCGAAAATTTCGGTTTCATAGAAAAATGTAACAAATAAATAACAAAGATTACACTGATCGACAAAACTGAACTTTTTGATAGACAAATTCTTATGTCTTTTGCACGCTGGATACGAAAATAATAATACTGAAATTTATACAGCACAAAAAATGTAATTTTTGTGGCGTTTGCAGGAAAATTGTGCGTGCTGGAAAAATTTAATTAAATATTTTCGGATTTAGCGTATCAAAATACATAAGGAACAACCAAGTGGATAAAAGCGGTATGTAACACAAATTTAAGCATTGATCATAGTTTCGAAGAATCAGAAGCGACAAAGAAGACATGTCCTATCAGAGTAGATCTACTACTCTCGCGATGATTTATAAATTTCTACTCCTCTACTTCGGTAGCAGATTTTTCTACTTTCCTCAAGATATTTTCTACTACTATGGTAAGAAATCTACTCCTCAAAATATTATGTGAGTTTCATACAATGCAAAAGTACTATTCTTTCTACAAATCTGCTTCCCCGACAGAAATTTTTACAACTCGTAGAATTTCTAGTACTCTACGCATAAACCCATATCTACTCCCCTCTCTTGAAATCTACTACCCTGACAGTAATTTCTACTACTCTTGATTTCCACGCATTTGATAGTTTGCTTCTAAATTCATCTAATTCATGATCTGAACTTAAAATGATGAGCCTACTGATAAGCTTAATTATGTACCACTTTATTACATTAAAACTCACAATTTTTTCTTTTATTTTTTCGGTTTCGGCCGAAATTAAAAAAATTAAAATTCGGCCAATTCGGTTTCGGCCGAAAAAAAAAATAAACAATTTCGGCCGAAATTAAAAAAAGCGATTTCGGTCGGTCTCTAGTTTTAATCATTGGATTTTTTCAATTTTTATTTTCGTATTATGTATTTTGACGTACTAAAACCGAATCTGAATCTTTTATTGTAGCAAGAATCTGCTTTCCGAGATATAAATTTTTTTCAATTTCTTGAGTGACTTCTAAGAAAGGTGTTCATTTTGTAATATTTTTTTTCGGGAATTTTAATTTATAAATGATTTACATTTTTATTTTTAATGCACTCTTCTCATGGAATGTGCGGACGTGAAAAATTTAGATCCATACTATTTACAAAAATTTAAGTGATAAAAACGGGACCTAGAGGTATAGACTCTTTCATCGAATGCGATGAACTGAAAGCCGCATAAACAGAGCAAAAATTTCAGGTCAGATCTGTATCTAACATAAAAAACAGAGATAAGTTACCCCAACCCCTCTTCCGCATTGAACTCGAATTTGACCCCAAGACTCTAAAAAAAGGCGAACCCCACCCAAATATAATCTGCGGTATTTATTACACCGTAAAGTCAGTGTTGAGGAGCCATGTAAAATCCGTGGTCCAATACAATGCCAAAATTGCCAGGAATTTGGCCACACAAAAAAATATTGTACACTTCCCAGTGTTTGTGTTATTTGTGGTGACTTGCACCAGACCCAATTATGCCCGAAATCTAGGAACGATGCAGCCGTTAGACATTGTAGTAACTGTGGTAAAAATCCCACTGCAAATTTTAGAGGATGTGTAGTCTATAAAACACTTAAAAATAAGGTTTCTTCCCAAACGAAGCCCTTCAGGGCAACAACTGCGACAATGTCAAACCCTACTCCAGCCAATATTGCCCAGATGAAATCATACCCACCACTCCAAGGGAATGGAGCTATGACTGCACCACAACAACAACCATTTTCATATGGAAATGTACTCAAAGGCAATAACCAAGACCCGCTCAACAGAACATTGGCCTTGAACAAACACTCCAGATGTTTGTGCAAAACATGTCGCAGTTTATGAACGGCATGCAAACTATGATGCAAGAGATGTTACGCAATCAAAACATGCTAATCCAGACCCTTATAAATAATAAACCATGAATACGATAAAAATATCCTTCTGGAACGCGAATGGCTTATGCCAACATGAATTGGAACTTATACAATTCCTCAATTCATACTGTATAGATGTAATGCTAATTTCAGAGACCCATTTTTAATACCCGGATACAAGTTGTACGACACTAAACAACCAGGTGGTAAAGCTCGAGGCGGATCAGCGATTCTAATTAAAGACATAATCAAACAATATGTTTTACATGAATTTTGCACCATTGAACCCAAAAAAAGCTCCAGGACACGAATTAATAACGGCTAAAATGGTGAAAGAGCTGCCCTCAATTACTGTTACTCACTTATTGCATATATATAATGCTATATTAAGAATAGGTCACTACCCAACTGACTGGAAGCTGTCGCAGATCACGATGATCCCAAAACCGGGAAAAGACCCTACAAACGTGAGTTCATATCGCCCAATAAGCTAACTCTCTACCCTATCACAACTTTTTGAGAAAATTCTGATAAAAATGATGTTACCCACAATATTCGCTAAAGGTGAACTACCCAATCACCAATTCGGATTTAGAGAAAAGCATGGCACAATTGAACAGGTTCATCGCATTGTTGAATTGATCAAAAAAACATTCGAGAAAAAGCAATACTGCTCAGCAGTATTCCTCGACATCACCCAAGCCTTTGATAAGGTATGGCATAGAGGATTGATATCCAAACTACAGAAACTATTACCCGCAAGCATGCACATTTTGCTTGACAACTACTTGACCCACAGAAAATTTGTAGTTAAACATAAAAGTTTCGTTTCTCGTAGATTTGATATTCTTGCCGGTGTACCCCAAGGCAGCGTCCTCGGACCCCTGCTGTATATACTATATACAGCTGATATGCCCACTTATGATCAGACCTCATCTCAACATTTGCCGACGACACCGCAATATTGTGCTCACACTCAGACCCCAAAATGGCATCACAACACGTGCAACAGCATTAAATCACTTTGCAAAATTGGTTAGCTCAGTGGAGAATTAAAGTCAATGAGTCTAAGAGCGTTCATCTAACCTTCACCCTAAGGAAAGATACTTGCCCCACCCTTAAAATAAATGGTAGTGTAAAACCACAGTGTCGTGAAACCAAATACCTTGGTATGCATCTCGATCGCAGGCTCACTTGGAAAAGGCACATCAAAGCAAAAAATACACAAATCAAATTTTAAAAAATCGAACTAAATTGGCTCCTTTCGAAACAATCAAAACTCAACAACAAGTACAAAATCCTTTTATATAAAAGCGTATTTAAACCCATATGGACATATGGGATTGAGCTCTGGGGAACAGCATCTCCATCAAATGTTGAGAAACTACAAAGAATGCAGTCGAAAGTTCTGCGTCAAATCGTTGTAGCTCCATGGTTTATAAGAAATGCACAAATCCATCGAGATTTACAAATACCGACAATTTTCGATGAGATCCCTAAGCGTACATCATTTCTATTTAATGTGAAATTTGTACCGTTAAAAATTATTGTTAGTTCTATGTTTTAGAAGATCCAATAAAAAAAAAATTAATATAAAAAAAAAAAATTTTTTATTTGTTTTTATGAAATTTCTCATCTCAAACAAATATATTTTCGCATTTGCAAGAAACATTTTTGAGTAAGTTTCGCTGCGGCTGCGGTACTTCGCGTTGATGTGTGCGGACCTTAATGTTGTACTGGGAATATATGCAGTGTATAGGAAAGTGTAATATGAAAATCTAATACACCACCGTAATAGGTGAAAATAGTGTTAGGTGGCAACGGTAGTCTTGTGGCAGTGTTATTTTCTTAAAGGTGGCAGCTTTAGGTCGAAGCTATTTTTGTTTATATATCAAAGATGATTTTTTGTGTGTGTATATACATGAAAGCGTTTTGCATGCGGCTTGATAAAGTTAATCGATATTAGGTATAGCATTAGTGGCTCTGGTGAGAAGGCGCTTAGTTCGCTACTTTATCTTACTTACAATCGCTGCGTTGTGGGTTCGATACCTCACCAGGGCGGCTAACATTTATAAGAAACTAGAGAGTGGACTATCTTCGGCTATACCGAAGCTGAAATACCCCCACACAGTAGGAAGAAGTACCTTGAACATAAAAAATTGTGGTCTCAAGACCCTATTTTGAGCCAATTATAGGTGGTTTTGGAGCCCGGACCATGTCCAAAATCCATTTCTAAAAATTTCCAATTAAATCCACAAAAAAAAAAAAAATTGGTCTCAAGACCCCATTTAGACCCTTATATATGTGGCTGCGGAACCTCGGACCATGTCAAAAATACGTTTCTAAACATTTCCAATCGAATACAACAATAAAAAATTTTTACCTTTTTTTTCGGTGTATGGGAGCCACGCCCAGTTTTTGTCCGATTTGGCTGATTCTCGAACTTGATCTCAGTATTCACGAGAAAAACATGTAAAAAAAGTTTCAAGTCGATATCTCCAAAACAGCGACCGCTATCGTGCGGACGGACAGACGGACAGACGGACAGACGGACAGACGGACAGACGGACAGACGGACAGACGGACAGACGGACAGTCGGACGGACAGACAGACGGACATCGCTAAATCGACTCAGGAGGTGATACTGATCAAGAATATATATACTTTTCCATACCGGACACGCCTCCTTATGGGCGTTACAAACGTTGTGACAAAGTTAGTATACCCTGCCACAGTGAGTGTGGGGGTATAAAAATATATGTGTGAATATATTTGTAAGTGGCTCTGGTTCCTTCTCACGAACTCAGCGTCGTGTGGACGAACCACCAGAAGAAGGGCTAACATTTAAAAAAAAACTAGAGTGTGGACTATCTTCGACTATACCGAAGCTGAAATACCCCCACACAGTAGGAAGAAGTACCTCGAACATAAAAAATTGTGGTCTCAAGACCCTATTTTGAGCCAATTATAGGTGGTTTTGGAGCCCGGACCATGTCCAAAATCCATTTCTAAAAATTTCCAATTAAATCCACAAAAAAAAAAAATTGGTCTCAAGACCCCATTTAGACCCTTATATATGTGGCTGCGGAACCTCGGACCATGTCAAAAATACGTTTCTAAACAATTCCAATCGAATACAACAATAAAAAATTTTTACCTTTTTTTTCGGTGTATGGGAGCCACGCCCAGTTTTTGTCCGATTTGGCTGATTCTCGAACTTGATCTCAGTATTCACGAGAAAAACATGTACCCAAAGTTTCAAGTCGATATCTCCAAAACTGCGACCGCTATCGTGCGGACGGACAGACGGACGGACAGACAGACGGACATCGCTAAATCGACTCAGGAGGTGATACTGATCAAGAATATATATACTTTTCCATACCGGACACGCCTCCTTATGGGCGTTACAAACGTTGTGACAAAGTTAGTATACCCTGCCACAGTGAGTGTGGGGGTATAAAAAGAAGGTTAACAACTTACAAACATTTTTTAAGTGAAGTTGTAAATTTTGAATCGGTTAGTGTTAGGGACAGACAGAAAGACCGAAAGACAGACAGAAAGAGAGACAGACAGACAGACCTGGACAAATATATATATTAATTGTTTCATACACGAAATTTCGCTTTTGATAAAAATTTGTATCATTTATATTAAAGCAAATTTGCTGTAACCAATCGGGGTTGTGAGTGCAGGCATTCAATTGAATATAGTTCTATAGTATTGGAAATATTGTCGTTGCGCTGTCAATGAAATGCATATGTATATTGAAAAATAATAAAACAGTTGAATGATATACCGACTACCGAACAGACGTGCTTTATTACATTGGCGACGAGAAAAGCGGGCAGCGCAGATTAACAAGCAATAAATAGCAGGAAGCAACAATTATCCGTTAAAAGCTGGACGAAATGGAGAATAGTAAGAAAGATAGAAAGGACATTTATTTGGGAAAAGTATTTTATAGAAGCTATTTTATATATGTGTGAAAGAAAATTTGATTTTAAATGAAGTAAAATTTTAGCAATGAGTGCTAAGATTTTGATTTCGAGTGAATTCAATTTCGAGCATGGCATAGAATTAAATTTCGGAATGCCAGGTAAAGATAAAGGTACAGAACTCAACTTCGTAGTACCAATGACTTGCATACATTTGTATTGTCGTTTTGGATGAGTGAATTGGAAATTCGGGTTCACTCATCGGTTATGCACAGAGTCTTAGATAGGAATTAAGAAATTTACGGATATTTTTTTTTTGCAGATAGACAACGAATGTTATCAAGTGGCCCAGCGGCATTCGACTTTAAAGCTGATGGCAGTTTTGTTTCTCTTGATTGAAAAAGTTGGCTACGTAGTTTTGAGATTTATGAAAGAGCAAATCGCATCGGAAATGATGAGGAAAAACGAGATTGGATGCTACATTTTGCCGGGCCAAGAGTTCAAGAAATTTATTACAATCTTCCAGACGTTGAACTTGCACACCAGCGCGGTCCACTGTCTGATGCTTATGTTTCATTTAAAATGAGTGAATATGACAAGGTAGTAGCCAAATTGCAAACGTTTTTTGAACCGAAACAGAATGCAAGTGTTAAGCGTCATATTTTTCGCGGCATCAAATAAAAAACGGCAACAAATAAAAAACGAATCATTCAATATGTTTGTGCTACGTTTACGTACACAAGCTGAGCTGTACGGTTTTGGGACGCAGGCCGATCGAAATATCAAAGATCAGATAACGATAGGTTGTGAATCTGATTTGTTGCGTCGGAAAATATTGGAGCAAGATGATATCAGACTCGACAAAATAATCAAAGTGGCACAGGTTATCGAATCCGTTGCTAAACAGCAGGAATTGTACATAGGCATCGCGAAAAAACGAGAGGAATCAGAAAGTGGCGACGCAGTTTGCAAAATTGATATCAACCCAATATCTAAGCGACGATTGTTTGGAAATTATTCCACCAATTTTGAGTGCAGCCGATGTGGTTTAAAACTCCACAAAGCTAGCGATGAGAGGTGTGCAGCTATGGGCAAGGAGTGTCGGAAATGCTCAAGCAAGAATCATTTTGCACGGAAATGTTTGTCTCGCCATGGCATGAAACGCAAATTTAACGAATCCCTTGATTCAAAGGAACGCAAAATCAATGGCTCTGTGCAGATGATTGAAAAAACTGCTGACGAAATTATAAAAGAGTATGATGATGTATTTTACTTCGACACACCGAATGAAGGAAATCGAATGTGGTGCAAAGTTGGTGGATTGGATGTTTATGTAATTGTTGATTCGGGAAAGAAATACCACATTGTCGACCGCGAAACATGGTCAGAACTAAAACACAGGCAAATTCAAACAATCAACCGACAAAAGGATGTTGATAGAGCCTTTAATGCATATGGCGGTCATCAATTGAAGCTGATGGGCATGTTTGAAGCAGTAATCGAGACACCGAAGAAGAGAACAGTGGCAAAATTTTATGTTGCTGATGAGTTCGGGAAATGTTTGCTGGGATATGTGGCAGCTATTGCAGTCGGTGTTTTGCACATTGGAGCTAACATGATTCACGTTCAACAAACATCAAGAGCGGGGCTCAGCAAAATTAAAGGCGTGCTCATCGAAATACCGGTTAAAGCAAATGTCAAACCAGTGATTCAACCATACAGACGTGTACCGGTTCCACTTGAAGAAGCTGTCGACAAAATTGTCCATGCTCAAGTAAATAAATCCTCTTTACTGACTGTCTGTCTGACTCTGGATTCTTCCAACTTAACGGAACCACTAACAACCTCTGCAGATTACTCGATCTGGTTTTTTCTTCTAACGTTGACAACTGCATAGTTTCAGAAAGCAGCCACCTCCTATCTACTTTAGACCGTTATCATTCACCGTTATCTCTTGTATTTTCCTACGATACCGATACCGAAAAGGTTCCGACCGAACTCACATTCAGTTTTAATTTTTGTAAGACTGATTAAAAAAACTGAACAATTTGATTCGCAACATAAATTTTAACCGTATTATTGATACTAGCCGCAATAATATCAATGATGCTCTTGAATTTTTCTACAGCGAAATCTATAAGTGTTTTGCGAACTGTGTACCATTTGTACCAAATAGAAGTTATTCGTCATCCCCACACTGGTATAACAAAGAATTGCGCTCACTGCGTAATACAAGAAACAAATTATGGCTTGTATATCTAAAATCTCGATCTGACTCCGACTTTTCCAACTACCAAGGCGTCTATACCAGTCTTTCCGATCTCTGCGAGTCTCTATATCTCGATTATTTACGAAAAATTGAATCTTGTTTAATTTCGGACCCTAAGCGCTTCTACAACTTCATCAATACTAAGAGAAAATCAGATGGTTTCCCGTCCACACTAAAACTTTCTGATATATCCTTTGCTAAATTTTTTAGCCAGTCATTCGCCTGCCATAATTCAAGACCTGATACTGATTATTTTTCTCAAACTTCATTGTATTCGGTTAACATATCAATTACATCGGTAGAAGAAAAGATAGACAAACTTAAGAATGAATACTCTCCTGGCCCTGATGGCCTTCCGCCAATTGTCTTGAAAAAATGTGCCGATGCCCTGGCAGCTCCCCTCACCGCTCTCTTTCAGTCTTCTGTCACACAGGGAGTTTTCCCCACAATGTGGAAGAATTCTTACATTACCCCTCTTCACAAGAAAGGATGCAAGAATGACATTCTAAATTATCGACCTATAGCTAAACTCTCTTGTATACCTAAATTATTCGAAAGCATTGTTTATGAAACTATGTTCTTCCATTGCAAAACTATTGTCTCCCCGGCTCAGCACGGATTTCTGAAAGGAAGATCGACCACCACAAACCTAACAGAATTCGTTTCTAGAACTCTTCGTGCTTTAGAAGGCGGTAAAGAAGTCGATGTAATATCTACCGATTTCAGCAAGGCTTTCGATACCATTTCGCATGAAATTATCTATCTTAAACTTAAAGCTTATGACTTCCAACCCAGTTTTATCATGTGGATCAAATCTTATCTTGAAGAACGAAAATATATGGTTACTTTCAGATCTTCTATATCTGATCCCTTTATCGCCACATCTGGTGTCCCCCAAGGTAGCCATCTCGGTCCTTTAATATTCGTCCTGACAATAAACGATGTGGATTATGTCATCAGAAATTCTCATTTATCAGTCTATGCTGACGACATGAAAATCTATAGAACTATATCAACTACTTCAGATTCTCCGCCATTACAATCTGATTTAAATAGGTTTTCAACTTGGTGTACGAAAAATTTCCTAATGCTTAATGTCACTAAGTGCCAAACTATAACATATTCCCGTAAACGTCTTCCTCCACCTCCCAGAACATACCTACTTTACAACGAGCCTGTACCACTAGTGACAGAATTGCGCGACTTGGGCGTTATCTGTGACCGAGAACTTAATTTTCGCTCCCATATTGATAATATAGTAAAAAGAGCAAATTCAGCCTTGGGTTTTGTTAAGCATTGGTCCAAGGAATTCACTAATCCGTATGTTATGAAATCGCTTTACTTTACCTTTGTTAGACCAATACTTGAATACGCTAGCCAAGTTTGGTTTCCTTTTAGACCTACTCACTCTATGAGAATTGAGGCTATACAGCGCAGACTCACTTGTTTTGCCCTACGCGGTCTTCCCTGGGATGACCGTTTCCACTTGCCCCCTTATGTTGATCGCTTAAAATTAATAAATTTACCAACCCTGGAAAATCGTCGACAAACTGCCGATATACTCCATCAACTTCTATCAGGTACCGTAGACTGTCCCGCGTTACTCCAGTTGATCTCCCTTAATACTAACCCTCGTAACCTTAGATCTGTACCTTTATTTAATATTACCTTCCACCGCACTGATTATGGCTATAATGAACCAATGTCCAGAATGCTTCACATGGATAATAATATGTCCAATTACTTTGATTTCCATTTAAACAAATATACCCTCAGAAATTCAATCCTTTATCTCCTAAATCCCAATTATCATTATATTTAATTTAGCTTTTTAAGTTTATATTAGATTACCACTGTTAGATACAAGTAGTTATATAAACTTGTACTAAGCGTAAATAAAAAAAAAAAATAAAAAAAGTTGTGTGTAAAATGTGTCTACAAGTTTTACACACTTTAGGTGTGTATGAATAACACATTTCACTTTGCAGTGTGTAGAAAGGCTTCACTTCTATCTCTTTGGGAGAACATTTGAATTGGTCACTGACCATAAAGCCTTGGAGGTTATCTTTGGTACAAGATCTAAGCCGTGCGCGCGAATCGAGTCGTACAATTATAAGGTTACAAGCCTGGAAAAACGAATATCGCCTATTCACTATCCAGATTAATTCGAGTGAACGAGCGTGTGCAAGCGATCACTTGCGACCAAACTGATGAGACGTACATGAATTGTATTCTTTTTTACGCCGAGCGAAAGGCAATCAAACTGGACGAAATCGAAGAACGATATGCTGCAGACGATGAAATAAAGGCGGTAATCAATGCCATGGACAGCGATGAATGGATAGATGAAGCCAGGCCTTATAAGGTATTTGCACAAGAATTTTGTGTGGTAAGACACATTCTTTTAAGAGGAATACGTATTGTCTTGCTGGAAATGCTTCGTGAACGAGCACTTCAATTAGCACATGAAGGACATCCTGGGATGTCGGTAATGAAAAGAAGAATGAGAGCAAAGGTTTGGTGACCAAAAATAGACCAACAAATTGAAGCGTTTGTTCAGAAGTGTCGCGGTTGTCTATTAGTAAGTGCAGCAAGCATGTTAATTCCGGGATCCCGCTTCTTTGTTAGTCCCGAAAATCCCGGGATTCGCACTAACTAATCCGGGGATTTCCGGGATAAGTTTTATGAGAAATTTTTTCAAAAATATGCCTTTTATATTGGGAAAAAATTAATCAATTAAATTCTATCTGTTCAGAAAAAATTTATAAATTCAGGAGCTTTTTCTATCATGAATAATTTCTTTCTGAATGGTTTAGTTTTAGCAAAGACCATAGTTTTTCATCCAAAAAATGTTGATAAGCATTCAGGAAAAAAATTCGAAAAGTCGGATATTTTTGGAAATTTAATGTGTTTCATTTGATTTTATTGGTTTGGAAAAACTTTTTATTTTGTTTTAAATAAAAAAATTAAATAAAATTGGCGAAAAGTTTATTGATATACTCGTACATAAACTATATGAGTTATACATAAAAAAATATGCAATACGCATTGTAGAAACTTGTACCAATGCGTGAAGGCAATTTAGGTATATTTTCATTACGTCAACAACTCTAAGCAAAAAATAGTTCCAAACTGTTTGCAAATTAGTAGACTATAAAGCATTCTAATCCATTTTGTTTAAATGGAAATTGGATCAAAAAATACATCGAACATTGTTCGGGACATGAAATACAAATTCCAATTCCGTATATTAAAATGTTCGACAAAATGTTCAGGTCAAGAGTTGTTCGAGAAATGTGGATCAAACGACACATTTTTAAAATGATCTTATTCTGACCGGAAACCCAAGATTCCAAAGACCAAATCTATTAGTATTTTATTCTACATATTTTAAAGTAATTCAAACTTTTTTCTAATATTCCAAATCATAAGTGTGATAAATTCAATTTACAAAAAATCCAATAAAAAACTGGAATATTGTTAGATTATTTGCGCAATTTCCACAATATTATAGTATATTAAAAGCAATTCAATTCGATTTAATATAACATTTTTATACCCCCACACTCACTGTGGCAGGGTATACTCACTTTGTCACAACGTTTGTAACGCCCATAAGGAGGCGTGTCCGGTATGGAAAAGTATATATATTAGCGATGTCCGTCTGTCTGTCCGTCTGTCCGTCTGTCCGTCTGTCCGTCTGTCCGTCTGTCCGTCTGTCCGTCCGCACGATAGCGGTCGCAGTTTTGGAGATATCGACTTGAAACTTTTTTTACATGTTTTTCTCGTGAATACTGAGATCAAGTTCGAGAATCAGCCAAATCGGACAAAAACTGGGCGTGGCTCCCATACACCGAAAAAAAAGGTAAAAATTTTTTATTGTTGTATTCGATTGGAAATGTTTAGAAACGTATTTTTGACATGGTCCGAGGTTCCGAAGCCACATATATAAGGGTCTAAATGGGGTCTTGAGACCAATTTTTTTTTTTTGTGGATTTAATTGGATATTTTTAGAAATGGATTTTGGACATGGTCCGGGCTCCAAAACCACCTATAATTGGCTCAAAATAGGGTCTTGAGACCACATTTTTATATGTTCGAGGTACTTCTTCCTACTGTGTGGGGGTATTTCAACTTCGGTATAGCCGAAGATAGTCCACTCTCTAGTTTTTTACTGAATTTTGGTTGAATTGAAAAAAATCCAAATCCCGGGACTAATCCCGGGATTGGCAAATGTCTCGAAAATTGACATCCCTAGTAGCAATGGATCTATGTGGACCGTTGCCATCAGGCCATCATCTGTTCGTGGTTGTTGATTATTACAGTAGATTTATTGAAGTAGAAGTCATGACACGAATAGATTCCACCGAAATTATCAAAAAGTTAAGAAACATTTTCGCAAGGTTCGGATTTCCACAATCGATCACTGCAGACAACGGACGACAATTCATTAGTCAAGAATTTCGACAATATTGTGATACTAACAACATAGAACTCGTTAGTACAATTCCTTACTGGCCTCAACAGAATGGAGAAGTTGAACGTCAAAACAGATCACTTTTGACGAAATTAATAATCAGTCAAAATGAAAAAGGAAATTGGCTTGATGATTTGCACAGTTATCTTTTGATGTACCGATCGACACCACACTCGGGTGACACTGAAAACACCAGCTGAGTTGATGTTTAAGAGACCGATCCGTGATAAACTTCCATCGATGTAACAGGAAAGATCAAATGAAGAAGATGGAATGCGCGATCGTGATAAAGAGGAATAAGAGAAAGGGAAGGAGTACGCGGATGCCATGCGCATGGCGAAATCTAGTGAAATTGGGATCGGTGACAATGTGCTTATGAAACGAGCAATAATTGCAAATAAGCTGGCAACAACATTCGAACCGGCTATTTATAAAGTTATTCAAAGACAGGGGTCTGAGGTAAAAATTCAAAATGAAGAAACGGGAAGCACACTGCAAAGTGAAATGTGTTATTCATACACACCTAAAGTGTGTAAAACTTGTAGACACATTTTACACACAACTTTGCGTGTATAAATACTGTAAGTGCTTTTAAAAAACACGAATGCGTTTTTAATAAAACATGCCAAACTCTTGAATGTGTGTTTTTTTTATTTATCAAAATAAATATACACTTAAAAATGTGTGTTGGGTGTAAAATTACACACCAAAAGATAGGTTCACTTGCAGTGCAGATATCGTCGGAACATTGCACATGTTAAGAAAGTGCCAGACACTGTACTAGACACTACATCCGACATGATCAATCCGCTACCGATGGAAATGTCATCAGAAGTTATCCCCGAAAAGCGTAGAAGGAAAGCGCCAGAACGACTTGGCGATTATGTTACAAATTAAGGTTTTTCACAATTAAAACATATTACATTTCCTTTTTAAAAGTAACGAAAGTTAGCAAATGTAGTATTGGAAATACTGTCGTTGCGCTATCAATGAAATGAATATGTAAATTGAAAAATAATAAAACAGTTGAATGATATACCGACTACCAGACGTGCTTTATTACAAGTTCAAATGCTTTTTTTTTGTGTTTTTGTAAAAAAAATTTTTTTTTTTTCTATAGAAAATTTAACTATTTAATTTAATTATTTAATTTAACTTTTAACGAAGTTAACTTTTCAACGAAATTAACTTTTTAGTTTAACGATGTTAAATTTTTGATTAACTATTACCGGGTTAACGAAGTTAAATTCTCGACTAACTATGCCCAGCTTTGCGTTTTCGACATTGTGTTTCGTATGAGTATGAGTTGTTTTAAAAAGTTATTAACCCTTTAAGTCCTAGAATCGAAATACGTGGAATTTTGTTATGAGAATTTTGGTTCTAGGATGATTTTAGGCTGAAAAACACGAATTTCAAGTCCATTTGTCAAAAAAAATGTTACCTGAAAGCGCCAGGTGAAAAAGATTGAAGACCGTCTGTAGACGGTCTTAGGACTTTAGCTGACAAAAAATAAAACTTGTGCAGTATAAAAAATTGTTTTTTTTTCGAAGTAAATGCTTAGTACATTTATCAATACAGGTAAATACTAACAGACAATAAAAAAACGAAAATTTAATCTGAAAGCATATATTTTACCTGATTGCAACATTTCCTGTTACTCCAATGTTTGGTTTATCAGGCGAAAAGATGTTATCATTTCTTGTTCCAGTGTAAATTTTTTTTCCTCTAAGTCCTAAGACCGTCTACAGAAGATCTTCACAAAAAACTCGATTTGAACCATAATTTTGGTTCACAAATGAAACTACCAACAAAATATCAAAATACACCTTCAAACAACTTACCAAAAACTAGAGAGTGGACTATCTTCGGCTATACCGAAGCTGAAATACCCCCACACAGTAGGAAGAAGTACCTCGAACATAAAAAATTGTGGTCTCAAGACCCTATTTTGAGCCAATTATAGGTGGTTTTGGAGCCCAGACCATGTCCAAAATCCATTTCTAAAAATTTCCAATTAAATCCACAAAAAAAAAAAAAAATTGGTCTCAAGACCCCATTTAGACCCTAATATATGTGGCTGCGGAACCTCGGACCATGTCAAAAATACGTTTCTAAACATTTCCAATCGAATACAACAATACCTTTTTTTTCGGTGTATGGGAGCCACGCCCAGTTTTTGTCCGATTTGGCTGATTCTGGAACTTGATCTCAGTATTCACGAGAAAAACATGTACCCAAAGTTTCAAGTCGATATCTCCAAAACTGCGAACGCTATCGTGCGGACGGACAGACGGACGGGCAGACAGACGGACATCGCTAAATCGACTCAGGAGGTGATACTGATCATGAATATATATACTTTTCCATACAGGACACGCCTCCTTATGGGCGTTACAAACGTTGTGACAAAGTTAGTATACCCTGCCACAGTGAGTGTGGGGGTATAAAAATTCCGGAGTCGATTGAGCAGTTGCGAAGTATTTTTTTTAAATTTGAATTTACACGAACATTTTTAGTAGTTTTCGCGCCTGTTTTCACAAAAGTTTTTAACGGAAGTTGCTGTAGCTTTCAAAACTGCCACCTGATCGCGTTGAAACCGACACCATTCGATAGGTAAATTCAATCCGATGAATAAAGTCTAACGCTTAGAGCGTGAAAAGTATTGAGTTTGAATAGAATTGCATTTCAGTGATGACCTTCTGTAGACGGTCTTAGGACTTTAAGGGTTAATAACTTTTATATCTGAGAATTATTTTTAATATTTATACAGGGTGGCCAATAATAACTGTCGTAGTTTTCATTAATGCTTTCATGCTCTCCAATCAAGCCAAACTTAAACTTAAATTTTAAAAAAGTGTAGTATGCCATAGTTGGCGAATTTTAACTCTGAATAGCGATGAACCTCAAATGCATTATGTTTCATTCCACATCGCGATATACGCAAAAAGCTACCAAGTTTTAAGTGTTGAGAATTTCCATTCTGGCACGCAGGTTGTTTTCCGAAGAAAAAATATTCCTTTTACAGGAAAGTCACGATCATCAAAATTCACGCGTGTATTCACCAGATCTGAACCCATTAGATTTCTGTGTTTAATAATATATGTTTGGTAAAATTTGTAGCACAAAGCGTCTAATAGTGGACCGATTCAAAATACTCTTGACACAAATATGGGAAGAAATGAGTCAAGAAATTGTGCGTGCCACTTGTGAATCCTTTTATCAACGTTTGTGTCTAGTAACGGGGAACGATTTAAACTAATTCATACATTTATTATTGTTATAATGTTATGAATCCGGAACAAACAAAAATTTTAGAATACATTGATTACTTCGGTTTTTATTGATATTTCATTTGTCGACAGTTTTTATTGGCCACCCTGTATATAGCTCGTATTCAAAAAACTATTTGAAAAAGTTATACAAATTTTAAGCTCTGCTTCTAATATTAGACATATAATATATTATTTCACTTACCACACTGTATTTGTGTCTTCTTGATGCGTAAACATGCCAAAATCTGGATTGAAAAGTTCCTCCACTATCAACTGGAAGAACTCTTTGGAGACACCACCCTCATCGATACCTTGTTCACCCACAAATTCAACCACTAATTGTTTTTTCAAGTCTTTGGGATTGCTCATCGCAACCACTTCCAACTGCAATTAAAAAAAGTGTAGAACTTAAAGAAAAATGTGATTTAAATATTTTAGTATTTGAAAAGTACTTAGTATCCCATATAAAAATCAAATACGCGACTATTTAAATATTTAGTCAAATTTTTTTTCAAATGAAAAACTTTATTGCCGCCAGCTGGTCACAGAGTATACAGAGGCGACACTCTCTTTAAATTCCCTGAAATCCAATATGGCGGACCATTTTTTTTGATTTTTCTTTGCTTCACACACTGTACGTGAGTTCACCACGAATTATTTCGATTTTTCGCAGGGATGATTCTATTTCGTATGAAAAGTATATAATTGTACAAAATAACATACAATTGTACCGAAATATTTTTATACCCAAAATAGAACTTTTATATTTATTTAAAACAATTCTTATAATAAACAATAAACAAAACATTTAATTTATAAAAATATGGTTAATTTTCTTTGAAATTCAACATTTGTATCTGGTTTTTCATAAGAATTGTTTTAAGCAAATGTAATAGTTCTATTTGGGTATAAAAAAATTTCGGTACAATTGTATGTTTTTAAGTACATTGTATGTTTTTAAGTGTATGTTTCTAAGTACTTCTTTTCATACGATTTCAAAGAAAATTTAACAATATTTTCATAAATTACAAACCAATTTTATTTATTTTAGACGAAAAAGATTTATTGGCGTGGGGGTTTGTTCAACATCCCTATAAAATTTAAAGTTTTGTTTCTTTTTTGTGTTTGAAACTGAAAAGTAAAAAAGTACAACTGTACGGAAAAAATCATCCCTGATGCGAAGAAGTGAGAGAATATGAATAAAAGAGTGTAAAAAATGTGATGAAAAGGTAAAAAATGTAAATAATTTCTACAAATTGCAAAAGAATTAGTTAAAAATGTGTATTTCTACAGCTCAAAAGATAATAAATAAAAATATATATAATATATGTGTAATATTTATGGCGTTAAGTTATACAAATGCGATAAAAGCGAGTAAAATCGAACTAAACAACGTTTCTTAGTTGAGAAAGGCGATCTGATCCGGCGAAATCTCGGAGGGTTTGGATTTTTCGGACCGCAATGGATGTGCTGAGATCATTACAGGCTTGTTTTTTCCTCCTTTAAAGCATCCGAAAGTCATACTAAGGAAACGCCATTTGGAACATAATCGTACAAAGAAAAGTGAGGTGGGCCTCACTTATATACTGGAAGAGCTGGAGTCTGATCGTTTTGAGGAGGTTTACAAAATGATTAGGACTCCTTCCGCGGAGGATGAGAATGCAGACAATGAAAAGGATCTGACCGCCGTCAACAGTTAAAATTGATGAGCAGCAAACGCGCGAATTGTGGAGATGACCAGCAATGATGTGCTGAGAAATTCCAAAAAGATATCGAAGAGAAGTTTGGCAAGTGCAGTTTCTGATTCAATTGAACGGAGCGCAACGTTGTAGTCCTCAACATGTGTTGGAGAATAATGTAATTTGTTGGATTTTTCCATTTTACTTTGGTTTAATTGAAATTTATCTATTTTCAGTGATGATTGCCCCTCGGCAGCGAGACGGTCTCGTACCAGTAAGGCACCAAGTGCTATGGACATGGGTGACAGTGGGTCCAACCTTGCAGCGTATATGTGGCCATTTCGAATGTACTATGTATATTCTTCATGACACTGAACTTTTGGGATTCAATGAAACTATCTTTCGCGCAGATGCATTCGGGCATACGCCTCCGACAAGGGGATGACGCTGCCGTAAACCAGGCAGGAGTTAAAATTTAAAATTACATTACCCAACAATAGGACAAAGTATTTTATGTAATTTTGGATGCTGAGCACAATGAATTTTAAGAAATTCATGGTATAGTCAAAAATGGGAGATGAAATATTTCCAAAATGCTAAGTGTATTCTGTAATTGTTAGAAATTTCCATTTTTAGTTATTTTGAAACAGTAAAGTTAACAATAAAATTTAAATTTATGAAACTATCTCAGATATATTTTTTTGAATTGTTTTTTAAGATGATTGAGTGCTAGTGAGTGTAAGCATTTGGGTTTTTTGTGAGCTCCACTAGAGTGCGGTTGTTTCAAAGACACAAAATCACAACCTCTGTCCTGATCGGAAGATGAACACCTGAGGCTGTCCACACATGACTGTGGCAATTCCAGCTGCCCAGCCAAACCAATGAACATGACAAGAACTTCTTTTTGTAACTACCCTATGGACCCTTTTCATAAGTCTTGAAATGGCGCAACTAGAATTAACATTTCATGACGCATTCTCTCGTTATAAATAATTTGATGTTCGCAAATATATTGCAAAATGCAATTAGTAAAACTAAATTTATTTACACCAACAGATTTACAAATATAAGACACATTAGCAAGGTTTTCTGGCCAAAATACAGTAAACATCAATCCAACTACATCCTATCACTTAACCGAGACGAATGCAGACTGACGGTGGGAGTGGTGACCTGACACTGTCTTATCATGTCTTACATCAAGCTAGTAGGATGGGTCTGGTGTCCAACAACTGGTGTCGGAACTGTAACGAACCTGATGAGGAAGAAACACTTGAACACTTGCTCTGCTACTGCCCTGCGCTGGCCAGATGCAGACTCAAAATACTAGGAGGGGTCTTCTTTACCTCAATAACGGAGGTGTCCAAACTAAAAATCTCTCAATTGAAACACTTCGCGTTGCAGACGAAAACTTTCGGATTGGATAATGATCACGAAGGAAGGACTGTAAACTTTGAGTGAACGGAGAGTCGTGGTAACACTATGGACCAGCACTATGATTAACGGCTCTCTAAGCTAACCTAACATACACCAATATTAATCCCCCAATATTATCAATCACTTCTGCAATGGAATGTAGAATTTTGTACTCAGCTTATTGAAAAATGACCGATGAAGAAAACTATAAAAAAAATATAAAATATTAGTTGAAGTTATAACTTTTTATTTATTAAAACATACCAGTTTTGCATTTTTCGCTGTTTGGCGCGTGATATCATATGCAAATTATGTGAAATTAGTGGTGAACACGAAAAAAAGAATCAAAACAAAAGAAAAAATCTGGTGGGGAGTTTCTAAAATCAGCTGAACTCTGGTGTTGAGTTTCTATCAACAGCTGAGCTCTGGTGGTGAATAAAATTCATAATTTTGACGCATACCAATAAAGAAATTTCATTTTTTCACGCACACCAGTAAATAAATTTGCCGTCACTTCACTCATATTCCCTCTCGCTCAAGCAGACCCAGCCAATAATTCAACGAACTTTTTACGAAGATCGTATTTTACGAACTTTTCTCGTTATACAACTTTTTTCTAACAGTTTGAAAACCATTGGATCTAAAAATAGCTTTTCAAAACGATCATTTCGTTCGTTAATGTACTCGTAAACGAAGTCGTTAAAGAATTCTTTAACTAAGTCGTTAATGATTTCGATTGAAAAGTTCGTAAAATACGATCTTCGTAAAAAGTTCGTTCAATTATTGGCTGGGGAGTGTCCCCTCTGCATACTCTGTGAGCTGGTCTTGAACGAGAATGGAAATAATAAGTTCAAACTCGGCGAACACTGGCATAATTATTCGGTCTAAACCAGTGTTGCCAGTTCCAGGGATTCCCCCCTTATTTCTGAGATTTTCGAACCATAAAAGGGCGCGAGTTATTTTGAGGCTAAAAATGAGATTTTTGAAACAATGACGATTTTTCAAATTTTAATTGAATTATTTTTTTTTCAATTGATCAACTGATTTGGTAGCTGCTTTACGAGAAAGTTTAAATGCTATATGTGCAATATTTGTAATAAACTGTAAATATTTCTGTGGACAAATGCAAAAATTGCTTAAATCGCAAAACATTTGTCATTTTATAAACATTATTACATACAGTTATAACAGTTTTTTTTTTATTTTATTTTATTTTTTTAATATTTTTTTATCTTAACGGTCCGCATGACGCTCGAGTTTGGTGATCAAACCGATCGCGGGTAAACATATCTTGCAATTCGTTTCAGCTACAGATTAAAATCATCAGCTGATAAAACGCATACTAATAAAACACGAATTGGGATTATGAATGTAAGA
Source organism: Heteromyza rotundicornis (assembly GCA_951394025.1). Taxonomy (NCBI): domain Eukaryota; kingdom Metazoa; phylum Arthropoda; class Insecta; order Diptera; family Heleomyzidae; genus Heteromyza; species Heteromyza rotundicornis. The sequence goes on along the minus strand of OX596010.1, from coordinate 58,284,504 downwards.
GACATAACTTAATGAAGCAATAAACAAGATGAACATGATGATAAACAATAGAATTAAAAGAAAATGTTATGAAGCATCAGAATTCATGCGACGAATATGAATTTGATCAAACATAATTTTTCTCTACTTTATGATATTAGACTTAACAGAAAAATACAAAGACACAACAATCAAAACAGTCAATTCGAAACAAGATTACAAATATTAATTTAAGTATTTTATTTTTTTATACGAAATATAAAAAATTTAATATAAATTGAACAATTAGGCCAACAATAACGGAACGAATGTGAATTCAGTTAAAATATTTGTTTTATTTGTATACAATATTCAAAAAAATACAAAATTCTGCTGAAATATAAATACAAAATACAACACTTTAAAAAATCGACATGGCCGATCTTCGTGGAGTTTGGCAACCCTGTCGTTTCGTTAGACCTAAAGCGGTCCAAAAACCACAGAGTATACAGAGGCGACACTCTGCTTGAGCGAGATGGAATATGAGTGAAGTGACAGCAAATTTGTTTGTTGGTATGCGTGAATACATTGATATTTTGTGGTTTTTACTCACCACCAGACCCTAACAGCTGATAGAAACCTACCACCGGTACTCGGTCCTTTTGTTTTGATTCTTGTTCGTATTCACCACCAGTTTCATATAATTATTACATAATTTTGAGCGCCAACACATTTGTAAAGTAAAATTCGGAACGTTTTTAGAGATTAAAAATTATAACGTGGACTAATATTTTCAATATTTGAACAATTTCTTCGTTGGAAATTCTACAATCAGCGTGAATACAAATTTTCTTCACCCCCCTTGCAAAAGTGAGTGAAAATATCGGCGTGCAATAATTTTATTTTATAAATTGTATTTTAAAACCAATTAGCAGATATGAAATTACTTGGCGTTCCATAAGGACCACGCGGAGCTGCTCTTCTGCACACTGACGTTCGATAAAAATTGGAATACATAAGCTGCAAGGATGGACTCACTGTCACCCATGTCGAAGTCATGGAACGTGGCCTAATCGAGCGGGTTAAGCAATTGGACACCTACAACTTGAGACGTGTGGCATACAAAATAATAGTGGCATCCAAATCGGACCTCGTGATTACTAATGTTCGACGACTAATGTCAAGAGTCCACCGCCTGTGGCTGTGCTGCGTTTTCTACTACTGGACGATGTTCCGCTACGTTGAGTATGGTTTGTCCGAGAAAACTTATGCTATTCGAATTGGTACTGGAATTTAATAAAAAATAAAATACAAATGCAATAAAGCATTTCCTTTTGATTTTCAATTTACCGACTGCACAATTCGAAGCAATGATCTTCGCATAAATCTGTCCTCGACTGACTATGTGGCAATTCTCTGAATACATACTTACACTTACTGTATTTCAATGACCATTTAAAAGTAATTCATAAAACCATGAGATTAGTTGCATAAATCTAAATTTTATTGTAAACTTGACTGTTTAAAACAAAAAATGTCTAGCAATTACAGAATATACTTATTGCCGGTGCATAACAAGTTGACTAATTTTCGCCAACAATTCAAAGGGACCTGTGACGAATACTCCATTTGCGTTACAATGTCTGGAATGTGCCATTGAACGTCATGTAATTCACGATCCACACAAATGCCGTTGCCTTTGTACACATTATACTTTCTTGCTGATAATGATGGTCGCCGCTTCAATTCCATATGTACGGGCAATGACATGTATGTTGTAAGAGTACAGATTCTGTTCCATCACTTTGAAATGTTTTCAGTTTCGTCTTGTTTTCGGGATTTCAACTTGATCAACGTCCAATTTGTCCAGCAGTGCCACCCTGGCATTCACGGTACAATTCGATTGTATTAAAGGTGGACCGCAATTATAACAGCATTTTGTGCAATGTTAAATTGCCGGCACTGCACTCCGTCTCCAGTTGGGCCAGGAGCATCTGCAACTATTCATTTGTATTAATTTTTTTTCTAATGTTACCACCACTTACATGCACTTAGTTCTTCAGAGCTTTACTGAGCGCTCTTCTGCTTAGTGCGATTCCAACGGCGGGATTTCCTGTGTATTTGGCTGGATATCTTGAATTTTAGACCGTAACTGGTTTCGTACTCTGATGTTTCGTACGAACCATGCAGCTGTCAATAATGTGAAAATCCCAAATCCTCTTAGGTGCGAGAATTGATTGCATAGAGCCGGCCCGAAACTGAACTGCGACCTGTTGCTCAATTGTGTTGCTCATTTCGATTTTATTCCCTGTCCTCGGCTTTGAATACTTGAACTGCATAAATGTTATATGCGCAAGAGCCGCCAACTCTTTTGAGCCGTAGAAATTCACATTTTCAAAAAATAATTTCCAATTTACAAATTGTTTACATTTTTCACTTCACCACCTTTTTTTACCACATTTTTTACACTATTTTATTCGTTTTGTCTCATTCTTCTTCGTATTACACGCGAAACAACAACAATTCGTGGTGAACTCACATATTCAGTGTGAAGCAAACACGAAAAATCAAAAAAAATGGTCGGCCATATTGGATTTCAGTCGATTTATAGAGAGTGTCGCCTCTGTATACTCTGTGCCAAAAACTCAAAAAGCAACAAAGGCCTCCATTTTGATCAAGTGCATTTAGAAGAAAAGTTGTAGTTTTATTGAGTGAATCTGACAGGTCAAAGACAGAATACAGGCTATTAAAATCGCTACAAATACAGCGAAAAGGTTCATTCTGCGCGTAGAATGAAAGGGACAGGAACCAAAATAAATATCGGTTCCGGCTCCCTAATTTTAAATTATTTCGGTTCCGGTTCCTAGATTGTTTCATTGTTTCGGTTTTGGTTCCATAACCTTAAAAAAAGTTCAAATTTGAAAAAAAAAAACACAGAAGCTAAAGAAAATGTATTTTTCACTTTAATGAGCATAAACTTATTTATATTTAAAAAATCTAGCTTCGAAAACGCAAAGTGCCTCACACAGGCAGCGATTTCGCAGCATTAGATTTTGTTGGTTATTTATTATATTGCTATGGAAGCAACCAAAAAGTCTGTTTGAAATGGTTCTGAAACTGACTATTTTGTTTGTTATTTATTTTTTGCTATGGATACAGTAAAAAAGTTTATTTTCAAACTGATTCGAAATGGTTCTGAAACTGGCTTTTTGTGTTTGTTATTTATTGTATTGCTATGGAAACAGGCTGTAAAAAAACTCTCTATTTTCCAAAAAAAACAATGATTTTTGACAAAATTTATTTCGAAACCGCCTGCGGCACGAATAACGCCTCTGTGTGCGCAGGCCCTAATTTTACATATTACTTAATTCTATTGTCTAAATTTTGAATTTGGCAGCGTTTAAGACGTGAGGGATTCAGAGGTCTTAGTAGGTGAGACATTAGCTTCTGCTTGTACTTCGGGGCATGGCTGAAGAAAATAAGGTTGAGCCACTTCATACAAAATGACAGAAATAAGGATTCTGACGTTTCCTTTAATGTTCCAAAAGCTGCCACATTGTTAAACATTTTCTAAGAAACGTGGTGGAGTTGCCAGATATTTTTCATAACTTATCGGCATTTTTCTCTTTCCAAGTTTTTTTTTTAGTGTCCCTAGCATAAAATAATTTTCAAGAGTCAGATTTTACAAATGCAACATCCTTTCATGTCGCCATTGCATAAATTCGTCACAAAATCGGGGTTTAAATTGGCAAAATTAGGACTAATTGCCACATCTGGCAGCCCTTTTCTTGAGATTTTTTTAAAATATATCTGGTAGCACAATCCTTATTTATGTCAGATGGTTAAGATGGCGGATAGTGTCAGAAGCGGCACTACCTTATTTTCTTCTACCATGCTTCGGGGTAAGTTTCAGAATTTCGTCCTTTACTGTGGGTATATTCAGATCTCTGTGGACGTTTGCGTTTCTTATATATCAAGGGGCTCCGGTAATTTGTCGCAGGATTTTTGATTGGGCTCTCTGGAGTTTTTCCACGTTCGAGGGCGAGGCAGTACGCCAGAGTTCAATTCCGTATGTCCATATGGGTTTTATTATACATTTGTATATTAGGACTTTATATGTGAGATTTAGCTTTGATGCCCTTGCGATTAGCCAATTTAGCTCCAATTGTTTTAACTTAATCTGAGTGATTTTAGATTGGATGTGCTTGTGCCATGTGAGACATTCCATTCCAAGGTACTTGTGGTTTCGGTACTTTCGGGAACAGCTTGGCCGTTTATTATCAGAGCAGGACACGTGCTCCTTCTTCTTAGGGTGAAGGTTAAGTGACCGCTTTTGAATTCGTTGACTTTGATTTTCCATCGTGAAAGCCAATTACTTAGAGTGTCCAAGTGATTCTGCACGTAAAGAGTTGCCATGTCTGGGTTTCAGTGAGAGCACAGGATAGCAGTGTCGTCAGCAAAAGTCGATATAAGAGTTCTATCACTTTTGGGCATATCTGCAGTATAGAAAATATATAGCAGGGGCTCGAGGACACTGCCTTGTGGTACTCCGCCCAGTATTTCGTATTTTCAAGAGATGAAGCTTTTATATTTTACTACAAATTTTCTATTCGTGAGAAAGTTTTTAAGTAGGCTGTGCATATTAGCGGGAAGAATATATATATATTTGTATATAAGTCCTTCGTGCCAGACTTTATCGAATGCCTGGGCGATATCGAAGGAAACAGCGGAGCAGTACTGTTTCTTTTCGAAAGTGCTTTTTATTGAGTCTACAATACGGTGCACTTGTTCGATAGTGCAGTGTTTTTCTCGAAAGCCGAATTGTGATCGCGAATCATATTGGCTTCTGTAATTTATTATTATTGAACGGGATATGCACTGCGTCCAATAGTGAACTATTGTGCCCCGGCTTCTGTAATTTTGGGTAAAATCAATTTTATTAAAAGTTTTTCGATATTACGGAGAGCAAAGTTACGGGGCGGTATGAAGTCACATTAGTGAAATATAATCCGGGCTTGGGAATCATTGTAACTGGGAAAGTTTCCAATCATCTGGGTAATGGCTTGTTCTGATAATCGCATTAAATATGTTCAATAGTTGGGTTATTGCAACTGTTGGCAATTCTTTGATCATCGCAGGCTTTATCAAGTCCGGTCCTGGTGCTTTTTTGGGTCCAAGCTTTTGTTTATTGTATCTATTAGATCATTTTTTTAATCACGACTGTACTAGAGTTATGATGTGCTGTTGGAGTTGGTAAAGGGATATCACCATCACCAAAAAAAAAAGTCGGTAGATTTAACCGAAAAAGACGGTTAAAAACGCTCCAACGAAGTGGTTGATTTACATTAATAATTTGTTGGTTTACAATTTGAATTGTAAACATATAGCAAAAATTTGTTTCGATACATATTTTTTAGTAAGAAAACTAGAGACCGACCGAAATCGCTTTTTTTAATTTCGGCCAAAACCGAAATGGCCGAAATTTAAAATTTTTTTTTTTCGGCCGAAACCGAGTTGGTAAATGCCGAACTTTTATTTTTATACCCCCACACTCACTGTGGCAGGGTATACTAACTTTGACACAACGTTTGTAACGCCCATAAGGGGGCGTGTCCGGTATGGAAAAGTATATATATTCTTGATCTGCATCACCTCCGAAGTCAATTTAGCCATGTCCGTCTGTCTGTCCGTCCGTCCGTCCGTCCGCACGATAGCGGTCGCAGTTTTGGAGATATCGAAACTTTGGGTACATGTTTTTCTGGTGAATACTGAGATCAAATTCGAGAATCAGCCAAATCAGACAAAAACTGGGAGTGGCTCCCATACACCGGAAAAAAAGGTAAACATTTTTCAAGTCTTTTTTATGGTTGTATTCGATTGGAAATGTTTAGAAACGTATTTTTGACATGGTCCGAGGTTCCGAAGCCACATATATAAGGGTCTAAATGGGGTCTTGAGACCATTTTTTTTTTTTGCGGATTTGATTGGAAGTTTTTAGAAACGTATTTCGGACATGGTCCTGGCTCCAAAACTATTTATAGGTGGCTCAAAATGGAGTCTTGAGACCACATAATTTTATGTTCGAGGTACTTCTTCCTACTGTGTGGGGGTATTTCAGCTTCGGTATAGCCGAAGATAGTCCACTCTCTAGTTTTAATTTCGGCCGAAACCGAAGCCGAAACCGAAAAAATAAAAGAAACAATTGTGAGTTTTAATGTAATAAAGTGGTACATAACTAAGCTTATCAGTAGGCTGAAATCGATGGCGCATATTCATAGTCAAATTTAGTAGCTGCTAAACTCTAGAACCAGCTTAGTAGCTGCCAGTTCAGTGTATTATCTGTCAACTTAGTAGATTACTAAAGTTAAGTTGGAGCCTAATTTGACTATGAATATGGGCGATCATTTTAAGTTCAGATCATGAATTAGATGAATTTAAAGAGTAGTAGAAATTACTGTCAGGGTAGTAGATTTCAAGAGAGGGGAGTAGACATGGGTTTATGCGTAGAGTACTAGAAATTCTACGGGGAAGCAGATTTGTAGAAAGAATAGTACTATTGCATTGTATGAAACTCACATAATATTTTGAGGAGTAGATTTCTTACCATAGTAGTAGAAAACATCTTGAGGGAAGTAGAAAAATCTGCTACCGTAGTAGAGGAGTAGAAATTTATAAATCATTGTGACAGTATTAGATCTACTCCGATAGGACATGTCTTCTTTGTCGCTTCTGATTCTTCGAAACTATGATCAATGCTTAAATTTGTGTTACATACCGCTTTTATCCACTTGGTTGTTCCTTATGTATTATAATACGCTAAATCCGAAAAAATTAATTAAATTTTTCCAGCACGCACCATTTTTCTGCAAACGCCACAAAAATTGCATTTTTGGTGCTGTAAAAATTTCGTGCTGGCAAAATACATAAGAATTTGTTGATCAAGTATATTTAACACACAAAAAGTTCAGTTTTGTCGATCAGTGTAATCTTTGTTATTTATTTGTTACATTTTTCTATCAAACCGAAATTTTCTGCGGAAATATAGAAATTTCGGCCCAAAACGAAATTTGGCCGAAAGCGATATTTTATTTTTGGGCCGAATCCGAAACAGCTTTTTTTGGCCGAAAAGCCGAAAACGAAACCGAATTTCTGTCGGTCTCTAAAGAAAACCATTAAAATTTTTTTTTTGCAATTTTAATTGTAAAAATAAAACAAAAATTTGTTTTGATACATAAAATGATGTGGACCCCATTTTGATCTACCTATAAATAGTTTTGGAGCCCGGACCATGTCCAATCAAATCTACACACAAAAAAAAGTAGGTAAATCTAACCAAAAACTAGAGAGTGGACTATCTTCGGCTATACCGAAGCTGAAATACCCCCACACAGTAGGAAGAAGTACCTCGAACATAAAAAAAATGTGGTCTCAAGACCCTATTTTGAACCAATTATAGGTGGTTTTGGAGCCCGCACCATGTCCAAAATCCATTTCAAAACATTTCCAATCAAATCCACCAAAAAAAAAAAAGTCTCAAGACCCCATTTAGACCCTTATATATGTGGCTTCGGATCCTCGGACCATGTCAAAAATACGTTTCTAAACATTTTCAATCGAATACAACAATAAAAAAGACTTGAAAAATGTTTGCCTTTTTTTTCGGTGTATGGGAGCCACGCCCAGTTTTTATCCGATTTGGCTGATTCTCGAACTTGATCTCAGTATTCACGAGAAAAACATGTACCCAAAGTTTCAAGTCGATATCTCCAAAACTGCGACCGCTATCGTGCGGACGGACAGACTGTCAGACGGACAAACGGACAAACGGACAGACGGACGGACATCGCTAAATCGACTCAGGAGGTGATGCTGATCAAGAATATATATACTTTTCCATACCGGACACGCCTCCTTATGGGCGTTACAAACGTTGTGACAAAGTTAGTCTACCCTGCCTCAGTGAGTGTGGGGGTATAAAAATCTGTATGGCAGAAGTTGCTGAATTTGCTGATATTGTTGTATTTGTTGCGGTTGTTGTTGGTGTAATGGCAAAAGTAGGTGAGTGATTCACCACCATGGCTTTGGCTCACTGGGTTATGATTGAGCTCGGTTTTTCTATGATACCCAGCGCCGCAGCTTGTGACCGCAAGAGGGCGCTGGTGTAAACGTATAACAAAAGCAGAGATTCGATTGTGTCCGCGAAACTCTAGATTCGATCGCAAAGCTTTTAGGGATTTTTTTGTTTGTTTAACCAGAGCCACTTACAAATATATTCACACATATATTTTTTCTTATAAATGTTAGCCGGTGAGGTATCGAACCCACAACGCAGCGATTGTAAGTAAGATGAAGTAGCGAACTAAGCGCCTTCTCACTAGAGCCACTAATGCTCATACAATACATTTACCTAATATCGATTAACTTCATCAAGCTTCAAACGCTTTCATGTGATATATAAACAAAAATAGCTTCGACCTAAAGCTTCCACCTTTAAGAAAAAAACTACCGTTGCTACCTAACACTATTTTCACCTATTACGGTGCTGTATTAGATTTTCATATTACACATTACACAAAACAAATGATTTTTTATGGAGTTCACCTAATCGCCTATATCTTATAGCTAGCTGTGGTCTGTTGGTTAGAGCTTGGGCCTATGACTGCGGCAGTCATATGTTCAAGCCCGGTGCCGGCCGAAGTTTTGGTTTTTTAAATTCCATTGCTTCATATTTATACCCTACACCTCATGAGGTATGGGTATATTCACTTTGGTCTGATGTTTGTAACACCAAGAAGGAGAAGTGTCCGGTATGGAAAAGTATATATATTCTTGATCAGCGTCACCTCCTGAGTTGATTTAGCCCTATCCGTCTATCCGTCTGTCCGTCCTCTTTTCTTGTAAAAACGATTGCAGGAGCTAGAAGAAAGCTAGCTAGGATTTATCCTTTTTAGGCCCTAGAAGGAGTTGGTATTGAAAATGGGCGGAATCGGTCGACGGCCACGCCTACCTCCCATATAAGTGAAAATCGTGTTTTTACCGAAATTTTAAGATTTCATCAAAACAGTATGAAATTTTGTATAGTGGGGTTTTCGGGGTCGCTGATTTCGAATTTGATGTCGCATTTTCAAAATTCAAGATGGCGGATACAATATGGCCCAGTAGGTGTAGGGTATATATAAGTCGGCTTGCCCAACTGAAACTTACTTACTTGTTTTTTCTTTTTTTTAATCTTTTTTTTTTTAATTCTTTTTTAATGTAACAGTTAAATTTTACACATTAGGCGACAATTACATCATCAAACAAAATTTCTTTCTATTCTTTACAAAATTTAATAAAAGTTCACATATTTCACAAATGATTTTTTATATGTATATATAAATTATGGAGTTAACCATGATCTAATCGCCATCAGCTGAAATAATTTTATAGCTAGCTGTGGTCTGTTGGTTAGAGCTTAGGCTTATGACTGCGGCAGTTATAGGTTCAAGCCCGGTGCCGGCCGAAGTTTTTCTTTTTTTAATTCCATTGCTTCATATTTTTTTCTTTTTTTTTAATCTTTCTTTTTTAATACTTTTTTAATGTTACAGTTCAACTTTATACATTAGGCGACAATTACATCATCAAACAAAATTTAATAAAAAATTCACATATTTCACAAATTTCTATAAAAAGAATTACATATGAAAACATAGAAAATATTTTTGCATCTAAATTACACAATAAAGTAAACATTAATTTTTTTCAAATTAGTGTTTTATTTTCCCGTGCATGGTACGGGCGATATTACTAGTTTTAATAATCAGCCACTACACTGGACTTCGTGCTTTCGCGAATCGGGGAAAATGCTCCTTTTAAGCACATATATTGTTTTCCGTACCGCACTGAATATTTTTGTATTTTTTTTTATAATATCCGAGAGTATTAAAAAGATTGAACTTCACTTCACTAGAGTTGCCAAGAGTCATAATTGAGCAAAATGAGTTCACAGTTTGTAACAATAAATTAACGTTTGCAGCCAACTTCAGCTCTTATAACAAAAAAAAAATTAAATTTTGTATTTAATATCAATTCTACCCCACTTGCTCGAACATTTTTTTTAAGATCGGATTTATATTTAATTAAATTTGAATTTAAGTAAAGGTTCTGAAAACTAATAGTTATGTTAAATTTTTTGAACTTGCACTTCAAATTTACAATTCAATATATTTCACTAGCTTCTTACGCATTTACATCAGCGTCCTCAATAATCGATAAACACGTTTTGCTCATCAGAGGGTTTAGCTACAACTGTCAAACTTTATGAGGATTTGGAAAATAGATCCTTGATAACTTACTCATTTAAAAGTTTCAGAAATTATGGTGAGAACACACCAAAAATCTCAAAGTCAATTGTGTCCCATTGTCACAGCTACCCCAGCTTACCCTACCTACCTCGCTTGCTCTATGCACAGAGTAGCCATTTGCTTGATCGAAAATCGTCCGATCGGAACACTTGGGGTGTCAAAAGTTGCATATTGACCTCAATAGGTACACTACGCGACCATTAATGGTAAAAACAGGTGAAAATCCCTTACTTTGGGTGTGCTGCGGAATCCCTACCCATAAATATTTTTTCTGAAATTTTTACAGCTTCGCCTCATTGATCTGGAAAAATTTTTTCCTAAGAACCACCCAAATGGTTATATATTTATAGTTTCCTCAAACTTTATTATGTAGATATTGGTATCATTGAAAACGTCAAACCAATCACTTCTCTAAATTTCGGAAATTTTTCTAAAAATTGGGTTTTTTTGGTAAATTTGTATGAAAATTATCAAATTTCTTGTAATTTTGTCATTTTTGGCCAAAATTCAAATTTTGAAAAAACTCTTAAAATTCGGAGAAAATTTTGATCACTAAACTTTCTTTTGCAAAGATTTTTTTATTATTTTTTTAAATGAAAATATGGTACTGAATATTGTTTCAGTGGCGACATTTGAATGTACTATGGAAAAAATGAAGTCGCATTTCTCAATGTTCGGAAATGTACCACTTTTTGGAAACTCTTCAACTGGTTTTTCTCTTTTTACGATTTCAGAAAATGGTTTTACCAAAACATACGCATCAAAAAGTAAATCCATATCACTATTTTGAATAATATTTTAGCTAGTTGTTTTCAGAGTGGCATAAGCAAAAAATTTGTTTGTCTATACAAAAACATGAAATGTATCACTTTACCATTGCAAAGATACGCATCCAACGAATATAAGGTGATAAAGATCGGATTAAAAATGAATGAGTTATCGGTGCCGGAAGTTGGATTTTACTACCATTTTTGACAATTTTTCCGATCAAAGTAAAATAAAATAATTTTTTGCGGACAGAAGTAATTGCAAAAAAAATTGTTTTATTTTTTCATTCAATAGGGCATTTTATTGTGCAACTTCTGTTCCCGATTCGGGCGTGGTTGGATAAAATTGGACAAAGTTATTAAGGATTTAGTGAAAAAGGATATTTTAATTTTTTCACAAAATAATGAAAAATTGCAATTTTTATTAAAAATTATTATTATCGATCTGAAAAATGGTCAAAAATGGTAATAAAATCCAACTTCCTGCACCTATAACTCAGTCAATTTTAATCCGATCTGTATCACCTTATATTCGTTGTATGCGTATTTTTAATATCTTTGCAATATTGGCAATATTTCGCGAACGGCCCCAAGGAAAAAATAATTGTGATTTTCGTGTTCAGCGACACCAAATTAGTTTAGAAAATATAGTTTGCACAATGTTATAAACAAAGATTAATTATTTGTAAACTAGTGTATTCAAAGAAAAGAAAAACAATACAAAAAACAGTACATTTTAAAAAAAAAAGTACTTTTGAGTACTGCTTTGAGTGTTTTGAATAAAACAGTGCATGTACTAGCCGATTCCGAAGGTCAACTAGCAGCCTATTACTCTGGCCGATACTTAATACAACGTAGTAACGTAATTTTTTTATGAAGAAAAAATTTTAAAATTCGATTTTTAGTTACTTTTTCAAAATTTTAAACACTATTTTCTCAAACTTATTTATTTATGAACGCCCTCCTCGCTCAATTGTACTGTTAGTTCACCCAATGCAAAATAAATTATAGGTTATATAAAAAAATTAAAAAAAAAACGTTTTTTAAAAGATACTTTTAGCAACTTCGATTTAAAATTAAAGTTTCTTGGTCACTTCATAATCTATAATGACATTACGAACAAACCAGCCAAAAAATCTTAATATTAAATAGAATTTGCTGAAATTTTTTTTTTTTTTATAGAATCCTTAATTAACAGTAAAATTGAAGCAAGAAGGGCGTTCGTAAAAAAATAAGTTTTAAAAATTTGAGGCCTGAAATATGCAGATATGATAAAACTTTTTCAAGGTCTTTAAACATTTTTGTACTGAAGTATTGGAACAAATAGTGCGAAACTTCATAAAATCGTTTTGTATGCGCAAAGTATATCAAATAACATAAAAGTTATAATTCTTTTTCATGTCCCTACCCATAAAATGTAGAGCCTTTGAGTCCTGGAACCCAGAACCTGTCATGGTTAATAGTGCATTAAAGGGTTACTCACCCCAATTAGAGCATCATCAATAAGTTTGTCTCGTCGCACTTTCAACTTCAAATCAGGGCGTACACCAACGTCATTGTTATCACCAAAATAATTCAGTAGTGAATAAAGAGACGAATTTCGTTCACTGTACATACGTATGCGACTATCGTAGTATAAAGCGATTACTTTGGTGGCAGGCGTCAATATAAACGAGTAAAGCATAAAGGAGAAATGGGTATCTGTAATATAAAGGGTGAACAAGTTTAAAATTTCATATTTAAATCATGATAATTTTCATTTTACCCTCGCCATTGGGATCTAATGAGAGATTTTTATACGACAAATAATCACGATCCATTTGTATAGCGTCACTCAGCGGCTCATTATAGAACTCCTCGAATGGCACTAATGGCACGCGACAATTTAAAACGGAAATACCCAATTCCTTTTCCAGCTTGTCCTCGGCAAATTTTGGGTAGTGTGGCTTAGGTACTTGTGTATATAAAAAAATATCATCGTCTTCAGTGTTGGTATTAGAGGAATCCATAGCGGCACTATCACAGCTACTAAACGACGGCTTATTCGATTCCAATTGACCCGCCAAAATATTTGAGAAGAAGGCTATCTGTGAAGAGTTTAATATGTAAAATTAAACAAATAATATACACATGAATTGAATTGAAGAGGGAAGTGGAGGAAGGCGTTATGTAACAAATATTTTAAAGAGAAAAACTTCGTTTTGGTGCCATCGGTAGAGTCATCTCTTTCGCACAAATTAAACACAAAATTGCACTTACAAAAATAGTTAAGACAATAGTTTTTGGATGTGAATATGAAATTGCTTTTCCTAGCTGAAACAGTTAGGAAAACCTCTCTTTTGATGCGGTCGCAAGTTTTTCGGCTCCACAAAAAAACAAAAATAAACACGGAAAAAATACACCTAAACATAAACTCCGCGAAAAAACGATAAAGTGATCATCTCTATGTTGCATGCAGTCGCCATCGTCGGAGCCGCTGCAAAACACTAAAAAAGCAATAAACGTAGATACGATATCGCAAAAAATGGGAATAAAACATTCCCCAAAAAAATCGAACGCGTCTCTCACAACGAATTCTGCTTCCCGCTTACACGAAAGCGAAAGAGATGAAGAAAGTGCGAAAATGATGCAACAACAAGAGTGTGCGAGAGCCGCGAAAAAATTCCTCCATCATCGCAAAATGCAACGCTCTCAAATCACACTCCCGATCAACAACTTATACACGGTGGATCTCTCACGCCTGTTCTCTCATGGAGTAAAGAATGTGCAACTCCCAACACACACACAGGTAACTCTGTTTCGCATTTTGTTCTCGAAATGCCATTTCAGCACAACATGCAAATACCCTTTGCGTTACTCCCGCTCAGAACATAAATGAGCGAAAAAAATGTATCGATAAATTAAAAACAACAAAATTTCAAAGTAGCTCTATCTCTAGAGAGCATAATATAAAGGCAACGGCAGCGCAGACAGGTATTGACGCCTACTTCAAACGAAGAGGTTCTCCTCCTGGGAATATGAATTCCTCCAAAATTCAAAAAACTAATCCCAAAAAGTCTATTGAGTTAGGGCAAAACCGATTTGCCATTCTTGCCGTAACAACGATTTCAGATCCGATTCCGAAAATACAAAAACCCCCACCAATTTACTTACGTGAAAAAAACTCAAATCCCCTAATAAAAATAATTTCCCAAATCATGGGAGACCACACATTTCATGTAATCCCTATTCTTAAGGGAAGAATTCATGAAACAAAAATTCAAATCTATAGCGAGGCAAATTATAGAAAAATTATCGAATCCTTCGATAATTCAAAAAAGAGCTATTACACATATCAAAGGTCTCTCTGTTGTCCTGAAAGGCATTGACTCGTTTGTTGAATGCAATGAAATCAAAAGCGCTTTAATCGAAGAGCGCTTCCAGGTTAAATCCATTTTTAACATACAAAATCGAGAAAAAATTCCCCAACCACTATTCCGAGTGGAAATGGAATTCGATCCAAAGTCCCTAAAAAAGGGGGAATCTCACCCAATTTACTCATTGCGGTATCTCCTCCATCGCAAAATTACAGTGGAAGAGCCTCATAAGCGCCGAGGACCAATTCAGTGCCAAAATGGCCAAGAATACGGTCACACAAAATCGTATTGCACACTTCCCAGCGTGTGCGTAATATGTGGCGATCTCCACCACACAAACTTGTGCAAAAAAACTAAAGAGGATGCAAATGTCAAAAAATGCAGTAATTGCGGTGGCAACCATACAGCAAACTATAGAGGCTGTCCCATCTACAAATCCTTCAAAAACTAGGATGTTCCCAAAGCTGATGCTTTACGCCTAAAACAGGATTTAAGAAAAATCCCATTATAAATCAATGCGTTTCCTACGCTACCGCTTTAAAAGGACAAAACTCAGTCCCCGAGTTCACGCAACCCGCTCCCCCTAGCAGTTCTCTTGAACAAACTCTGCAAGTGTTTGTACAAAATATGTCACAATTTATGTCTGGTATGCAAAATATGATGCAAGAAATGATTAAAAATCAAAGTCTTTTACTACAACATCTCATGTCTAAACCATGAATGGTTTAAAAATATCATCCAAGCGGAAACGCTAGAGGTGGTTCCGCTATTCTCATTAAAAGTCGAATAAAGCATTATGCTCTACAGAATTATTGCACAGAATATATTCAAGCGACAAGTATTTCTCTCGATGAATACTTAAAAGGCCTAACATTAACAGCTATATACTGCCCGCCCAGACACAAAATAATTGAGCAACAATTCCAGACTTTTTTCCATTCTCTTGGACCAAAGTTTCTTGTTACCGGCGACTTCAACGCCAAACACACATATTGGGGCTCTCGCCTAATATCACCAAAGGGCAGGCTCCTGTTGAACTCTGTCAACAGACTCGGCCTTGACGTTGTCTCCTCTGGCACTCCAACTTATTGGCCAACTTAAAAACTCCTGACGTCATTGACTTTGCAGTATTTAAAACTGTAAAAAGGAGCCAATTGACTATAGAATCTTCTCTAGATCTCTCATCAGACCATACGCCTACTATTATCACAACAAAGTACACCCCAAGCTCTGAGGTCAATTCACCAGACAAACTGACCAGTAAACTCACAAATATCGGCTGTATATAAGCTCCCACATTAACCCAAATATGTCACTAAAAACGAAAGGTGAAATAAACACAGCTGTTAGTAATTTCACTCTCTTGCTTTCCCAAGCAGCTGCAGCGGCCACTCCCGTTTCAATCCCAAACAGCTCAACTCGTAGCTATACAAAATGTACTCCAAAACATATAGAGCAACTTCTAAAAAATAAGAGAAAAATACGTCGTGAATGGCAAAACCACAGATCGCCCACTTTGAAAAAACAGTTAAAAGATATCACTCAAAATCCTACAGAAACAGCTTAAGTGGAAATCCGAAAGAGACTTTCAACAATTTGTTGAACATCTCGCACCCACAAAATCAACAAATTACTCTCTCTGGCGAGCTGCTAAAAATATGAAAAAACCGACTGGCAGAACCTCCCATACGGCGGTTGTGCGAACAATCGCCCAAAAACCAAAAATGAATAATCGCCCAAAAAATTTTACCAACATTTTTGTTTTTAAATTTTTTTTAATGAACAATCGCCCCAAAATTATTTTTTGATTTTGTTGAAATCCAGCTATTGACACATAAATAGGAGTGACAAAAATCGCGCGATTTTTGGTAAAAATTGTTCGCCCTTCGGCGCTTTCTTCCAACCTACTTCGGACATGCAATAACATTATAACATTACTACACTAAAGATTACACAATTACAACAACAAAATTAAAATAACACCAACTGTTTCGTTGTAGTTGTAGCATCATTGTAATTAGAATTTCAAATCACAAAAGTTTAATATTAGTTCCGTGTTTTTGCTTTAAGCTAAGGTCAGATTAGGAAAATATTTGCACAAATACTGGGAAAATACATTCAAAAAAATAAAATACTGGTTCAGTCACATTTAGTTGATATTAAAAATATCTGAGTGTATTCGGGCAAATATTTGCCTAATCTGACCGCAGCTTAAGAATTCTATAAAAGCAGAAGTTTCCAAATTCTTTGTTTCTTTGAAATATGAATATCTGAAATGTTTTCTTATTATTGAAAAAAAATAAACATTTTTTTTGGGCGATTGTTCATTTTGTTTTTGGGTTATTATTCATTATGAACAAAAGCCCAATATTTTGGGCGATTGTTCATTTTAACTTTTGGGCGAAAATTCATAATTTTTTGGGCGATCACAGCCCTCATACGGCTGCCAAATGGAAACTGGGACAGAAGCGATGCTGAAAAAAGTGCTGCTTTTGCCAACCACCTAAAAACCGTATCCACCCCGAACGAGACAACTGGTGATATCCCATTACCAACATTAATCCCACTCAATAACTCCTGTACAGTCGGGATTAAGAAAAATGATTAAGAAAATTCATGGATCCAAAAAAAGCACTAGGACCTGACTTGAAAACGCCCACAATGATAAAAGAACTGTCATTAGTTGCAATGACCCATTTATTGCACATATTTAACGCAATCCTTAGAACATGTCACTACCCAGATGATTGGAAACTTTCTCAAGTTACAATGATTCCCAAACCTGGAAAAAATCCCAACAATGTGACCTGATACCGCCACATAAGTTTGCTCTCTCTGTTATCGAAACTCTTCGAAAAACTTCTAATAAAATTGATTTCACCCAAAATTACAGAAAAATAAGTGATTCCCGATCACCAGTTTCGCTTCCGCGAAAAGAATGGCACTATCGAACAAGTGCACCGTATTGTAGACTCAATAAAAAGCACTTTTGAAAAGAAACAGTACTGCTCCGCTGTTTTCCTCGATATCACCCAGGCCTTCGATAAAGTCTGGCACGAAGGACTTATTTACAAATTACAGCATATTCTCTCCGCTAATATGCACTGCCTACTTAAAAATTATCTCACGAATAGAAAATTTGTAGTAAAATATAAAATCTTTGTCTCCCGAAAATTCGATATATTGGCCGGAGTACCACAACGCCGTGTCCTTGCGCCCCTGCTGTATATTCTCTATACTGCAGATATGCCCAAAAGTGATAGAACTCTTATATCGACTTTTGCTGACGACACTGCTATCCTGTGCTCTCACTCAAACCCAGACATTGCAACTCTTTACGTGCAAAAACATTTGGACACTCTAAGTAATTGGCGATGGAAATCAAAGTCAACGAATCCAAAAGCTGTCACTTAACCTTCACCATAAGAAGGGACACTTGTCCTGTTCTGAAGATAAACGTCCCTGAAAGTTCCGAAACAAAGTATCTTGTAATGCACCTCGATCGCCGACTCACACGGCATAAGCACATTCAATCCAAAATCACCCAGAATACACTAAAACAATTGGAACTAAATTGGCTAATCTCAAAGGCATCTAAGCTAAATCTCACATACAAAGTCCAAATATACAATAGTATAATAAAACCCATATGGACATTAAACCGCCTCACGTTGTATGGATAAAAAAAAAGTGGCCCGGGTCACCCCCTGGAAATGTACTTTGGTCTATTTTATGGTGATTCTCAAAATATTTCGGCTCTAGCAACTGTAATCCGTGAGCTGGACCATTTACAAAAAACCTCTAAAAATCATGTTTTTTACATGCACGTATTTCTATATATTGCTTTGGGTCAAATAAACTTTATGAAATAATAGAAATCGACAAACTACACAAACCCACACAAGTCCCTTATTTTTGCGATTTTTTTTATCATTTTTATTAAATTTTTTTATAGTTTTTTTTGCATTTTTGGTTCTGAAAAATAGTACAGAAAAACCCACAAAGTATACTTCACAAATTTAAAAAATAGAATTCTATCAGAACTTTGTAGCTATTTCTTCAACCTCGACATACAATATTCAAATTTCAGAACCAATAATTGTGAATTTAATTTAAGTTTGTGGATTGAATAATAAATATTCACAATCAACTTTATATCTCAAATCTAAGAAGACGCAAAAAAAACGTTATAACATGAGAAACAGACATATTTGGTGTTTCGTGTATTCAGTGACCTTTAGTAAAATTTTACGGGGGACATTTTTCTCTAATTCCCTTATTTCTGTCACTTTTTAACCGAAACCAAAAAAAAATGTGCAAAAATCGATTTAAAGTGGTTAAAAAAAATCGCAAAAATATCGGACTTGTCCTGGTTTGTGCAGTTTTTCAATGTCTATTATTTCATAAAATTTATTTCACCCTAAACAATATAAAGAAATACGTGCATGTAAAAAACATGATTTATAGAGGTTTTTTGTAAATTGTCCAGCTCACGGATTACAGTTGCTAGAGCCGAAATATTTTGAGAATCACCATAAAATAGACCAAAGTACATTTCCAGGGGGTGACCCGAGCAACTTTTTTTTTCGAGGCGGTTTAATGGACATATGGAATTGAGCTCTGGGGCACTGTCTCTCCCTCAAACGTGAAAAAACTCCAGAGAGTCCAATCTAAAATCCTGGGACAAATTGCCAGAGCCCCTTGGTATATAAGAAATGCAAACATCCACAATGATTTGAATATCTCTGCAGTAAGAGACGAAATTCTGAAACTTACCTCGAAGTACAAGCAGAAGCTTATGTTTCATCCAAACATACTATCTAGAAATTTACTGGGACCACTGAATCCCTCTTTTTCCATATTTTGGCATAATTTATCCTAAAACTTCTTACAGGGCCATATGCAACCTCTACCCTCCACACATTATACAATTTTTGTTCGTTTCTCGAGGAATGGAGTGGTATTGGTTTGTCCTCTTAATCTGCAACACCCCGTAAATAGAGGTAGGGATAGATATTTATCCCTTGAACAGAATTCCTCCTAACTTAAAATATTGATGACAGAAAACAGAATAGGAGATTCATAACTTTGTAGCGATTTAAACCAGTTTCTTCCGTATTCTCGTGACTGTTTAAATGACTTCCTGGATTCATTTTCAGATATGAGTTTACAACAAGTAAACGGGATTGAAAATAAGAATAGTAGAATTTTGGATTTAATTAATGTTGACGACTCTTCGAAGTTTTCAGTGAAACGCTGTGACGCTTTTGCATGTCCAGAAGATAACCATCACCCAACTCTTGAATTATCTTTCGAATTTGTTCAAAACAACTTAGAACCAGTTTCTACACCGCTGAAGTCATTTTTTTGCTTCAAGAATACAAATTTTGTTAAAATGAACCAACTCTTATCTGAAACTAGCTGGGACATGAACTTTGAAGATGTTGACGACTGTGTATCAATTTTCAATTGTACGCTCAGCTAAGTCTTCGAGATATGTGTTCCAAAGAACATTAAAAGGAATTCGAATGAACTTGGGTGTTGTATGGTTTACAAAAGAATTGAGGAAACTTAAAACTTCGAAAACTCGGGCAGTTGAAACATACAAAAGAACTTTAAACCTTCAAGATTATTCTAAATATTCGCTTCTGAGACATAAATATCAAGTACTTAATAAAAAATGCTATGATGAATATTTGAACGATTTGAAATCCAAAATGAAATACAATTCTAAAATATTTTATAACTTTGTAAATTCAAAAAGAAAAAACACTGGTTTTCCAACTACGATGAAATGGAATGATCGTGAGTTCAACAATCCTATTGAGATATCTAATATGTTTGCTGACTTATTCTACGACGTATTCTGATAATACTTATGGCGACACATCATATACATATAACATTCCCACTTATAATTCCATTTTCAATACTGTTATAGAATCTGAAGATGTCTTACAACACCTAAAATCGGTGAAATATTCAAATAGTACTGGTCCAGATAATATTCCCAGCTGTATTTTGAAAGTGTGTGCTGAACATTTATACATTCCACTTTCAAATATATTCAACGCCTCTATTGAAAGAGGTTACTTTCCGAATTCATGGGATTGAAGCCGACCCTCGCGGTACTGTAACCCCGGCCGAACGAAACACACGAATACGCGAAAACTTGATAACTAAACTTTTCAAAACCTACTCTGAAATATACACGTATGTGAAAACTGCAAATAACCGAACGCGAAATGGAAACGAAAGCTCACTGACACACTAAACGGAAATTTGTCAAACGCGAGTATTTTAGTAAAAAAAAAAACTCTAATGACAAAAATTATGTTTTTATGCACTTGATTTACGGGACCAGATCGACCTGTCTGAAATCCCTCGCACGATTCTTTACAGAATCAATTCACCAGCTGGACTTCGATAAAATCGATGTCCAGCAACCACTTGGCTTAGGTGCGGGATGCCACAACAAAAATTTGAAGGGAAAGGGGAAAACAGGACCACAAAACCGACGGAGACCATTTCCACTATTAAAATCTCGAAACACCAATGTCCGACTTGCCACAACTGGACAAACTCTATTAACATTTCGAAGAAACTAAATGGCCGACTGCCACAAATGAAAACACCAAAAACACCACCCGCTGGTGGAAATAACACCAGCGCGGAAAAATACCCCCTTCGAAAAATATCTCCTGCCTCAACTCCACGACCCAACGATGGTCCTCAGCCACCACAAAAACACAATTCAAGAATCAAATTTAAAAAAAATAAAACCACAATCTTTTCCAAAACACTACTCAAAATTACAATTTAAATTAAAAACCGCAAGCCCACTAAAACTTTTCGCACTTCCCTTTTTCCCTGCCTAAAAATAACTAAAGAACCTGTCTATATGAACGCAAATATGGCGCTCACTTTCCATTTATCTAAAGGGCATGCCAGACAGGCGTCATTTGACCCCTATTCATTTGTATTTTTACTCTCTTTTACTATTTTGACGTCTGGACCACGGTGCCACACGCAAAAATATTTGACGCCGGGTCAAGCTGCTCCCTTTTTTCTTTATATCACAAAAGGGTTGCAATCACTCATATTTTATGTGCCTAAATGAACATTTCAGTTCATGCAGAATCTATATATATAAAACAAAGTCGCGAAATGTGTTACTCATCGCATCAAAAATCAACGGAGCACCCGATTTGGATAATGTCGGTCAAGAAAATCCGGAAAATTCACCCGGAAAATTCTGAAAATCGTGAAAATAACCTATATTTGTAAGGGAAAGGCTTGCGTGCTTTCAGGATCATCGTTATTAATTGCAACCCATCTGAGGTTGCCATAATTTATTTTTCAGTTAGCATAGATCAGATCCATAGATTATACGTGGCGCCGTGGTGAGATGTTTGTTGCACCTTCCAATTCGTTCGCGGTAGTGTATTGAGCAGGCGCAACTATTTAATACACTTTTCAATATTTATCGGGCATTTTCTGATATTAAGTTCAATCGCGAACTTTCAACGGCAGATATTCACATATTTTGCTACTTGCAGCAGTCAATATTTACTTTCGGAAAACAGCCAAATTCTTTGCATGCTTCTGGGCCGCTTGATCTTTCAGCCCAAACGTGTATACTTCCAGGGTCACTTCTTCATTATTTATGTCACACAACACTCCATACTTCCTGGAGTTGCCAATATTAATCGTGTATTTTCTGATAATCACTTAAAAAATACAAATTTCACCCAAAAAAAAAAATAATAATAAATTTTTGTCAATATACGGTTGACAACAATTTTTAAGCGAATGACTGAAAATTTCTTAATTTGAACAAAATTGGTTACCATTTGACAAAAAAATAGATCAAATTGATAAAATTATTATGATGACCGTATATTGACAAAAATGTTGGCAATTGCAAAACCGGTTTTTTGTGTGTTTAAATGGAAGGTATTACACCTTCAGCTACTTTGTATACCACTACATATTTATTTCCTTAATTGAGTTTAAAGACACTTCCCTTACAGTATATAACTCAATTGACTAACGTTATGCCGCCAAACCGTAAAGCCAACCGTAAAACAGCTGAAAATCAACATGCGAGTCGCGGTACAAAACGATCCGATGACTTCTCCAAACAATTGTTGTCAATTGGTAACGGCCAAATACCTCTTGATCTGTCAACTGGGCTCATTTCTTTCCCGCCAAATTTCTGCCAATTCACATCGTCCAAGGACGAGCTTATTACTAAAGTGTTCCCGAACATCGGCCGTAATTACTTGAACCACGATTGGCTAAGTGAGCGAGCGATTTTAGCCGCCAAGAATAAGGACATTGACGAACTCAACTTCATCATTCAAAGCAATATCGAAGCCGATTTGCATTCGTTCAAATCGGTTGATTGCGTCACGAAGGAAGACGAAGCCACAAACTATCCGCCTGAATTTTTTAAATTCATTGGATCTGCCCGGTCTGCCACAACACAACTTGCAACTGAAAATTGGGTCGATAATCATTATGCTGCGAAATATAAATCAACCAAAGCTGTGCAATGGCACTAGATTAGCAGTCAAGCAGCTGAAAACCAATATAATTCAAGCGACGATACTGAAAGGCGAGGAAGTACTCATTCCGAGAACCATGATGCCCCCTGACTTGCCTTTCCAGTTCAAGCGCATTCAGTTCCCCGTTCGACTCGGTTTCGCCATGACAATAAACAAGGCTCAAGGGCAATCATTGCAAGACTGTGGTCTGAACCTAGAATTTCCATGCTTCTCGCACGGACAATTGTACGTGGCATGTTCGCGGGTCGGAAAGCCGTCTGCGGAAAACAAAACCAACAACGTTGTGTATCAATCAGCACTGGCCTGAAATTTATTAAATCAATGCCAATGAAACTATTTTCTTTAATTCAATGTATTTATCTTTATTTGAAGCATTATTTCGTAAGAAAATGGTAACGAGGTCGAATGCAAGTTGTGCAATGTGACGCCAGCTGTTATTTACCGCGAATGCTCGAAATAAATAGTTTTATACACAGCATCAAAACAACATCCATTATTCGAATTTGAGGCGATACGGAGTTCGCAGGGTCAGCTAGTTTTTTTATAAACCTACGATTGTAGAATTTTATTAAAATATTCATGTTTAATTGTGTTATTTACTTACATTTCGTATTGCTTCAACAAATTTAATGATAATATAAAGCACAGAGTATACAGAGGCGACACTCTCTTTAAATTCACTGACATCCAATACGGCGGACCATTTTTTTTTGATTTTTCGTTCTTTGCTTCACACACTATACGTGAGTTCACCACGAATTATTCCGATTTTTCGCGGGGATTATGGATTTCGTATAAAAGGTAGTATATAATTGTACGAAATTACATACAATTGTACTGAAATATTTGTATACCGAAAATATAACTATTTAATTTGTTTTAAAAAATTTAGTAAAAAATTCAGATTTTTATTGAGCTTTTCATAATTTATGTATTAACTATGGGTTTTAGCTCATTTTCCAAAAAATTCATTTTGGAAAGAGGAGTACAACAACTAAGCAAAAACTCAGTCTGGCAGAGTGTACAGCTGTTTCGGATCCAGCCACGGATCTTCGTCAGCACTCTTTATGCATTTTATTTTTTTTTTCTGGCAAATGAATTGTTGTGTGTGTATCAGAGCACACACAATGTAAAAATTCATTTGCCATGCAACTTGCTTGCTGGGACTTTGAGGAAATTCTTCAACCAGGCATAGTAGTAGGTTGCTATACAACAACAAGTAAAAATTCAGTTTGCTGCATTTTACCATTCGCTGCTTCAGTGAGTTGGCGTGTGATGCAAAGGAGAAACAATTCTCTTGTGCGTCATACCAATACTTACTTATAGCGTCGCTTGGATAAAATAAAATGCATAAAGAGTGCTGACGAGGATCCGTGGCTGGGTCCGAAACAGCTGTACACTCTGCCAGACTGAGTTTTTGCTTAGTTGTTGTACTCCTCTTTCCAAAATGAATTTTTTGGAAAATGAGCTAAAACCCATAGTTAATACATACGTTTTAAAAAATTCTTTTAAGAAACCATATACAAATAAACAAAAAAAATGGAATTTATAAAAATATTGCTAATTTTTCTTTGAAATTCAACATTTGTATATACGAATTGTTTTAAAAAATTGTAATAAGTATATTTTGGGTATAAAAATATTTCGTTACAATTCTATGTTATTTAGCACAATTATATACTACTTTTCATTTTATACATTTTACTGTAAGCGAAAGTAAACTTAAGTAAAATGTATTTTTGAATGTTCATTTTCACTTGTAACAAACACATTTCAGACTAAATTTTGTAATTTTATATGAAAGCGGCATCGATCTGTGGTTTTTAAAAAATCTGCATTTGATTAATGGGAAAATTGTATTTACTTGAAGTCGATTTCTTGGTTTTTTTTTAAATTTCAGTTTGAGCTAAATTTATTCTTTTTTTGTGGAATTGATGAAATTTCTTGGGATATTTATTAATTTGTTGCCAAAATTCCGAAATAGTCATTAGCTAAGTATTTTATTAAATTTTTAAAATTTACAAAATTGTACCGAAAATGCCTCAGTAGGAAGAAAGTAAAAAAGTATTACTGTACTGAAAAAAATCATCCCTGCTACGAAAAAGTATGAAAGAATGAATAAAAAAGTTTAAAAAATGTGGTGAAAAAGTAAAAAATGTAAACAATTTCTACAAATTGCAAAATAATTAGTTAAAAATGTGTATTTCTACAGCTCAAAAGATAATAAATAAAAATATATATGTAATATTTATGTCGTTAAATTATACAAATGCGATAAAAGTGAATAAAATCGAACTAAACAACGTTTCTTCGTTGAGAAATCAGATCTGATCCGGCGAAATCTTGAAAGATTCGGACTTTGACACAGAACTTTTGGTATTCAATGAAACTCTCTTTCGCGCAGATGTATTCGGGAATACGCCACCGAGAAGGGGATGACGCTCCCGTCAGCCATACAGAAGTTAAAATTTTAAATTACATTACCCAACAAGAGGACAAAGTATTTTTATATATTTTTGCATGCTGAGCACAATGAATTTTGAGAAATTCATGGTATAGTCAAAAATGGGAGATGAAATATTTCCAAAATGCTAAGTGTATTCTGTAATTGTTAGAAATTTCCACTTATAGTTACTTTAAAACAGTAAAGTTTACAAAAAAATTTAAATTTATGAAACTATCTCAGAAATGTTTTTTTGAATTGTTTTTTAAGATGATTGAGTTCTAGTGAGTGTAAGCATTGGGTTTTTTTGTGAACTCCACTAGGATACGGTTGTTTCGAAGACACAAAATCACAACCCCTGACCTGATCGGAAGATCACCACCTGTGTGGCCACACATGACGTGTGGCAATCCCACAGCTACCCAGCCAAACCAATGAACATGACAAAAACTTCTTTTTGTAACTACCCTACGGACCCTTTTCATAAGTCTTGAAATGGCTCAACAAGAATAGTCATTTTATGACGCATTCTCTCATTATAAATAATTTGATGTCTGCAAATGACCGATGAAGAAAACTATATAAAAATATAAAATATTTGTCCCCCCCCCCCCCCCACACATGAGCACGACCTACGCATAAGCCAGTATTCGCAGTCGGGGCTTTGCCCACACCTATATGTGAAAAATCTCCTCAGATTTTTCTAGAGTGTGTTTGGCAAATTTACATATACACCCCCGCACCTACCAAAATGTAAATACTGATTTTGGCGACACTCAGGTATGTATAGACGAAAGCATAAATGTCAACAGATTCCCCTCCCTCAAACAGGTTCAAAGAGTACAAAAAGCTTTAGTCTAGTTTTTACATTTTTATGACCTCGTCCCGTAAGTATAGTTTCGCGCCTGGCAATGCCATCCCCAACATCGGATCGTAAAAGCTCATTAACAAACTTCTAAAACGAGATCGCAACAAAAGTGAATAAGAGATAAGCAGTTGTCAATTCTCCGCCCGGCTGCATTTCACCCGCAAGTGACCAATTTGGTTTAATTAAACCAAAATAATATAAATAAAAAAAATAATCCCTATATATATTATAAAACTGATTGTGTGTTTGTTTGTCTGTCTGTTTGTCTGTTTGTCCGAGCATCACGGCTAAACGGCTGTACCGATTCTCTTGAAACTTTCAGGATAAATTCTATAGGTATCGACATGTAACATAGGGTATATGCGGTTGGGATTGGACAAAGGGGCGTGGCACCTCCCATACAACACAAAATATGTCTACAAGGTAATTTAGTAACTATTGAATTGAATTCGAATTGAATATTGAATATTGAATATAGAAAGACGAAATTTAGCACGAAGTTGCATAATAACTTTTTCAAGCTTTATGCCAAATATGAGCATAATTAGGGCGTGGCACCGCCCACACAACACGTAACTTAAATAACAGCTCATTAAGCAACTATTGGATATATTTTAATGAAATTTGGAATGGAGCATGTTTTCCCTGCTATGTGTCGAATATGTGAATAATTGGACAAGGGGCGTGGCACCGCCCATACAACACATAACTTAAATACCAGCTAATTAAGCAACGATTGAATATATTCCAATGAAATCTGGCATGGAGTTGAACAGTATGTTTTCCCAGCTATGCGTCGAATATGGGAATAATTGGACAAAAGGGCGTGGCACCTCCCGCACAACACATAACTTAAATACCAGCTAATTAAGCAACTATTGGATATATTTTAGTGAAATTTGGAATGGAGTTGTACTGCTATGTTTCGAATATGGGAATAATTGGACAATTTTCTACCCCATATCACGGTTGATTTTACTTATTGATTTTTTTACTGATTTTATTGAAATTTAAAGGTAAAATTGCGTTAGTAATGAAATTTGCAATAGGACTTGCGTCCTTGCACATTTTTTGAGTGAATCATAACGGGTGGGATTACAGCTGCCGCCAAGGGCGTCCTTGGCCATTTTTTGGGTGAATCATGACTGGTGGGATTACCACTGCCACCAAGCGAGTCCTTGGACATATTTTGGATCAAAAATGCCTGGTGGGATTAGAGCAGCCACCAAGCGCGTCCTTGGACATTTTTTGGATGAACCATGCCATGTGGGAGTACAGCTGCCACCAAAAGCGTCCTTGGGCATTTTTGGGTTAACCATGCCGGGTGGGATTACAGCGGCCACAAAGTAATTCCTTGGTAATTTTTTGGTTGAATCATACCGGGTAGGATTAGAGCTACCACCAAACGCGTCCTTGGACATTTTTTGGGTGAACCATGCCGAGTGGGATTACAGCTGCCACCAAGTGCGTCCTTGGACATTTTATGGGTGAATCATAACGGGTGGGATTACAGCTGCCACCAAGGGCGTCCTCGGCCATTTTTTGTGAATCAGGACGGGTGGGATTACAACTGGCACCAAGTTTCACGGGGGGAATTAACCATAAACTACAGCGTCCATTGAAGTTGGCGCAAATTCCTATATATATTTATTTTAAAATTTTATACAACCCGTGCAACGCCGGGTATGTAACAGCTAGTAATAATAAAAGTAGTAATAATAAAAAGTGCCAGTGCGCGCTTTCGGTCTGTGTTTTTCACTTCGGTTTTGTTCACCCGTCGCCCCGAACAAAGGGAAAACACAAAAACAAGAACAAACAAACAACAATAACAACAAACAAAATACTGTAGCGAATTTATGCCGCGACAATCAAAATAAAAAACCACCGCGAACATGAGAAAATTTGTATTGCGTTTAGACTTTTATCATTTTCACCAAAAAGTCTGCCAAATCTCTACGTCTCAACAGATTCCACTCATATTTGGCTTAAAATTTTCGAAATTAAATAATAAGGAAGTTCACAGGTAATCATAAAGTCATATTATCATAAAATCATATTTGAAAAAATACGACAATTGTGAGCGCACTCATTTCAAAAAAAATAAAATCTCTTACGTTACAAATGTCGAACCTAACATTATTTGTTGGCGCCGGGGTGCACGCCACCAATTGCGGAGGTGGTGATGCAACCCAAATCAACGGTCGGAAGTAATTCTGTAATTCACGTGAGCTTTGTTTCAATATTCTCAAGCAGTCGCGCATGTTTAATGCATTCAAAATGCTTCCAAAATCCTCTGGACCCGGCATTCGTGTGCCCGGTGGTGCAAGTGGCCATCTGGCCAAAGTTGAGTTTTGGTAGTCTCCACCATCTTTGTTGCAATATTTTCGGCAAGTCGTGCACTTTTTATGCATTCAAAATTATATGAACACAATACGTCGATTTTAGAATAAATCCTTTTATCATAAACTCCCCAACGGGTTTTTTCCAAATTTTTTTCTTCTACTTTTTTAATGAAAGTTTAATAGTTTTCTTTTGAAAAAAGCGATCTGTTGTTAATTTTAAATTGGTTTGTATTTTCTAGTTTTTTCTTCAGTATATGAAAAAAAAATTTTATAAAAACCCCCCCCGAAATTTTTTTCCTGGTTACGTCCCTGCGACTCGAGAACTAACCCTTTTCTTGAATCGAGAACTAACGTTTGAAATCGAGTCGAGAACTAACCTTTTTCTCGACTCGAGAACTAACTCCCCTTTTTATTGAGAAAGCTATGATTCTAGAGTCGGTATCGACTCGGTTTCAAACGTTCGACATTAGAGAGAAACCTTTGATACCGAGTCGTTCTCGAGTCGATATCCAACCTAAATGTTTGCTGGGATTAGAAAAAAAACTTTGGTGTCGAGTCGAGAAGTAACCTTTGAAAACGAGTCGAGAATCACATTAGTTATCGACTCGAGAAATATGGTTATTTCTCAAACCTTTGAGAACGACTCGAGAAAGACCTTTGATATCGAGTCGAGAACTAACCTTTGAAAACGAGCCGAGAATCACATTAGTTATCGACTCGAGAAATATGTTTTTTCTCAAACCTTTGAGGCTGTGTTTGATGGGTTTGAATTACTATTTTCGTATTACCGAAGGTAAATTCTCAATTAACTATTCCCAGCTGAAATAATACATTTACTACTAGCTAAATACTATTACTACTAGCTTAATGGTAATCATTTTGTGTTCTCTAAAACAGGACGCACCTTTAACACTTTTGTGATAGCGATCACATCCGCATTCTCCTGTGCTGTATCTTCGTCCAATAGCATAATTTGGAGCGTTATCAATTGTTGACAACACTCTACTAATGATTGCAGCTGGTCCTTACAATGTGTCGCCCAAATGCGCGCTAAACGCGCTTGCGCCACAATTGGCAGCGAACGTGCTGCATGACAAAGTTTAGGCAGTGATCGCTCTAAATACTCCAAATCGGCAAACGTGTTGGACGCTTTTTCATGTAAAAACAATATTTGAAAATATAACGTAATAAAGCGATAATAAGGATATAACAAACGTACAATTTGTGGCCATATCAAAGCATATTACGAAACAATGCACAACCTGTTCCCAGTCGACTACACGCCTGTATCTTATACTTTCCGCCAGCAAGATAATGTTGCTATTTAATGCTTCGCCGACGCTCGCATTGTTCAAGGCGAACAGTTTCTTTTTGACACGACGCAAACTTTTCAAATCCACCAAAGTGTTGCAACTTTGTAACGATGCTTCGGAATCAATACGCTCTTCTTCATCCATAGGTTCGTCATCGCAGTCATGCCTTGATTCCGTTGATGGCACTGTTGATGCCATCGTTGAACAAGAACTGTCCTCATCTTTGTCATTTTCCCCCTCTAGCGTGCGTAAGTCCTCTTTTTTTAAATTGTTTGGGGATTTACCGAGCAACTCGTGTAATTTCAAAGCGGCGGTTTTACCTGTCGTGATTCCTGCATTATCGACCGGAGCTCGACGAAAACTACGACTTAATTTCTCAATATTAGAGAAAACTTCGTTGATTGCATGGAATAGACGTCCATAACAGTTGCATTTTTTACACTCTTCCATTATATCGCACAGTATATGCTCGTCGAGGTAGGCGACAGGTGAAAGTGTGGGTGTCGACGGATCGGACGCATCACGCGATAAATCTTTTGTAGATGTTGGCATTGCTACTGTAGAAATAGGCATTGGTTTGTTTTGAAAGTGGTGATTTGTTGCGTTGAGATTTGCTGTCGCCGCTGACCCGGTTCCGAACAAATCTAGCAGCGGTGCTTCTTCTAAAGCGCAACTTGAAATGTTTGTATTTGTGGAATTGGTGGTCGTCGTACTGTTGGAGGTGACATTGCTCGAACTACTGCGACTGCTACCCGATGTAATGGTACTATTACCGCTGCTGGTGCTGCTAGTACTGCTATCGTTCGGGGAAAGCATATCCAAGTCGTGATTGCTGAGCATTGTGGAGTATTGAAGGAAAGAAAATAGTTTCATAATTGAGATCACAATGTAACAAGTTATCTTCTGTATATATAAAAATGGTGTTAAAAATGTATAGTAATTAATCAATTGAGAACGGCTGGGCCGATTTGGCTTTTACGAAAGAAAATTTTGGGAGAACCCTCAGGAAAAGTCGGAAAATTTGAAAATGGATTTTCTGTATTGGGTTTTGTGTGCAATCGTCAGAGCTGTAAAAGAATGCAATCTTTTTAACAGCATTCCTTTGAAGTCACATTCAATTATGAATTAATCAAGATTGCATTCATCGAATCTTTTATTGATTTCAATCTTTTGAGTGAAATCACTAAAGAATTCAACCTTTAGAGTGAAATCATTCAAAGGCTGCATTCATTTAACTTAAAAAAAGGAATGCAATCTTGTGAATGGAAAAAGTGAATGGAAAAATTGAATGGATAATAATGATTTCAAACAAAACAAAGATTTCATTCTTTTCCTCAGCTGTTAAAATAACATTCAATGAATGCATATATGTAATACTTCTATATTGCTAGTATATTCAAATTCAATTCACTGGCATTGCAGTCCAGATAAATTGTTATCTGAGCAAGACAACCCGATTATGTATTTGGCAAAAACCACATTTAAATTTGAAGAAAATCACAGGAGCGGATGAATAATTTTTTGTAAAATAAAAAAAAAGCTGAAATACCAAATTTTTATGTTTATATTTCCATCGAAAATTATAATTTGTCTGTGTCTATGAAATAATTTAAAACAATGTCGCACCGATACTTTTTTGTGATGAATAAAAAAGAATAAAAAACAAGTTTTTTAAAATATAACCCTTTAACCGACTAAAAAGCAGAAAATAAATTACCTTTAAATTAATTTCAGCAATTTCGATTTAAAATTAAGGGTACTTTTTGGGTACTTTCCTCTGAATATCATTGCAGATTTTGAAGTCGCCAAAAACCCTTAATTTTAAATCGAAATTGCTGAATATAATTTAAAGGAAATTTTATTTTCTTTAAAAGGTTATATTTTAAAAAACTTGTTTTTTATTCTTTTTTATTTTCCTTTTTTTTTTTAGAAAAAAAAAATTTTTCTCCCCCCTTTTTCCCCTTTTTTTCCCTTTTTTACTCTTTTTCTTTTATATATATATATATAGTCCACCCAAAGCAAGTTAATATAAGGGTTATAAAAAATAGATCAATCGAGGAATGTCGTTTTGTATTTTCAAATCCGGCCCTGAAGTCATTTGACAATTGTTTATATGTGTGAGTAGTCATATATATTCCAGAAGGAAAATGGAATGTATAGTAATGCAGAAAATGATGTATAGCCCCTATGTTCTATACATTCCAAGATACATCTTTTTTAACACGGCGATGTCCTACGAAAAGTAATGCATTACCAATAGATTCACAAATGATGCATGCAAATATTGATCCAAATTGATGCGTCATTTGATGCATCTCTAGGTTTTATATCAAAGAATTGATTGATTGATAATTGGACAAAGGAGAAAGGGGCGTGCCCATTAGACCGTCTCGAAAAAATGAAGTTGTCCGCACACCATCTAATTTGAAGCATATTTGGAAGGAGATTCCGGAAAAAATTTTTTTTTTTTTTTTGGCCGATCGTAGAGGTAGCGCATCGACATATTTCTTCATATTGTCTCTATTTATGATCCGATTTTAATGTATAATATATCAAATATGTATAATATATCGAGGAGACCTACAATAATGCCTCAGAGGTCCTTGCTCTTAAGTACACCCTTCTAGTACTTACCCACCAGATCTCAGTTAGTACCACCCTAATGTACCATTCCAAGTGCAGAAAATTAATGCTCTCAAAAAATCATTAAACTCTTGCACAGGAAGTATACCGATTATACCATTAGAACTATTTATAAAAAATATAATTAATATTTTTACCGAACGTAGGGGTAGCGCATTGACATATTTCATCATATTGTCACCATTTATGATCCATTTATGATCCGATATCAAAATTTTTGTCTCCAGTAGACCTACAATAATGCGCCATTGCCCTCAAGTCCACCCTTCTAGTACTTACCTACCAGATCTCAGTTACCACCATAATGTACCATTCCAATTGCAGCTCTCGAAAAATCCCTATCCCTCAATCACGGCTAAACGGCTGTACCGATTCTCTTGAAACTTTCAGGATAAATTCTATAGGTATCGACATGTAACATAGGCTATATGCGGTTGGGATTGGACAAATGGGCGTGGCACCTCCTATACAACACAAAATATGTCTACAAGGTAATTTAGTAACTATTGAATTGAATTTGAATAGAAAATTGAATAATAAATACGAAATTTAGCACGAAGTTGCATAATAACTTTTCCAAGCTTTATGCCAAATATGAGCATAATTGGACAAGGGGCGTGGCACCGCCCACACACCACGTAACTTAAATAACAGCTAATTAAGCAACTATTGGATATATTTTAATGAAATTTGGAATGGAGTTGTACTGCTATGTGTCGAAAATGGGAATAATTGGACAAGGGGCGTGGCACCGCCCACACAACACGTAACTTAAATAACAGCTAATTAGGCAACTATTGGATATATTTTAATGAAATTTGGAATGGAGCTGTATAGTATGTTTTCCCAGCTATGTGTCGAATATGGGAATAATTGGACAAAGGGGCGTGGCACCTCCCACACAACACATAACTTAAATACTAGCTGATTAAGCAACTAATGGATATGTTTTAGTGAAATTTGGAATGGAGTTGTACTGCTATGTGTCGAATATGGGAATAATTGGACAAGGGGCGTGGCACCGCCCATACAATTTTCTACCCCATATCACGACTTTACTGATTTTATTGAAATTTTAAGGTAAAATTTTGTTAGTAATGGAATTTGCAATAGGACATAAGATATTGGATTTGGACAACGGGTCGTGGCACCTCCCATACAACAAAAAATATTATTAAAAAGTAACTTAGTAACTATCGAATATTAAGTGGTCCATGCCACCAACTGCGCCCTTGCACATTTTTTGGGTGAATCATACCGGGTGGGATTACAACTTCCACCAATTGCGTCCTTGGACTTTTTTTGGCTGAATCATACCGGGTGGGATTACAGCTGCCACCAAGTGCGTCCTTGGACATTTTTTGGGTGGCTCATGCCGGGTGGGATTACAACCTGGCACCAAGTGGTTCCTTGGACATTTTTTGGGTGAATCATACCGGGTGGGATTACAACTGGAACCAAGTGCTTCCTCGGACATTTTTTGGGTGGCTCATGCCGGGTGGGATTACAACTGCCACCAAGAGCGTCCTTGGACATTTTTTGGGTGGATCATACCGGGTGGGATTACAACTGGAACCAAATGCTTCCTTGGACATTTTTTGGGTGAATCATGCCGGGTGGGATTACAGCTGCCACCAAGTATGTTCGTGGACTCTTTTTTTGTGAATCATACCGGGTGGGATAACAACTGCCACCAATTGCGTCCTTGGACATTTTTTGGGTGGATCATGTTGGGTTGGATTACAACTGCCACGTCCTTGGACTTTTTTTGGCTGAATCACACCGGGTGGGATTACAGCTGCCACCAAGTGCGTCCTTGGACATTTTTTGGGTGAATCATACCGGGTGGGATTACAACTGGAACCAAGTGCTTCCTCGGACATTTTTTGGGTGGCTCATGCCGGGTGGGATTACAACTGCCACCAAGTGTGTTCGTGGACTCTTTTTTTGTGAATCATACCGGGTGGGATTACAGCTGCCACCAATTGCGTCCTTGGACATTTTTTGGGTGGATCATACCGGGTGGGATTACAGCTGCCACCAAGTGCGTCCTTGGACTTTTTTTTGGGTGATTCCTACCGGGTGGGATTACAACTGGCACCAAGTTTCACGGGGGGAATAAACCATCAACTACAGCGCCATTGAAATTGCCGCAAATTCCTATATATATTTATTTCAAAATTTTATACAACCCGTGCAGCTTTTAGAGATCTTGTATGCTGGTGCCGCCAGCAGAGAACTTGCACAAAAGTGAGTGCAGTTTAATTATTTTGCATATTCTTGCCCCCACTAAATTCGTTCAAACGAAAATTGGTTCAAAAGTGAAAACAATGGTGAAGCTCATAATTCATTGCACTTTTAATTCAAGAGTTGCTTTTGTTCATTTTGATTAAAAAACCATACAAAATTGTTTAAAAATGTATTTTTTTATTAGTGAATTAAATTACACCCAATTGCCAACGGAGCGCGATGTGATTAATTTCTTAATATATCTGCAGCGTAACAGTGATCGAAGGCGGAAGTTGGATGCATTTAAACAGGAAGCTTTGAAAAACTTTATCATTTTGTGGAAACGCGCGGGTATTCCAATTTTATCGGAATCAGCTATTCGTAAACGTTTAGTTTAATAAATAAATTAATGTGGAGGTCCTTCGAGTTGCTGGACATCGACTTTAAACACTTAATTCGATTTTACTTTAATTTCTTTAATTCATGTTGTAGAAGTTGAGAAGTTGAAAAAGCAAACATTCCAATGTATACATTATGGTACATTATGGTTGTACTAACTGAGATCTGGTAGGTAAGTACTAGAAGGGTGTACTTGAGGGCAATGACGTATGAGGCATTATTGTAGGTCTCCTGGGGACAAAAATTTTGATATATTATACTTTAAAATCGGATCATAAATCGGATCATAAATGGTGACAATATGATGAAATATGTCAATGCGCTACCCCTACGTTCGGTAAAAATATTAATTATATTTTTTATAAATAGTTCTAATGGTATAATCGGTATACTTCCTTTGCAAGAGTTTAATGATTTTTTGAGAGTTTTAATTTTCTGCACTTGGAATGGTACATTAGGGTGGTACTAACTGAGATCTGGTGGGTAAGTACTAGAAAAGTGTACTTAAGAGCAAGGACCTCTGAGGCATTATTGTAGGTCTTGAGACAAAAATTTTGATATATTATACATTAAAATCGGATCATAAATAGAGACAATATGAAGAAATATGTCGATGCGCTACCTCTACGATCGGCCAAAAAAAAAAAGAAAATTTTTTCCGGAATCTCCTTCTAAATATGCTTCGAATTAGATGGTGTGCGGTAAACTTTTTTTTTTCCCCCTATAAGGTGATACGGTCTAGTGCCCATACAATTCAATACTTCAAAGTGCCATTCTTGGGCTTCCGTTGAATATTCTTCCACGGGACATGGTTTCATGCTTTCAATTCTAACCTCGATGCTACATATAGTCGGAATTGGACAGCGGGGCGTCGCACTTTCCATACAATTGTATATTTCAAAATGCTACACTTGGGCACCCAATAAATATATATTACAATTGTTACTAGCAATGCTAGTAAGTTATATAAGTTAGGCAAGTACAAATAATATCTTCTTTCCCATTGCTTTCATCTCTCTGCTTTTCATTCCCTTCGTCTTAACTACTGATACCACCAGATTATTGCCTCAAGGTTTTACAAGTAAAAACTAGTAAGAGAATTATTTTCGGTCTGACCGAAGCTATAATTCCCTGCACATGCGAGTACAATACATTCTGAGACCATATGTTAGTAATTTTATCGAAAATCGGTATTTTATTGATAGTTTTTCGATATTTTATTCATAATTTTTCGATATTTTGATATTTATCGATAATTTTTCGATAATTTATCGATTTATTATCGACAATTATACGGTCTAGTGCCCATACAATTCAATACTTCAAAGTGCCATTCTTGGGCTTCCGTTGAATATTCTTCCACGGGACATGGTTTCATGCTTTCAATTCTAACCTCGATGCTACATATAGTCGGAATTGGACAGCGGGGCGTCGCACTTTCCATACAATTGTATATTTCAAAATGCTACACTTGGGCACCCAATAAATATATATTACAATTGTTACTAGCAATGCTAGTAAGTTATATAAGTTAGGCAAGTACAAATAATATCTTCTTTCCCATTGCTTTCATCTCTCTGCTTTTCATTCCCTTCGTCTTAACTACTGATACCACCAGATTATTGCCTCAAGGTTTTACAAGTAAAAACTAGTAAGAGAATTATTTTCGGTCTGACCGAAGCTATAATTCCCTGCACATGCGAGTACAATACATTCTGAGACCATATGTTAGTAATTTTATCGAAAATCGGTATTTTATTGATAGTTTTTCGATATTTTATTCATAATTTTTCGATATTTTGATATTTATCGATAATTTTTCGATAATTTATCGATTTATTATCGACAATTTATCGTTTTTTTATCGATAATTTTTCGATTTTTCAACGATAATTTTTCGATTTTTTATTGATACTTTTTCGATAATTTATCGATAAAGTGGTTCTTATCCGACGTTGCCCATTTTCAATACCGTCCAATCATTCGCCAAAATAAGAGGAATATTGAAGCGGTAGCTCAAAAGCTACGGCAGTTATCGTGCGAAATGACAGACGGACTAATCGACTCAGGAGGTGATGCTGATCAAGAATATATATACTTTTCCATACCGAACACGCCTCCTTATGGGCGTTACAAACGGTGGGACAAAAACAATATACCCTTGGCCACTAGTGTGCAGGGTATAAAAAAATCCACTAATTTTTCTACTTGCCTTATCTGTATAACTCCACCGTGATTGAAGCACTATTTGTATAAACTACACAGTCCGACATATTTCGAAGTGTTGACTACCCAGCCAATAATTGTACGAACTTTTTACGAAGATCGTATTTTACGAACTTTTCTCGATCAAAAATATTCGAGAAATATCCGACATTCACTCGTATATTACGATAGTCGTAATTTCCTAGATAAAATATCGTTAACGTCTTCATAATCGAACTCGTTAACGACTTAGTTACCGAATTCTTTAACGACTTCGTTTACGAGTCTTTTAACGAACAAACGAATTCGTTAACGAGCACATTTTGGTTCGAGATAACTTGTTTCGATGCAAAATTAAGAACGAAGTCGGACTCGTAAACGAATCGTTATCGTGTGACGCCAACGATTGTTTTGTTCGCATTTCGTTCGAAAATTTTTCGTTTACGAGCTCTTTAACGATAAAATTATTGGCTTGGTACACATGTAGTTTTAATATATAAATGGACCATTATAAACACAATAATAAAAAAAGAATGAAATTTATACTCACGTTATACTCAGTACACTTGAATATTTGAATTTTTTATTTTTCAGTAACATCATTTTAAATTGATATAGTACTACTTCAGTGCCAGGCAGCCCATAGCCTCGCGAGGCTTTGCATATTAAGTAAAGACCGACCGAAATTCGGTTTTTCGGCCAAAAAAAGCTGTTTCGGCCGTGTTTCGGATTCGGCCGAAAAATAAAATATCGCTTTCGGCCAAATTTCGTTTTTGGCCGAAATTTCTATATTTCCGATGAAAATTTCGGTTTGATAGAAAAATGTAACAAATAAATAACAAAGATTACACTGATCGACAAAACTGAACTTTTTGTGTGTTAAATGGACTTGGTGGACAAATTCTTATGTATTTTGCAACACTGAATCCGAAAATAACCATGAAATTTGTTCAGCACGCACCACTTTTCTGCAAACGCCAAAAATGACCTTTTTGTGGTTTTCATACTGTAACTTTAAAATGGATACATTGAATTTAAAAATTTTAAAAGATTTTTAAAGAAAATTGTCAGCTATATAACTTTGTCGAAAATAACTTTTATTGTATCCTTTTATGGTTTTTAAGATACAAGAGCTCAAACGCAGAAAACACGAAAAACACGGAATTTTCCTTTTAATGGTAATTCATTTTGTTTTT
This sequence comes from Heteromyza rotundicornis, assembly GCA_951394025.1. Taxonomy (NCBI): domain Eukaryota; kingdom Metazoa; phylum Arthropoda; class Insecta; order Diptera; family Heleomyzidae; genus Heteromyza; species Heteromyza rotundicornis. The sequence goes on along the minus strand of OX596010.1, from coordinate 58,245,872 downwards.
TCACGCTGAATCCGAATATAACAATTAGAAATTTATAACACACATAATTTTTCTCAGTTATTTAGAGCCCCAATTTTATTAAATTTTTAAATAAAGGGTATTTTTTTTAAATAGTGAAATTACATCAATAATAATACTTCGAACATATAACCGTTATATATACTTCGAATATATAACGGCGATGCCATTGGGAAGAAATCCATGGTCACGGATCTATATCCAAATGTACTTCGACTTAGTAACTAAAAATTTTTTATACAATTATAGCTCTAAATAACTTAGAATAACGTTAAAACTGTGCGTGGTAATTATTATATTCGGATTCACCGTGAAAAAATTCATAAGAAAAAGTTTTAGTTTCTCATTTAACAAAATGAATTTCTAATAGAAGGACAATTCCGTAATTTTAAAAGGGCAACAATTGACAAATTTTCTACGTTTGATTAGGTTAGGTTAGGGTGGCGGCTATAAGCCTCGCATAGACCACAATGGGTCCATAGCAATACCACAAAGCTCTCTTATCCTTTACGTGAAGATTGTAGACCTTCTTCCATGGTCTACATCTAGCCCGAACGTGCCGGACTTTATTGCGAAGGTTTTTGGACTTTTAAGTTCAGTGGTTGCAACTTCTCCTAGCGTTTTGAACGTTGCTCCACCAAGAATCTTCCATCTGATTCTGGTTAAAGCCGGACAGTCGCAGAGTAAGTGTTCCAGAGTTTCCTCCACATCAGGCTCATTGCAGTTGCGGCACCAGTCTATGGATGTGAGCCCCATACGCCTTGCATGGTGGCCGATGAGGTTATTCCAATTGTGAGTCTACATTCCATCCGAGTTAGAGATAGAATAAAGTTAGACTTCGTCCTGTCGTACGAGGGCCAGAAAATTTTTGTAGTCTTGCTGTGAGTGATATGCTTCCATCTATTACCAGCTGCTCAAAGATCGTAATTATCCTGTTTGTTGTAGAAGAATTTTTTTTTGGAGAAATAATACATAAAGGTTTTGATTCAAGTAAGACGCCCTGTTCCTTTACACATAATAATGACTTATCTGAAGTTTGGAGCCAATCGGATAAATAAAAGTCGGCGCGGAATCCACTTCTTTTTCCACATACAAAAATGAAAATCATTGGAAATAGTGCTCAGATTTTGATGACACTTTATGTATTAGTTAATTTGGGGTCGCTGATCTCAAATATGAAGTCAGTTTGAATTTACAACTGTTGGCATTTAAACATGTTAAAACACTCGGAGGGATCACCTGGTCTTTCCGACCAATATTCTCTTGATAGGTATTTAATTGAATAATTTCTATCAAAATTTGTGACGGGGGCTATGTAATCGGTGGTGATTTCCGTGATATTAGTGACGTTGCTATGCCCATATGACATATATCGAAAGCAATTTGCTTCTTTTAAGCGGAGAGTATATGTAGGATCATATTTAGTGACTCTGTAGATGTTGTGCTCAAAGCTCCTGTAATACCTAAACAAGGTATTTTCGTTATCGAGAATCTTCCACCAGACTAAAACGCCGTATAGTACAGTAGTATGGGTCTTACTACAGAGGTATAAATCCAATGTGTCACTTTAGGCTCCATGTTTTTCCAAACATATTCTTGCACGCGTAATAGGCGTTGTTTACCTTCTTAACGCGCTCTTCTATGTTAGGCTTCCATGACAGTTTTCTATCTAGTATGACACCTAAAAATTTAGCTTGTTCCGATACGGGGATGACTATATTGTTTATTTTTATTTCTCTAAAGATTGGAAGTTAGTGTTTCCTAGTAAAGAGTACTATTTCTGTTTTTGTAGGGTTTATAGGTTAATATAAACCCTACAAAAGCAGAAAAAGTCCTTTCTGGGAGGCCCACCTGCTCATTGCTGCGAGCGCTCCTTCTAATAGTTCGCTCATTACGTCTAGATATTCTCCTACTATTATAATTACAATATCATCGGCATATGCCACCACATTTATGCCATTATTCTGAAGAGTGTGAAGTATTTGGCTCTCGTATCTTAAAAACCATAAAAGATACAAATAAGTTATATTGGACAAAGTTGTAGGGCCGGCAATTTTCTTTAAAAAGCTTTTAAAATTTTTAGAATCAATGTTTCCATTTTAAAGTTGCAGTATGAAAACCGCAAAAATTGCATTTTTGGCGTTTGCGAAAAATCGTGGACAGCGGATTCAGCGTGGCAAAAGACATAGGAAACAACCAAGTTTTATCATTTAACAAAAGTACTGTCGACCAGTGTAGTCGAATATGGGATTAATTGGACAAGAGGCGTGGCACCGCCCATACAATTTTCTACCCCATATCACGGTTAAACGGCTTTATTGATTGCATTGAAATTTGTAGGTAAAATTGTGTAAATAATGGAATTTGCAATAGGATATAAAAGGTTGGATTTGGACAACGGGGCTTGGTACCTCTCATACAACAAAAATTACAATTAAAATGTAACTTAGTAACCATCGAATATTGAGTGGTTCAGCCACCAACTGCGTCCTTGCACATATTTTGGGTGAATCATGCCGGGTGGGATTACAGCTGTCACCAAGTGCGTCCTTGTCGTTTTTTGGGTGAATCATGCCGGGTGAGATTACAGCTGCAACCAAATGCCGGGTTGCATTACAGCTGTCAAGAAGTGCGTCCAAAAAATGTAAAAAAAATATTTTGGCAAACCGTTCTGCATTTGCCGAATTTCGTTTTTTTGCATTTTTATGGTCATGGATTTCGATTCCAAGAATTCTTTTGTAATATAAATGTAAATTTTATTGAAATCTTATTTAAATTTAAAAAATATAAGAAGTAAAATTCTAAATAAGACTAATTCATAATTTTAAAAAACATATAAAACTTTAAAAATTGTTTGGGGAAATTTTGGTTCCCTTTCGCTAATAGAAGTGCGAAAAATTGCCAGTTGCTACAAAGAAAGTAGATTAGCGATCGCTGCACTGCAAAGTGTAATGTGTTGTTCTGAACAACAACTTGTTCATACCTTTTAGACACATGTTACACATTTATAAGTAAGGAGTGTATTAATTTAAAACATCCAATATGCATAATTCTGTCACGTGTATTTGATTTAGTGTGTTGTATGCCTCATGTGTGTAAACCTTACTTTTGTGTATATTAATTTTAAGTATAATTTTTATGACGCATAAATATTTTAAACGCTTAAAGTTTTGTAAGAAAACATGCGTGTTAGCACACGTGTTAATAAAACCTGTCAAAATCTAAATCGGTTTTTTTTTTTAATTTATCAAAACAAATACACACTTACAAATTTGTATTCTGTGTAAGAATACACACCAACAAAATAGGTTCACTTTGCAGTGTGGTGCTGAAACGCATAGAATACTTCACTACGCCAATCCTTCAAAATAAAAACAAATTACACAGACGTTTCCAGTGATTCCAAATCACTGCGAAATATTCAGCGTACAAACAGATGGACGAATTTTATATTTTGGCGGATTGACGTAGTGAAGTATTCTATGGGTTTACGGCTTAATACTAATGCGAACCTGTGAGCTTTCCATCAATGCACTTAACCCAGCCGTTTTGTCGCATTAATAAAGAGATGAGTCTTGATCCGTGTTCACCAGCCCTATACTCGCGAGAAAAATAACTTTGGTCGAATTCCTAAAGCTTTAAAGCTGTGGAACGATTCTGATGAACACCTATCAAAATGAACCAATCATGGTTTTATCTGAAACTATACAGGGAGTTGTTGTTGTTGTAACAGTAGAGTAAATCAAAATGTATGTGTAAATGTTGTTATGTTGTTATTGTTGTTGTTTTTGTATGTTGTTGATAATTGTAGAGCAGCGGTTAGAGTTCCAGGTCCAAAAACCTTGCTGCATCTAAAGGGTTGGACCATAAGTCAATCTGTTTCAATGTGGTGGGGCGTCTTGGACAGTTAAAAAGACTGGACAGTTGTTGGTGAAGTAGTTGCTATTCACCCTTGCCATGTAACTATTGAGCAGTCTGCAGTGGCCTGAACGTAGCTGTGCCAGAGTTGTTCGTGTCGAGCGAGGGAGTTGTCTTTCGTCTTCACTGACGGGCGGAGGACGACCATCCAGGACCACATTGTGACGGCGAGACGCGATTGCTTCTGACACAGCTCCCTGATGTACGCTGTCCAGTGCGATCAGGTAATCGGGCCTAGAAATTGAGCCTCCTTCAATAAAAGGTTCAACTGCTTCACGATGCGAGGCGAAGTTTTCTCTTACGCAGCGTGGAGGTGACGAACAACTCAACAGCCAGTGATTGGGGTGGTCGGCTTGATGTGCAGCAAGAAGGAACTTTTTTTTAAGAGGAGATTGTGTTCCTTGACCATAAGTAGGCTGGTCTCATCGTGGAGGTGATGTTCATGAGCCATCAGATGACACCCAGTGACTATGCGGAGCGCACGGTTTTGAGCTATCTGAAGCTGTCGCCATTGTGTTTCGCTGAGTTGCGTGGCGATCTGCCGATCGCCCTGTAAGTGACGAGCAAAGTTTCACGATCCTTGCCCCATGTGGAACCGGCAATCGACTTAAGGACATTGTTTCTTCCTCTAACGCGGTTTCTTATATTTGCGGCGTGAGATGCAAAGTTCATGAGATTGTCCAGGATGACACCAAGGATCCTGGGTTTTTTTATAGTAGGAATCACTCTTCCTTCCACTACTATAGCAAGCCTCTTTTCCACCTCTTGCGTCCACGTAGTGTACAGCGTGCTTGAAGACTTCTCCGGTGACAGCTTGAGACCTCTGAAAGCGAAGAAATTTTCAACCGCTTGCAGGTAGAATTTGATGTTAGCAGTCATCTGAACAATGCCGTTCCCTGTAGTGAGAATGAAGCAGTCGTCAGCATACGACACCAAGTTAGTCTCTGCTGGGGGTTCGGGCAACAAGGAAATGTAAAAATTGAAGAGGAGTGGAGAAAGCACACCGCCTTGAGGGACTCCTTGTTTTACTTTCCTGTATTTAGACTTTTTGCCTCTGAACTCTACAAATGACTGCCTGTTGTTTAGGTAGTTACCTAACCATCTTTTTATTCTTGATGGAAGACTCGATTGGAGAAGGTCCTCAAGTAAAACGCTATGGTCCACGGAGTCAAATGCTTTGCTTAGGTCCAGCGCTACAAGAATGGAACGTTTACACGGTTTATCTTGGTTGAGACCATTCGTGATTTGACAGACAATCTCGTTCAGGGCTGAGGTGGTGCTTCTGCCTGTCCGGAAACCATGTTGATGGTTAGCTAATGGAAAAGCCGCACACAATTCCGGGAGGAGTAGGGACTCCATAACCTTGACCACCGGAGATAAAATTGTTATCGGTCGATATGATGACCCTTTATCAGCAGGTTTGCCAGGTTTAATGATAGGAATGACCCTGCCAGATTTACAACTATCCGGAATGGACTTTGACCTGATCGATAGGTTAAGCAATTCGGTGAGGTACTGCAGGCCTAGGTCGTCTAAATGCTTTAGCATAATCATGGATAGTCCATCAGGACCAAACGCCTTTGAGGATTTCGCTGAATGGATTGCTTCCGCTACCTGTGAAGCCGTGAACGAAACCAGTTGAGCATCAGGCTGCAGCGCTTTGAGTTTTCTCATCGTTGCTCTTTCGACTGTGTTAGAGCGGGTAGGGTGCTCGATAAATTGACGACAAAATGCATCAGCACATTTCTTGTCCTCGGAAAATGGGGGGCTGTCATTGAATTTGATAGCAACATTGTCCTGGCGAGAAGAGTCAGGTTTCGACAGCGCTTTAATCGTTGCCCAGAGCTTCTGGGGGTTAGTCGCAAAATCGCAGTTATCCAGATGATCCAGCCATTTTTTCCTACAGTGCTCATTGACCAATCGCGAGATTTCTTTGTTAATCTCAGGCAACCTCTGGTCATTGGGGTCTGATGCCCTGATGGCGTCACGTTCCACTGCAATCCGGGCTGCTTCTGCTGGAAAATTTGGGCGCAGGGTGGCGTAGTTTCCTGCTGGAATGAACTGCGCAGCGGCTTTTAGGATTGTTCGCCTGAAGATTTTTTCCCATTTGACTACGCAGGGGGGCAGAGGCAGATTCATGAACTCCTGGTGGCAGAGGGATTCAAAGCCAGCCCAGTTTGCTTTGTTGTGGTTGATGAATGTCCTTCTATCACGTTCAGCGAAAACAGCGTGGCTGCCTATGGAAACAATGATTGGAAGATGATCGGAGCCGAAAGTGATCACAGTGTCCCATGAGGTGGTAGGCAGGAGCGACGAGCTGACAACAGGGAGCTGACAACAGGGAGTCCCGCTCTTCAGTGCAAATAATGAAGGCGGTGATTCCTGGGGTCAGAACAAGATACAAATTCTATGGGAGGGTGGGGTCCATCTATCCCCAGTTAGGATCTACAGATGAAAGTATGTCGAAAAATGGCATTCGGGGGTGTTTTTAAGCCATTAATATGGAACTACTGCAGCTAAAAAGATCTTATTCTTAAGATCATAAGGAAAAAAAAACCTGATTAACACAAATACTGTTAACTGATGATCATCAAATGCAAAAAAATTCTTTTTTTTTTCAGGGTGCCGAAAAGCCTAAGCGCACTTGCCCTTGGCCCTCAGAAATTTGGTCACGTTCTACTCTTCAAACCAAATGCGCCGGTGTCGAGTAGCGATTCAAATGCATACTACGAGCGCCGAATAATAAATTCGGTTCGCATATACCACTTTCGCAGTTCCAAGTGCAATTATGACAGGGTTGCCAACTTTCGAAGCGCGCAGACCCGGAGATTCGAAAAACAAAATTTCTTTTTAAGAAGACCTATGAAAATATATAGGAAATTGAACAACCAGATAAAAAAATCTTGTGAAATTTACCAAAATTCAACCAATTCTGTGGGTAACATTTTTCAAAATGATCATTTGTCGTATTCGTTTATACTAAATATATTTCGTAATTTACCCACCATTGTAAATTTCCAAAATTATCATATCGAAATGATTCTGAAATATTCACTGCTCCAAAGTCAATGTTAAAATTAATCTCTGATTATTGCATCATGAATGTATCCCATACATTTTTGAAATTATAGTATTTCTGTGTGCAACATAATTTAGTTTGAATATGACTCAATGAACATATTTCTGAAGGTGTACAAGGTGTTACGGGTTTTGAAATGGCCCCAAACCAATAAAAATGTTGTATGGACCAAGGGTTCGGTTAGGCTAAAGGGTTGGAGATTTGCTTCACATAGACCGTCTTTCGTGGTTATGTAGTCCTTCCTTTACGGTTATCGAATCCGAAAATGTTGGGTCATCCTGGCAGGCCAATAGCTTAATACACATTATCCACCATAGAAGCAAATTGAGGGTTTATAGCCCCCCCGGTTTTAGAAAAAAACATAATTTTATCACATTTTAGGACCTCAGGCGAAAAGATTATTGATACCTGATAACTTAAAGCTTGCATCTATTGAACAGCAACAAACCAAAATAAGGACGGCTGTGGTGCAGTGGTTAACACCTCTGCTTCACGATCGGAAGGTATCGGGTTCGACTCCCACCTGGGGCAAGGCAGAAATTTGTTTTCTGATTTTCTGTGTAGGTCGCCACTCTCTCGTCAAGTACTGGCAATCTTGAGAGAGTAACTTGCCATGCAAAAGCTTCTTCTTTGGGAGTCCCGCCGTTCAGAACGGGCATTAAACTGTAGGTCCACAATTATCATATACACTGGCCCATGATAATTGCATTCAAATATTAATATAAAAAATGTTTTCCCAAAATAGATGAAAACTTGTGAAATGTTCTGCTAAACCCGGAGCCCGGAGATTGACTTCCAAACCTGGAGTCTCCGGGTCAAAATGACCCTGTTGGCAAGCCTGAATGTTGAGGGCCGGCAGCTGGCGCGCGCTTTCTCGTTGACTGCAGGCTAGCCCGCACCGCCAGTTTTTATTTTTCGTCGAGCGCGCAACAGGGACGCGCTATGAAATACGTGGTTTGTTATGCGTAAAGAATTTGTACAAAAAGTGAATGGTTTAATACTCAAAATATGGTGCGAGCCCCTGAAATTACCCACGGTGATTTCGGCGATAGACAAAATTATTTATACAAATGCCGTTCAATTGGAAAAATATGTTGAGGTCAACTTGAGTTCGCTTGTCCTTGACATTAACAAAAATTTACTATAAAAATGTTATATTACTTCGAATGGAATTGCTTTTAATATACCTATACAATAATATTTTTTAAATTGTGCAAATAATCTAACAATATTTAAGGTTTTTATTAGATTTTTTTAAAATTGAAAGGTGTGTTAAACACCTTTGATTCGGACTTTTAGAAAAAAGTTTGAATAACTTAAAAATATATAGAATAAAATACTGATTGGAATCGATTTGGTCTATGGAATCTTGGGTTTCCGGTTAGAATAAGAACATTTTAAAAATGTGTCGTTTGATACACATTTATCGACCAACTCTTGACCTGAATATTTTGTCGAACATTTTAACTGGAACTTGTATTGCATGTCCCGAACGAAGTTCGATGTATTTTTTGATCCGATTTCCATTTAAACAAAATGGATTTGAGTGCTTTATAGTCTACTAATTCTACAGTCTACAGTTTGGAACTATTTTTTGCTTAAATTTGTTGAAGTAATGAAACTAGTATATTTTTATATAAATCATATAATTTTTGGACGAGTATATCAATCAAACTTTAGCCCATTAAAATTTTTCCATTAAAATAAAATAATGAATTCAAACCAATCAAATCAAATGAAACACATCAATAAATTTCTGAACAGCTTGTTTATATTTCCAAAAAATATCCTACTTTTCGAAGTATTTTCTGAATGCTTATCAACATTTTTAGGATGAAAAATGATAGTCCTTGCTAAAACTAAACCATTCACAAAAGAATTATTCATGATGGAAAAAATTCCTGAATTTATAAATTTTTTTAAACAAATAGAATTTAATTGATTAATTTTTTCCCTTATAGAAGGCATATTTTTGAAAAAATTGCTCATAAAACTTGTCCCGAAAATCCTGGGATTTTCGAGACTAACAAAAAGGCGGAATCCCGGGATTGCATGCGCGAATCCCGGGATTTTTCGGGATTTTAAACCCTTTTAAATTTGAAAAAAATTCTAAATTCTCAAATATTTATTTAGAATTTTTTAGAGACCGACCGAAATCGCTTTTTTTAATTTCGGCCGAAACCGAAATGGCCGAATTGTCATTTTTTAATTTTGGTCGAAACCGAAGCCGAAACCGAAAAAATAAAAGAAACAATTGTGAGTTTTAATGTAATAAAGTGGTACATAATTAAGCTTATCAGTAGGCTGAAATCGATGGCGCATATTCATAGTCAAATTTAGTAGCTGATAAAATTTAGAACCAGCTTAGCAGCTTCCAGTCCAGTGTATTATCTGTCAACTTAGTAGATTACTAAAGTAAAGTTGGAGCTTAATTTGAGTATGGCCGATCATTTTAAATTCAGATCATGAATTAGATGAATTTAGAAGCAAACTATCAAATGCGTGGAAATCAAGAGTAGTAGAAATTACTGTCACGGTAGATATGGGTTTATGCGTAGAGTACTAGAAATTCTACGAGAGTAGTAGAAATTTCTGTCGGGGAAGCAGTTTTGTAGAAAGTATAGTACTTTTGCATTGTATGAAACTCACATAATATTTTGAGGAGTAGATTTATTACAATACTAGAAGAAAATACCTTGAGGGAAGTAGAAAAATCTGCTACCGTAGTAGAGGAGTAGAAATTTATAAATCATTGCGAGAGTATTAGATCTACTCCGATAGGACATTGAAACTATGATCAATGCTTAAATTTGTGTTACATACCGCTTTTATCCACTTGGTTGTTCCTTATGTATTTTGATACGCTAAATCCGAAAATAATAATTAAATTTTTCCAGCACGCAACATTTTTCTGCAAAAGCCACAAAAATTGCATTTTTGGTGCTGTAACAATTTCATTATTATTATTTTCGTATCCAGCGTGGCAAAATACATAAGAATTTCTCTATGAAGTATATTTAACACACAAAAAGTTCAGTTTTGTAGATCAGTGTAATCTTTGTTATTTATTTGTTACATTTTTCTATCAAACCGAAATTTTCGGCGGAAATATAGAAGTTTCGGCCGAAAACGAAATTTGGCCGAAAGCGATATTTTATTTTTCGGCCGAAACAGCTTTTTTTGGCCGAAAAGCCGAAACCGAATTTCGGTCGGCCTCTAGAATTTTTTTATTTAACATTCTTTAAATTTCGGAAGTCATTCAAAATGGCTAGAATAGGCTGTCCCCAATTATCTGACTGCCACTGTATTTATTTTAACATGATTTTTTCCATAACGGATCGAGCATCCCATATGTGATCCTGTTGAATTTCGGCAACAGATATTAATGAAAGTCATCATAAGTACTTATTTTTTGTTTTGTTTTGTTAATATTCTAATCCAATAAATATATTTTATTGAATTTATGTTTGTTAAGTCACTAATGAATAAAGACTGATAGAAACCATATTCTTCAATTGCGTTTTAACTGCTCATCTTTATCAAATTACATTGAATACATTATGACGTGAAGCTTAAAATAACGTTGTAATTTTTTTTTTGTAAATTCAATGAAAATGTTGCATAATACAAGTTGTAGGTTAATTTTGCTTGCAGTTGCATGACAAAGCCTTTTTAATTAAAACGTTTTTTTTTATCAAAATACATTTTTTTTAAAATCCCGATCCCGTCCCGGGATTTCGGTATTGCCAAAAAAAATCCCGGGATTGCCAAAACCCTCCGGGATGGAATTCTCTAGATGTCATTGATTGCCATCGGTTCCATCGGGCGGAACAAAATACAGCTGATGGGCATTGCGATAGTCGACAGTGATGCCACCAGATGAGTTATAATGTTAAATCTCATAATCTTTATATTAAACAGAATTATTAATAACAATTTATCAAAGCAACCAATAATTTTGGTTTTGTTTTTGTATTTTTATTATTTTAAAAAGTTTTTTTAATTATTTATTTTTTTTTAATTTTCACGAAACTGTTTTTTAATTAATTCTGGGGGGGTTTCCGCCAAAAATGCCTAATTATGGTTATTTTCTCGTATTTTTCTTGATCTAAAACGAACTTAAAATTTGTGTTTTTTTCCCCATACAAGTGTTCGTCCGTTTTGGCCAAATTTAGGGCCTTTGCGGGCTGGGTTGCCGTTATCGGATAGGCTTGAAATTTCAAACTTAAGAGTTTTGGGTGTATTTGCATTATTTAAGCCACTTTCGAAACAAATCGGGCCATTTTTTTTTTTTGGCCAGTTCTAGTGGTGCAGTTATTGACCGGAATAAAGCGGGCATCAGATTTTTGGATAATTCTCCTGAACATTTTTTCCCCAACAAACAACATTGGTAGGCGTGGGTAGACTTTCGAATGCTTGACGCCCTTTATAATGGTCCAAATTTCTTGAAATTTATTTAGGAGGCCGTTACAATTAAGTTGAAGGACTGTAAGTGATGGTGGTGGGCTGTCTGCTGATGTTGACTGCAGCTCACAGCTCATGCAAGGAATGACTTGAAATACGCCAATGACGATTACTTGATGCAGTGGAGATAGAGAGCTGCAAATTATTACCACTGATCGAAGGAGACACGCGAATTGATGGTCGCTGGTGTGGTACATGCAATCGTGTGGGGCTATTAGTTGATTGCGAAGATCGATACGATGTGCGTTCAGAATTTCTGCAGCACGGCGCGATGAATTCGTTATTCCAGGTGCGATAAGAGGTTAGGGAGGAGCAACGTCTAAGATAACACAATTACGACATTGGTTACATCTGACCGACACGCGGTGAATGTTATTTCTGCAGACTGAGCAGTGCCAGGCTAGCGCGGAAAAGAGTATACGTGCATGCAGCGGGGAAGTTGGTTGTCGGTGTGGAGGAATGTTGGTTTGATAAGAACACGTTGATGGTGTAAATTGGCGGCAGGGAGCGATAAAGTTGACGTCCAAATCTCGTGTCGTGTTTAGACCTGAGCATGCTCTAAAATGGCCCCAATTCGCACAGCTGTTGCATTTCACGGAGGTGGTGTTTCGGTGAATGCGGTTGTTGCATACTAAACATATCCAGACGGGGCCTGGATTTTTCTTAATGCCGGCACGAATGAGGAGAATACGAAGCAGGCCAGGCGGCCATACCTGAAAAAACATACATACATTTGTTTGCTGAGTGTGGACAATACTTGGCCGACCATGTGATGTTGTTTGGCCGGTTAGATTCCGGGGCGTATAACCCATTGTCCTTGAGAATCCTCAGGTTAGGTTAAGGTGGCACGCCTACACACTTAGATCAAAAGAGGTCCATTGTGATACCATAGGATCCATATTCCTTCCCCCTCTGACCCAAACGATTTGGAGTTCAAGATGAACCTATGAACCTATTTTAGGTCTCTGGATTTATTTCATATATTTGCTAACGTAAGACTTTAAAAGGTTCCAATGATTACATGTTTCAACTCATAACGCTAGACTAGACAAAATTCGAAAAATTTAAAATGTTTGTAAAAAATTTCAAAGTAGAAAAAAAATTTTTTTTAAATTTAAATTTCGTTATTTTGTCTAGTGTAGCGTTATGAGTTTACATCCTATCTTAAAAATTTTTAATGTTTTTCAAATGTTTTTCCTTTATTAAATGCATTTAAAATTCAATGAAAATTCGATTTAAACGGTATTAAGAACTCTTTTTTAACCCCTTCTAACAGGCCCCCGATCATGCGCATTTTTTAATGTCGAACGGTGTAATAACTAAGTAGGTACTAATATGTGAAATGCCAATCATAAAAGTCGCAAAACATAGCGAACTCTAAATATGGTCCAAATGAAGCAAGGTATCCCATGTCGTCGTGAAGCACCCTAGTATACAAAACGTTCTTTAGCCAAAGTAACTTTGTAGCATAAATATAAAATTCCTATCAATTTTGATCGGAAAAATCGACACAGGTCGTATAAACGACACTCGTGATAGGGCCCAATAACGTTTTTTAAGAAAAATTTGTTTTAATAAAAAAGTTGGAAAACACACTTTTTGTCTTTGATTATAAATTAACAGAAATTGAACAAGTACACTCCGCAGTTTGTTCCTTTATGAAAAAGGACCAAACTGTCAAATTTTCAGAATAAAAAATTGATTTTTAGGGCCTGTAAAGTCTCAAAGTTTGGTCCGGTACAAAAAAAAAATTAAAAATTCGTTTTTGAATCAGAAAAATACGTGCAAAAAACCATAAATATCCATTTTGGGCGGTCGGATCCCCCAGGACCAATAAATCCAAATTTTGTTTTTTGTGGCCTTCAGAAAAAAATATTTATTACCTGGTGGGCGATTCATTTTGTGTTCGCGGTACCTTCGGTGGCTGATTATTATAAAAATCGCATAGCTTTGCATCTTGTGAAAAGAGCTGTATAGCTTTGGCTGCAATTTCATTAGGTGTCATTGAAGCAACTTTTCCACTGGATGCACAATTTGAGTTAACGCATTTTGGGTTACCACAGCCACGCTGCAGCTGATAGAAATAACGTTCAATTAGCTTTTTAACAGTGGAGCGTTTTAATTCGGGATTGCCGCTGCCATTGGAAACGGGCGTATTGCACTCATCACTTACGTCTGCCGACGATTCTTCATTAATGCTGTTGTACAAAATTGTAATAGAATTGTGAATATTAAATTGAGATATATAAAGTTTTATTTACCCTGAAGATTCGTCCCCGTCGCCAGTCTTAATTTTATCGGTGTTCATCAAAAATGTGGGGCGTAATTATTGTTAAACTTCTGATATAATATTTTTAATTTATGTAAAATTAGAGTATTCTCAGATTTCTGGTAAATATATCGATTGATTTCTTCGTTATCCAGTGTTCTGGTCGTAGTTTTGATGTTGAAGCTTTAAACCTAAATTTTCACAATATTTCTATTTTTTTCGCTACTATTTACAATTTTTCAAACAATTTTTTGTTTGGAATACAATAATGACATTATGAACGAATTTTCTGGTTCTTTTTGTCTCTTGCCAAAATTAAAAATCATGGAATATATTGGGGTGGTGTGAACTAATGTGATTTTTTTCAGTACAATTGTACTTTTTCGGTACTTTCGCTACTTTCCTACTACCTAGATATGGTTGCCAGATTTGTTAGATTTATCTCAAATTGAGATTTTTATTGGCTTGTGAGAAGTGAGATTTTTGCTTAGATTTTTTAACTAAAGCCCAGTATGCAGATGGGAAAAAATTCCACTCCCAAAAGCAAACCTATGAAAAAAAACGAAGCGAAAAACAAAAAGAAATTTCCATTCCAGCTAGCATATGCAGAGAAAGCGAAAAAAAAAGTTCCTTTTTTGAGTACTTTGGAGATAAGAAGAAGACATGTCACTTTAGAGCCTATTTACACAGTCATTCCCATAAGAGCCTATTTACACAGTCATTCCCATGACGCATGGGCATGCCGTTTTTAGAATTTACACTGACATGGGCATGACGAAATTTGACAGTTTTTATATGAAAATGTAAATAAACGAAGCATGGAGTTGCCACCTTTTACGTTTTTTGTATGGATTTTCGGTGCAAAATGTTCTATCCCGTTTTCACTACCAGTTCAGTTCTTATTAGCTCTTTGTCAGATTTTTCGTCATGGAACTGATAGTGTAAATAGGCTCTTCAAAACTTTGAAACTTCCCAAGTAACACAAGCAGTCCCTGGACAAGATACATAGAATACTAGATAACGACATGATGCCGTTTACCGTTATCCAGCATGACGTCAACAGATACTTTTTGTCACTTTGGCAGAAAAATGCAAGCGTTGCCACGAATTTAGCTTAATTGATTTCGCAATAGTGCTACCAGATTAATGGATTTTCTACAGTATTAATTAGTCGTTAGTAGAAATACGATTCGAAATTGCACAATATTTAGAAGCATCAACGCTACTGAAGATTGTGAAAATGCACATGCAGAAGTAGATGAATTGTAAACAATGGCAGACGACGGTTTGGAGAATTTAGCGGGCTACATCTGCCACAAGCTGAACTCGGAAGTTGAGAACATTCGAGTTGACAGAGCCTCTGATGCCACTTACACGTGGGTTAACCATCTTAGCGAAGGTGGCCTTTCAAAACCTACAGAAGTTATTATGGTGCATATGCGGGTGATGGAGCTAAGGCATACAATCCCGGGATCCCGGACGTTTTCTCAATCCCGGAAACAAGGAATTTTGAGTCGAGAATCCCGGGATTCAAAAAATGCTTTTTTTTTGCATTGCTTAAGATAGTTTTGACGTTTTTCCACAAAAATACAGCCGTTCATTTACATTCAATATAATTGGTACATTAAAAAACCCCATTTTT
Organism: Heteromyza rotundicornis; assembly: GCA_951394025.1. Taxonomy (NCBI): domain Eukaryota; kingdom Metazoa; phylum Arthropoda; class Insecta; order Diptera; family Heleomyzidae; genus Heteromyza; species Heteromyza rotundicornis. The sequence goes on along the minus strand of OX596010.1, from coordinate 58,230,482 downwards.
GCTGATTTAGTGCTACACACACAAAAAAAGTGACAAAAAATAACGGTTAACAAACAATTTTTATCGATCTGAATAAAATTTTTTCAATTAAAACAATTTCTTTTTTTTTTTAAAAATATATGTTAAAATTTTTTTGTTGACCGTATATTGAAAACTTTACGAATTGGATAAATGGTTTTGTGTGTGTTTTACTTTTGCATGGACACCAATTTCAATAGTTTTAAACAACAATTCGTGTATCTGTCGCTATACTACTAAAACTACAGAAAGTAAGTTTTTCGTGTGTAGCATAAAATGGAGCTGGCAGAATTTTATGATCATATTCGAATTCAGGTGGGAAAAAAAATGATTTGTTCGATCAATGTAATCCCGAAATCCCGGGATTTTCAAAAACACTTCGGCATTGAATGCCTAACGGTAAACGTCATGTCGTCATCGGTGTTTATATCCTTCTTGGTTCGTGGAGTTGACTTGTAGTCCGCAGACAGTGCGCATAGACAGATTTTGGTAACATGAGCTGACAAAAAATCTTAGTTTTGAGTCGCTACTATTTCTTGATCAGAGCAATTCACTGCCTACAATAAACATACAACTAATGGTTTAAGTAGCGGCCACTTTCCTATTAGTAGATTTCGCAACTAACTATCAAATGAAAAAAGAGACGCATATCTATATATATATAAAACAAAGTTGCGAAATGTGTTACTCATCACATCAGAAATCAACGGAGCACCCGATTTGGATAATTTCTTTTGTGTTGCCTTCGTCTTGGTGGTTCAATTCTATATCGGTCAAGAAAACCCGAAAAATTCACCCGGAAAAGTGTGAAAATCGTGAAAATAACCAATTCACTGCATAGTTCTTTGTCGCCTTCATATATTTCTAAGCGAAAAACTTGCGTGCTTTCAGGATCATCGTTATTAATGCAAGTACTGCCGCACACCATTGCATACTTTCTGGGGTTACCATAATTTATTTTTCAGTTAGCATAGATCAGATCCATAGATTATACGTGGCGCCGTGGTGAGATGTTTGTTGCATACACAACACGTGACACCGCGGTGAGATGTTTCTGGCACCGCTGTGGTGAAAAGATCACAGCTGCACCATTGCGCTAACTGCCGTTTCATGTTTGGCTTTTCATTTGTTTTCTGTGACTGAACAACAGAACATAGCACAGATGCAGAGGTTTTATTACATTATAAAAGTTTTTTAGGCCCAGCAAAGCGGGTCCGACCCAGCTAGTATCATAGAGCCTATTTACACAGTCATTCCCATGACGCATGGGCATGCCGTTTTTAGAATTTACACTGAGCATGACGAAATTTGACAGTTTTTATATGAAAATGTAAATAAACGAAGCATGGAGTTGCCACCTTTCACGTTTTTTGTATGGATTTTAGTTTTCACTTGTATGTCTATCCCGTTTTCACTACCTCAGTTCTTATTAGCTCTTTGTCAGATTTTTCGTCATGGAAATAATAGTGTAAATAAGCTCATAGAAATTGCAAAAATGGTACCATAAGTTCTTTAATTTAATTTTTATTACTTGTTTTGAACAAAATAACCGATCTGCATTTATCAATACTAAACATTTTTGCATTTATTTTTTGACTGAACTTTTTTTAAACTTAAGCGTGACTTCGAAACTGAAACTTTGGCCGAAGGTTTAAAAATCATTCAATTAAAATAATGTTTTGTAATGTGAAAATATATTTATTTTTAAAATTTTTCATATAATTTTTCAATGTTTGCGTTTTTTTTTGTAGGCGGTTTCTACTATATCTTTGTTTAGTTTTCGTATTATAAAGTACATTCTTGCACGGAAAAAAAGTTTTTTATTTTAATATCACAATTGATGCTTTCAGCAAGTTGTAGAAGCGTTTTCAAGAAGTTTGGGCCTATCAATAAATTGTCTTCGTTCATTTTGTCAAAAATATGCATATGCACCATAATATCTTCTGTAGGTTTTGAAAGGCCACCTTCACTAAGATGGTACTCCCACGTGTAAGTGTCATCAGAAGCCACATTTCATTTTGAATACGGTTCGCATTTGTACTTACCTCGCAACATAGCAACTTGGACGTAGCTAGATAGGAAATTGTGTTGTGCCTGATGCCCTGTCGTAGCAGTACGTTTTGCGCACTTTCATTTCATCGAAACTCAGAACGCATAACTTCTGAACTTCCGTCAGTTGTGTAGCAGCTTGCAAAATTTGCATAACCGGTTCCAGGATCCCGCGTGAGATGTCCACTTTTAACGCCCACCTCTGAAGTGTTCGAATTGAAGGAAGAGGAAATTTTTTCTTGCGAAGCATTCTATATGCTTTTGCGCTCCGCAAGGTTCTTGTACTGCCTCCACAGTAGGAGCTACCCCTGGCTTCAACGGAAACCCCTTCTGTGTTGAGAATTCCATTTCAAAACTCAGATTTCTTTCAAAACAATCCGGTGTGAAATGGGCAGAACAAATTCGGGCTGTTTTAATGTTTATTGTGTCACTTCGACAACAGAATGCTACCCATTTTTCCACAACTTTTTCGTTCTTCGGGAAACCATAAAAGCGTAAAGTGGTTTGTCCTTTAACGCTGATGTTGTTGCAGCTGAACACGGAGCATTTTCCAATGTGCTTAAAATTTTTGTTTTTATTTTTTTTTTCGGAACACACACAAAATTTAATTGCAAATTAATTACCGAACTGCAGAATATTGTTTCCACTTAGTTTAAACCGTTTTCCCGTAACAACAATATAAAAAAAATGTTTAATACAAAAAAAGCCGCTTCAACTTATTAAATTGTTTCATTTACTAAGCAATTCAAATTCATAAGTCAATAATTTTGATTTCTTTCCCTAATTTTAACAATTTTTAATCGTATTTCTACTAAAGTCTAATTAATACAGTAGGAATTACATTAATCTGGTAGCACTATTGCGAAACCAATTTAGCTAGGTTTGTGGCAACGCTTGCATTTTTCTGTCAAAGGGACAAGAAGTATCTGCTGACGTCATGTTATCTAGTATTCTATGTATCTTGTGTTCTCTTTATGTTGCATTACTTTTGATATAGCGCCATTTTGATAGTAACAGTGATGTTCCATGTACGAATCAAAAGACCACAGTGTTGCAAATACACTTTTAATTTAACTTTTGTGTTATTATTTATTCTTCTCTTTAATCAAAATAAATTTTTTAAAATCAAAATTCACAAAATTAAACATTTGACGAATTATTTCAAAGACAGCCAACCAGTTCCGAAAAATGGTTGAATGCTTAGAGTGCTTCTTCTTCAGAAAAAGAAAACAATTAACTAATATTTCCCAATTAATTGAATATTTTCAATTAATTGAAAAATATTTAATTAATGGATTTTTTTCAATTAATTGAATATTTTCCATTAATTGAAAAAAATCAATTAATTAAAAAATATTTTTTAATTAGAATTGAATATTTCAATGCCAATTAAATATTTTTTAATTAGAATTAAATATTTCAATGCAAATTAAAATATATTTAATTAGCGAATCCAAACAAATCATAGAAAAATATACATGCATATAAGAAAACAGCAGCAGGAGGGATGAAAATCGCCAACAACAACCTGCGCCGCCAATCATAGTAAAAAAAACCAAACGGCAAAAAATTGCAAGATGAATAAAAAAAGTAATCAAAACAAACGAATCAAGATCTAGTCAAAGAAAACGATCGAAATAAGAAAAGGGACAAAAACACAAATGTAAAGAAAAGCAAAAACAAAAGCGAACCAACAACAAAAACATTTCTAACAGACTACAAAAAATTTAAAAATGTTAGCCAAATACCGCAGTCTGTACACTCACTGTCTAAACTCCGCAGTCTGCTAACTCACCAGAATTTCACGAGCTTCGAGTTAGCAAAAAGGAAGAGCTTATGACGCTTCTCTATGAATATAAGTTCTCTGATAAAATGAACATCAATGCCCTAATAGAGAATGCGCGAAATGAAAACTGTTAGGACAAAAAAATTTATTTTTACTGTCTCAAAATAATTTTTTAAAAACGTATTTTTAAATGATGCAGTTTTTTTCCTTCGAAAATTTTCTACTTAATACATCTTAACCATTTTTTTTCTCCGAACAGTAATTCTTCTTATAATTTGGATTTTGTAAACTTTTTGTTTGAGATAATTAGAGGAGAGTTTACAAAATTGCAATTATAGGAAAAACTATTGCTCGGAGAGAAAAAATGGTTAGGAAGTATTTTGTAGAACATTTTCCAAGGAAAAAAACGGCATAATTTAAAAAGATAATAGTAACACTTTTTTAAACAAAACAAATGGTGACTGTAAAAATAAAATGTTTCGTCGCAACAGTTTTCATTTCGCGCATGTGTTAATAAATTTATGTTCATTTTATACTTGTATGTTTCCTTAAGGAGACTGATATTTCAAATGACTGGTGCACGAATATTACATTCGCTTCTTTTGAGTATTTGACTTTATTTTAATAAAACACCTAAATATATAGGCACAAAAAATCTCTTAAAACTAGACAGAATTAGAATGTTATCAGCACAGGCACGATAAGCGATCCCCGCACAGGCTATAAACTATTTATTACTTGTGTGTGTACTTTTCTTAATAGCGACAATAATAGAATACATTAGAATTGTAAATGGCCACACAGCCTCAACTCAAACTGAATGTTACTAAACATAGATTATGATGTGTGAGACATCTTCTGTTTGACATTTTTTATTACTAGCGATAATTATAGATAGTACTAGAAATGTAAATTACCACATGTAAAAGTGTCATATTTGGATATGCAGTACTTGGTGTGATTGATGACAACCGATCCTAGAGGTTTCATGGAATGCTCGGATAAGTTTTCAATTTCCTTCGTTAAAGATGTGGAAAATGTGTTGTTAATACCCGAAAATACATTATGGGGTGCGATTAGCGTGGCTCCTGGAATGCGCACGGTACATCCTGCTTCCTGAGTTAAAATTCCTTGATTCGGTAATTCGATGATTTTCTTATGGGCAGAACTACACTGTATTTGTGCTGCAGTTCTTTTAAAGTTCTTAAACAGCCATTTGTTTTTGCTGTGAAGCTCGTTCCAGAATGGAGATGTTTTCATTTCTACAAATTTCGCAGGAATTGTCGTTAGTCTCAATCCATGCCCAGCTGTTTTCGCAGACGAGATGTTGGTCCGAAAATTTGTTACATTGATTGATAGTGACTTCCGACATTAAATGATATGAGTCTATTTCAAAATTGTAGATTATGAATTCAGATCGTATGGCAGAGATCATTCTCTCACCAACTCTTTCAATCGGCATTGGAATAATTTTGTATAGCTGCGACGAATAACCGTTAAGCAGCGGTATCATAAATCTGATTACCAATTTATATCCTATTAGCGCCCCTCTTGCTGTCAACAATTTATAGATTGCTTGAAGCTCGTGCGATTGTCTTCCAGGTAATTTCAGTTTTTCTGGAAGATGCTCTCTTATTTTGTGGATCTCCGATTTCAGCTGCGGAGGTGTGATCAAGTCTGGGTTTAGTTTTCCGTGATTGACGTCAATTAAAAGTTCGAAAACTTCTGACTGAATTGTTTCGCTCTCTTCGACTATGTTGCTCAGCTGTTTCGTCATCATAAAGAACTTGACAGATTCTTGGTATACGTAGTAGTTCTCTTCCATGGTTGAAGTGATATTGGCTACTCTCATCTGTAACTCTTTAAGATGCAGATTTACTTCGTCCGTAGTGCGTTTAAGAATATTAACTGTTGAATCGACAACGGAAGTTTGGCTCTTTATCAAATGCTGCAGATTATGTTGGTTGTCTAACAAGTTCTTCATATTGCTTTCCACATATTCACGGTCATCCGCATCCATCATTCCGAACAGAATATGGGACATAGATCCAACAAATTCAAATGGTGCTCTCTTTCTCCTTTTATCCTTTCGTACAAACAGATATTTTTTTGTGTCCTTTAACTTGTTTATTTTGATTCCAATATTGTCGATGACTGTGTTGCATTGCTCTTCAAACGCTTGCAATTTGTCACAACTTTTTCTAATTTTCTTTGAAAAGTGTCAGCAGAATGCGTGCATGTCGTAATAAATCATTAAATTCCAAGATGAAGCTACGACCTCCATTATCCCGATATGATCTAAATATCGCTGTATTATTTTTCAACTCTAGAACCGATCCACCAGAAGCATCCTGTTCACCTAAAGGTTGTGAACAAACTCCCTTTCTTGCTAGCAGCAGCATCAGAAGCCATATTATATTTACCAGTTTTAACTTGTTCGGCTCTTTGGCATAACTGAGCATATTTAAATAGCTTTTGCTTCGTTCCACTGGAGATTTCGTATCTTCTTCTTTTGTTTCCAATGGACAAACTTTATGAATTGGGCGTTTTAAGATTCCATCCTGTATCTTCATTGTGACTACTCGCACCTTCCCGTCAGATCCTGGATGAGTTTCTATAATTCGACCAAGGGGCCATCATGCCGGATGCGTATCTTCATTTTTGATAATGACAATTTGGCCTTCAGCCAGATTTAGCTGAGGTTTCTGCCATTTATACCGCTGTTGCAAAGTTGAAAGATATTCCTCCTTCCATCTTTTCCAAAAGTCTTTCCTAATTTTTTTGTATTAATTTCCAACGATCCAAAGATCCAATTGAACGGTCATCTACCGCTTCTGTTGTTCCAATAATCGGCTGGCCAATCAGAAAATGTCCTGGTGTTAACGTGTCAACTTCGTCTGTATTATTGCCAATCGCGTGGAGTGGCCTTGAATTGAGAACCGCTTCAATCTGAGCTAAAAGAGTACTCAGTTCCTCGTATGTTAGTTTAGTTTCTCCAATCACCCTTTTTAGATTGTGCTTCATCGACTTGACGCTAGCCCAAATCCCTCCAAAGTGAGGGCCTGCCGGGGGAATAAAATGCTTCCAAAACAGCAATCACTTCCGAATTATTTTTAATTGCTTGCTTAAAATCGGCATCCAACTTTCTCGCTGCTCCCACGAAGTTTGTTCCATTATCTGAATATATATGTTGACTTTTGCCTCTTCTTGCGAAAAACCGTCGCAATGCTGCTAAGAATGTATCCGTCGTTAGATCACTTACTGCTTCTAAATGAATAGCTTTAGTTGCCATGCATACAAATACAGCTATATATCCTTTATATGACTTTTGTCCCCTTCCTTTAGAACATCTTATTTGAATAGGACCAGCATAATCGACGCCAGTATGTGTAAATGGGCGATTAATAGATGTATGGCTCTCAGGTAAATTCCCCATAATTAGCTTAGCTGTATCATTCCTGTATCGAATGCATTTTACACATGCTCGCACGCGTTGCTTAATCATGTGTTTTAGTCCAATAATCCAGTACTTTCTTCTAATCGAGCTCTCCATCAGACGATTTCCGCTTTGTAACGTGTTGACGTGAATTTCTTGAATTATTAAAGTCGTCAACCTGGATTTGCCAAGAATTATAGGATGTTTTTAATAGTCGACCTCCAACTCTTAAAATCCCTTTGCTATCAAGCAGTGGATTCAAATTCGCTATTTTACTTTTTTGATCCACAAGTTTGTTGTTCTTCAATAACCGTATTTCGCTTAAAAACTCTGCAAGTTGCTGATTTTTTATGAACATTGTTTCGGCTGCTCGCAGTTCGTCTGCCGTTAAATATGCCGGAAACTTTTCTCTTTTCAATACTCCTTTAAACCTCAGAATATAAGCTGCAACTCTTTAAAATTTTTCTTAATGATGAGCACTTTTCTTGCAACTGAAGTAATATATTTTGCTGCTCTGTCAGTGTTGTAGTCGCTACTAATACACTTTTTTCTGCAACTGATTCTTTTGGCCAATCATATTCATCTTGCACCAACCATGCCGGCCCTCTCCACTATAAAATATTTTGTTCTAGCTTAGATGGTGAAATTCTTCTTGATGCGATGTCAGCTGGGTTCTCCTTTGTACTGACATGATTCCATTTAGCTGTGGGAATCAAAGCGCTAATTTCCGTTGTCCTTGTTCTCACGAATTTATCCTTACTTCTTTTATTTCTAATCCAGCCCAATGTTATCATCGAATCGCTCCAAGCGTAAATCTGGCAGTTTCGTTTGATGATGTCTGTGACTTTGTTCAACAACTTTGTCAACAAATGAGCCGCACACAATTCTAATTTTAGCAGCGTCTTTTTATTTTTTACTGGATTGACTTTACTTTTTGCTGCTACAATTTCTACCGAGGAACCTGCCTTCACATAAACCACCGCCGCATATGCTTTCTCCGATGCGTCTGCAAATCCGTGTAGCTGGAACGTTGCATTCTTCGTCAGGAACATCCATCGAGAAATTCTAGTCGTTTTTATTGCTGGCAAATGTTGTATGAAGTTATTCCATTCCTTCGTCAATACGTCGTCTAACTTGTCATCCCACTCTCTTTTAATTTTTCACAAGTTTTGTATAAACAACTAGGCAACGATTGTTATAGGTGCCAACCAGCCCAATGGATCAAATATTCGAGCAAGATATGATAATGCTTGCCGTTTTGTCACTGTTCTTCCTTCGGTAGTAGCTATGCTAAACATAAACTCGTCGGTTTTTCGACTCCATTGTAAACCCAGAGTATTTATCGTCTCGTCCTATTGAATCTGCAGAACTTCATTTCCACTGGTATTAGGAATGTCAGCGATAATGTCTTCGGTATTAGAACTCCATTTTCTCAAATGGAATCCAAATTTATCCAATTGATGTGATATTTTACCACGAATTCGCCTGCACTCTTCCTTGATGATTTTAGCTATGTCTGCATCGTCGCATTGATTTGCTATCTCCTGTAACTTTTTCTCTAAATTCAGGAATCTCGCCATTGCTTGCTTTCGAGAATATCCGAGGGCGTTATCTTCTTTAAACGGCCAGTTAACAATGAATCTGCCATCTCTATCTGGTTTCGTTGTAGCTTTGTATTGCCGTAGACATAAATCATCATCATCTGAAGGAATAACCGAATCATTTATCTCCTCCAACTCCCAAAATCGCTCCAACTCTGTTGTTACGGCTGCTGTTAATTATTAACTCCGACTTTCTACGTTGTGTACTCCGGATAATAGCTTTGTAGATTTGTAGATTGACCCAGGATTTTATCCAATTTCAATATGCCTTCCTCTAAGATCTCTGGATAAAATTAGGATCGGCCAACGTAGGATTTTTCAACTGATTGATATCATACTTAAATGAGATGTCTCAATTACGAACAATTCGTCGCTCATAAACCTTGGTCGGATTTCCAAATTTACTTTCGACTTTGCTACTCCAACCACCGTGCTTCCAAGACCAACTAGTTCCAAATTCACCTTCTTCTTTGGTAAATTCAATATTTGCGCAGCTTCTTCTGACAATGCGGTTTTTTGTGACCCTTGGTCAATTAGTGCTCGCAAGGTCAGAAATTCTCCATGCGCTGTTTTTACTCGTACCTGTGCAGTTGCCAAAAGTACAACCGGTGATGCATCGTCCTTTGTCATCATTGAAGTCGCAGACTCCTGCATTGGTTCATTTTTGGTTTTATTTTAACCATACGTTGTTTCCCAATGCAGCAGAATGTGATGATTTTTACCACACTTTTTGCATTTGGAAGCTCCATTACTGCATTTCTTGTCTATCTTATGGTATAGACTAAGGCATTCAATCCCGAAGTGTTTTTGAAAATCCCGGGATTTCGGGATTTGAAATCACAATCCCGGGATCCCGGGATTTGTTCGGGATTTTCGGGATTTTAATATAAAATTAAAGAAAAAATTGTTGCAACAATATTTTAAGTTTAATTCGACAAAGAAAACATATTTAATAAATATTACATTAAACAAAACAAATTTTATTTAAATAAATATAGTCAAACAAAAAGTAATTCTTTTTAAATTAGATTGATCGAACAAATTATTTTTTTTGCCACGCTGAATCCGAATATAATTATAAAATTCTGCAGCTCCATTTCATGCTAAACGGTCAACAAAATGATTTAAACATATATCTTTTTTAAAAAAAAAATAGTTTAAATTGAAAAAAATTTATTTAAATCGATAAAAATTGTTTGTTAACCGTTATTGACATAAATCTTGTAAATTTTTGTGTGTTTGAGCACTAAATTTTTTGTGGAAAAACGTCAAAAATATCTTAAACAATGCATAAAAAAATGGATTTTTGAATCCCGGGATTCCGGACTCAAAATCCCGGGATTCCGGGATTGAGAAAACTTCCGGGATCCCGGGATTTCGGGATTCGGGATCCCGGGATTGAATGCCTTAGTCCATACTAAACATTTTTGCATTTAAAATTTTTTTTTCTAAATTTTTTGACTTGTAAAATTTGGCGTCAGAAACGTAAAAGTTAATTTTTGATTGAAACATAAGCGCGAACGATTAATTTACTTCGAAGCCGAAACTTTGGCCGAACGTTTAAAAGCCATTCATTAAAAACAATAAGGGTATTCATTTAAAGTGGGAAACCCCTCGAAAACAAGCAGTTACTTAAAAGAACTGTCAAATTTCATATGTTTTGACTGCTCTTCGGCACAACTGAATCGTTTCCGAGGGGTTTCCCACTTTAAATGAATTGCCGTAATCTATTGCAATGTGAAAATATATGTATTTTTATTATAACCCTTATATTAACTTGCTTTGGGCGGACTATATATATATATATATATATATATATATATATATATATATATATCCTCAAATCTGCGGCGAGCTTTTTCATACACTTCCACATAAGCTAGAGAGCTGAAATTTGGAACACTGATAGAACTCCGGTGACAATGCATTCTATTTAATTTTGGGGTCCATCAGAGGCGTAGGGGGCCGTGGGGGGACTCAAACCTTTTTTTTTTAAACATGGCATAACTTCCGATTCCTTCAAGCTGCAATGATGATGGTGGGTTCTTATTGACAAAATGATTTTTTATACCCTTTGGAAAGGGGGTGTGGGGGCAAAGGGGAGCGGAATGGAGCCAATTTAAAGTTCTAACTTTCGTATTTTTTAAGCTACAGGGCTGAAATTTTTCACTTAGGCTAGCATTGGGGAAAAAGAGTAAAAAAGGAAAAAAAAAAAGGGGGAAAAATGGGGGAGAACAATTTTTTTTTTTAAATCAAAAAAAATTTTTTGAATGTAAAAATTGAAGAAGAAAAACTATACGGGCAAAATATAAATTAGAAAGAAATATACCGAAAAAAAAAATTTTTTTAAAAAAAAGGGGAAAATAAAAAAAGAGTAAAAAACAAGTTTTTTAAAATATAACCCTTTAACCGACTAAAAAGCAGAAAATGAATTTCCTTTAAATTAATTTCCGCAATTTCGATTTAAAATTAATGGTTTTTGGCTACTTTGTTCCTAATATCACTGCAAATTTTGAAGTCGCCAAAAAACCTTAATTTTAAATCGAAATTGCGGAAATTAATTTAAAGGAAATTTATTTTCTGCTTTTTAGTCGGTTAAAGGGTTATATTTTAAAAAACTTGTTTTTTACTCTTTTTTTTTAAATTTTACATACAATTTTCATTAAATCATCCCGGCTGAAATGGGCGGAATAAATTCGGGCTGTTTTATTGTTTATTGTGTCACTTCGACAACAGAATGCCGCCCATTTTTCCACAACTTTTTTCTACCAACGACTAATTAATACAGCAGAAAATCCATTAATCTGGTAGAAACCAATATAGCTAAATTTGTGGCAACGCTTGCATAAGTGACAAGAAGTATCTATTGACGTCAAGCTAGATACAGGTAAACGGCCTCATGTCATTATCTAGTATTCTATGTATCTTGATTTAAGCCTACTAATACGCTTAATTATGTACTACTTCATTACACCTCTTTAAATTCCCGAAAATCCAATATGGCGGACCATTTTTTTTGATTTTTCGTTCTTTGCTTCACACACTATACGTGAGTTCACCACGAATTATTCCGATTTTTCGCAGGGATGATTCGATTTCGTATGAAAAGTAGTATAAAATTGTACGAAATTACATACAATTGTACCGAAATATTTGTATACCAAAAATACACCTATTTCATTTGTTTTAAAAAATTCTTTTAAGAAACAATATACAAATAAACAAAAAATGGAATTTATAAAAATATTGCTAATATTTCTTTGAAATTCAACATTTGTATATAAGAATGGTTTTGTAATAGGTATATTTTAAGTATTAAAAATATTTCGGTACAATTCCATATAATATTTAGTACAATTATATACTACTTTTCATTTTAAGTAAACTTAAAGAATTTATAGGGAAACATTATCCTGTAAAATTTACTTTTTGGAGGAAAAACGAAAAGAACATATGTATTTTAATCTGTTGAATGTTCATTTTCACTTGGAGCTCAAGGAGGAGTGGCGCAATATAACGCCAAGTGAAACCGAAAATTTGGTCAATTCAATGCCGAGACGACTGCAGGCAGTTATAGATGCTCGTGGTGGACCAACAAAATATTAAAACCAAATAATATTTAGAAAAAAGTTCCTTAATTTAAGTATTTTCTATTAGTTTATATATCGTATGTAGACTTTTGTCATTGCTTTATTTTAGTTTTAAGTGAACATTTTTATAATTTTGTATAAAAGTAAAATTTTTTTTTTTTTAAATGGACTACCAAACAAAACTACATTATTACCTTTTTTCAAAAAGCTCCTGGACTCGTAGAATCGCGAAAATGTGGGTCGTAGACTTTTGTCGGTCACTGTACATTTATTCTTTCTACGTGGAATTGATGAAATTTATTGGAATGCAACTGATTTATATTTAACGAGCTCTAAGTAAATGAATATTGTGTATAGTTTGTGTGCGAGTAGAAACTGTCGATTTTCATTGAACTACAAGAAAATATACACACGTCATAGTTCGAGCAATTACTTCGGCTTGTGTGGTTGTACACAGAAAAAAAAAAGATGGGTTAATCTAACCGAAAAACGTTGTAAAAAAACAATTTTTTATTTTATATGGATAACACAAACAACAACTACAATTTTTGTGGTTAATCTAATCGTCGAAAAATTGTTAAATGATTTTTAACTACAAAAACAGGTTAGCTAATCGAAAAAAATTGTAAATCTCAAATTTTAACCAAAAAATTTGTAAAGCAAACAATTCAAGTTGTTCCTTAAAAATTTTTGTTTGTTCGCCAACCAAAAAAATTGTAAAGACCCAATTGCGGTACGCAACTCAGCTGAGTTTGGTTGCTTGCGATGTATGAGCACATGCTCATACATGCTCAGCGGCGTGCTTTCGTGTCTGTCATACTACAACAGCAACGATTTTTGTTTTGTCATTCGAGTATACGATCAGTGCGTTCAGTATGGTCAAAGGGTGAAGTGCATAAAAGGGTAAGTAAATGTAATATTATATTGAGAATGGTTTTTATTATATATTTTTACATTTATTTATTCTTTTGTTTTTACAGATTTTCGTTTATCTCTTTTTTCATTTTTAGCATTTTAGATTTCAATTTTGTAATATTAAATTTTCTTTCTATTTTTCTTTTTTTCTATTTTTCTTTTTTACAGATTTTTATTTTTAAAATTTTATATTTTCAGACAATACATGCGACATCAATTGTGTTTTGGTTGCAAACAAATAAATAAAAAAGCGTCAAGTTTCGACAAGATTGCAACCAAAACACTACTAATGAATGCATTCATTGCTCATATGCAAACAATTTTTCATTGTACGTGAACAATTTTTCATTGTACGCGAACAATTTTTCATTGTACGCGAACAATTTTTCATTGTACTCGAACAATTTTTCATTGTACGCGAACAATTTTTCATTGTACGCGAACATTTTTTCATTGTACGCTAACAATTTTTCATTGTACGCTAACAATTTTTCATTGTACGCGAGCAACTTTGAGTTGGTTCCATTTACCACGTTTTTTGGTTGCTGCATTTTTAACCGTCTTTTTTGGTTAGATTTACCTACTTTTTTTTTTGTGTGTATATATAGTAGTTTAAACAAAGAATATCGTACCAGTGAGAAAAAGGTTACTGATGATCTGCCGTAGTGGGCAGTGAAATGCATATAACTTACTTTCTACCTGGTGGCATACACTTTGTTGTTGTAAAAATTCGCAGCTTAATTGATTTAAGTTGCACTGAGCTTGAACCCGACTATACACAATATTGATTTCTTGGATTATTTATTAATTTGTTGCCAAAATTCCGAAATAGTCATTAGCTAAGTATTTTATTAAATTTTTAAAATTTACAAAATTGTACCGAAAATGATTCAGTAGGAGGAAAGTAAAAAAGTATTACTGTACTGAAAAAAATCATCCCTGCTACGAAAAAGTATGAGAGAATGAATAAAAAAGTGTAAAAAATGTGGGGGAAAAGTAAAAAATGTAAACAATTTCTACAAATTGCAAAATAATTAGTTAAAAATGTGTATTTCTACAGCTCAAAAGATAATAAATAATAATATATATGTAATATTTATGTCGTTAAATTATACAAATGCGATAAAAGTGAATAAAATCGACGTATGGACGTCATATTATTCCATATCCGTTTTTTAACACTCAAGTTTTGAGCATTCCATTCTGAGTACGTTCTATTGCCCTTTTCGTTGGTATCCATGCTCAACCATGTAAGGAGTAAAAATCAATGAAAATATGTCACACTCGATTAGTTCTTTGGTTTGCTTCGATGGGCCTACAGCGTTGGAACGAAACACATTATGAGATGCAACACGAACAGTTTGATTTGGGACTTCGGTAATCCACACAGTGTTATCCTTTGCAATCAATTGCCCAAAAGGTTCCACCACATCATCAACACATTCACAATAATCATCTTCATATATAACATTTTCATCTTGCAGATCCGGTCTTATATCATCCTCTTCCACAAAAAACTAGTTCTCTGCATCCGATTCTTCGTCTATATTACCAACATCATCCGGGCGGGCATTGGGAATATATTCATCATCGGATTCTTCACATTCTGGATTTGGACTTGAATCGTCATCGAGTTCAACTATAAGATTTTCAATATGCTGCTGCATATCCTCATAATTTTGCCTAGAAATGTTGTTTTATTTTTATATGTACCGTGGTATTATACGACGTGGACGTTCCGACATGGTTTTACCGCACTTTTTATCTAAAACTTCTGCAAAAATTACACTCCGATCACTTGCACGATATATACAAAACTGACTGATTCAATTCTAAATCAAAATAAAACTAAATAATGTGTGTAAAATAATAAAAGTCAATGCATTTTGATTTGAATTTGAACTGAAAAATAAGAAAAATTTTCGCCTGCGCCGCTATGCCTTACGTCTTTCCGTACCTACAAACATTATCCCTTCTTCCATGAATTTCACACTGCAACACATAACTTTCATGAACAATTTTAACAAAAAATTTCGCAATTGTTTATGAAAGTTATGTGTTGCAATGTAAAACTCATCGAAAAAAAGGATGTTGTTTATAAAAAATTTAAAAAAAAATTGCGAAATTTTTCATGAAATATATAATTTAATTTAACGAACGTGGCAAAAACAAATAAAGTGTATTTGAAATTTAATAATACAGCGCTGCAGGGAAAAAATAAAATCGTAGATATCGTCGTTTTAATTTCGTATTTCTTTTATTTTCGTTTTTTATAGATTCTGAACAGGTTATGAAAAAAGTTTTGAAATCTGAGGGGTACAAATAAAGTACATGTAAGCCCGCATTCTGTCGTTATAAATAATTTGATGTCTGCAAATATATTGCAAAATGCAATTAGTAAAACTAAATTTATTTATACCAATATTAATAACCCAATATTATCAATCACTTCTGCAACGGAATGTAGAATTTTGTACTCAGCTTATTGAAAAATGATCAGTTTTGCATACCAGTTTAGCATTTTTCGCTGTTTGGCGCGTGAAATCATATGAAAATTATGTGAAACTAGGGTGAACACGAAAACAGAATCAAAACAAAAGAAAAAATCTGGTGGGGAGTTGTAAAATCAGCTGAGCTCTGGTGTTGAGTTTCTGCCAACAGCTGAGCACTGGTGGGACAAAAATTTGGAATTTTCACGCACACCAATAAAGAAATTTCATTTTTCACGCACACCAGTAAACAAATTTGCTGTCACTTCACTCATATTCCCTCTCGCTCAAGCAGAGTGTCGCCTCTGTATACTCTGTGGTTTTAGCACGCTCATCTATCACTGGCAGTGTTGCCACTCAACAAAACAATTTGCTACCAAATTTTGGTACAAGACCAAAAAAAACTACCAAAATGAAATATAAGAAAGTTCATAACTTAATAGAAAATTTATTTAAAATATAAATTAACCTTTTTGCACCACAAGAAAAATTGTATAACTCCCTCGAAAAAAGTTTACTTAACGGATTAAACGGTGCTGCTCATTCAAAAGGAATTGAATAGACCTTTCTAATTATACCAATATCCTGTGAGTCACTGTACATGGAAAAGAATATGCAAAATTGATATGCTGATAACTGTATTTATTAAACTACCAAAATCAACTCGGGACAAAAAAACTACAAATTTTGGTAGAAAACTACCAAAATGGCAACGCATATCTCTGGCATTATTCTATTAGCGCTCAAATGCTTCTTTTCACCAAATCAAATCTATTTTTTGATTTTCTCACCATTTACTCAATATCATGGTGAAATTACATACACGGAATTTCACCATGACTAAAGTCGAAATCAAGTTGCCAAATACACTTGAAAGCGAGTTGACAATTACACTTAAAGCACAGAGTATACAGAGGCGACACTCTGCTTGAGCGAGATGGAATATGAGTGAAGTGGCAGCAAATCTGTTTACTGGTGTGCGTGAATACATTGATATTTTGTGGCTTTTATTTACCACCAGACCCTAACAGCTGATAGAAACCTACCACCGGTACTCGGTCCTTCTGTTTTGATTCTTGTTCGTATTCACCACCAGTTTCATATAATTTTTACATAATTTTGAGCGCCAACACATTTGTAAAGTAAAATCCGGAACGTTTTTAGAGATAAAAAATTATAACGTGGACTAATATTTTCAATATTTGCACCATTTCTTCGTTGGAAATTCTACAATCAGCGTGAATACAAATTTTCTTTACCCCCCAAAAGTGAGTGAAAATATCGGCGTGCAATAATTTTTGTTTACTAATTGTATTTTAAAACCATTTAGCAGATATGAAATTACTTGGCGTTCCATAAGGACCACGCGGAGCTGCTCTTCTGCACACTGACGTTCGATAAATTGGAATACATAAGCTGCAAGGATGGACTCACTGTCACCCATGTCGAAATCATGGAACATGGCCTAATCGAGCGGGTCAAGCAACTTGAGACGTGTGGCATATAAAATAATAGTGCATCCAAATCGGACCTCGTGATTACTAATGTTCGATGACCAATGTCAAGAGTCCACTGCCTGTGGCTGTGCAGCGTTTTCTATTACTGGACGTTGATATACGCGTTGAGTGCAGCTGGTGATTGCTAATGAGGTGATTTGATCAGACAAAGACGCTGGGCGGTGGGTGTACTTGTGTATTTTTGGAGTTATAACTTTAGAAATTACAAATTTTGTAATTTGCAATTTCAGATTATGAAGATTTGACAATCTTGGCGGACTTGGTGCTGAACATTGCCACTCCGGCAGTGCGCCGCTACGTTGATTATGGTTTGTCCAAGAAAACTTATGTTATCCGAATTGGTACTGAAATTTAACAAAAAATAAAATACAAATACAAAAATGCATTTCCTTTTAATTTTCAATTTACCAATTGCACAATTCGAAGCAACGATCTTCCCATAAATCTGTCCTTGACTGACTATGTGGCAATTCTCTGAATACATACTTACAGTTACTGTAACTCAATGACCATTTAAAAGTAATTCATAAAACTATGAGATTAGTTGCATAAATCTAAATTTTATTGTAAACTTGACTGTTTAAAACAAAAAATGTCTAGCAATTACAGAATATACTTATTGCCGGTGAATAAGAAGTTGACAAATTTTCGCCAACAATTCAAAGGGACCTGTGCCATTTTCACTCCAAGGAGAAGAACTCAATGAAACCAGCATTTTAAAAAATTGCAGACAAAGATTCAAAGGACATTTGATGCAGTGACGAAGACACAATGTCTGGAATGTGCCATTGAACGTCATGTAATTGGCGATCCACACAAATGCCGTTGCCTTTGTACACGTTATACTTTCTTGGTGATAATGGTCCCCGCTTCAATTCCATATGTACGGGCAATGACATGTATGTTGTAAGTAAGGCATTCAATCCCGAAGTGTTTTTGAAAATCCCGGGATTTCGGGATTTGAAGTTACAATCCCGGGATCCCGGGATTTGTTCGGGATTATAGAAAAAACTGTTGCAACAATATTTAAAGCTTTATTTTTTTTTAATTCAACGTAGAAATAATATTTTATAAATATTGCATGAAACAAAACAAAATTTAAAATAAATAAAGTCAAACCAAAAGTTATTAATTTGAAATTACTATGATCGAAAAAGTTTGATAACACTGTGCAACAGAAGTTATAGGGCCTCAACCAAGTTTTTGTTGTATGATGTGGGAGTAAAACCTTATCTAGGTTTTGCTCCACCTCATCACAATTTTTTTTTAGACGTCAGAATGCATTTTTTCATCTTTTTATTTGTAAAAACTGTTTAGCGGTTGAACTGATTTAGATAATCCCGTAATCTTTTTTTTTGTTGGAAAGGTAATTTCTTGATCTTTCATCCAGTTTTAAGGAATTGAAAATCGACCTAGTAGTTGTTAGGAAATCGGAATTTGAAGTTGCAATTTTTAATTTAAAAAAAAAAAAAGAAATAAAAAATAAATAAAAATATAAAAAAATTAAAACGTTCAACGTTTAAATTCCGATTTCTAAACAACTACTAGTTCGATTTTCAATTCCTTAAAACTGTAGGAAAGATCAAGAAATTACCTTTCCAACAAAAAAAAAGAGTACGGGATTATCTAAATCAGTTCAACCGCTAAACAGTATTTACTAATGATTTGTGTGTGTAACACTAAGTCTACGAAAGTGAGCTTTTTGTGTTTACCAATTGAATTGAAAGCAGTATTTTTGTGGAAAAGCGTCGAAAATATCTTAAACAATGCATAAAAATTCAATTTTTTGAATCCCGGGATTCCGGACTCAAAATCCCGGGTATCCGGTATTTAAAAAAAATGTTCGGGATCCCAGGATTTCGGGATCCCGGGATTAAATGCCTTAGTTGTAAGAGTACCGATTCTGTTCCAGCACTTTGAAATGATTTCAGTTACGTCTTGTTTTCGGGATTTCAACTTGATCAACGTCCAATTTGTCCAGCAGTGCCACCCTGGCATTTACGGTACAATTCGATTGTATTAAAGGTGGACCGCAATTATAACAGCATTTTGTGCAATGTTAAATTGCCGGCACTGCACTCCGTCTCCAGTTGGGCCAGGAGCATCTGCAACTATTCATTTGTATTAATTTTTTTTCTAATGTTACCACCACTTACATGCACTTAGTTCTTCAGAGCTTTACTGAGCGCTCTTCTGCTTAGTGCGATTCCAACGGCGGGATTTCCTGTGTATTTGGCTGGATATCTTGAATTTTAGACCGTAACTGGTTTCGTCCTCTGATGTTTCGTACGATAATGTGAAAATCCCAAATCCTCTTAGGTGCGAGAATTGATTGCATAGAGCCGGCCCGAAACTGAACTGCGACCTGTTGCTCATTTCGATTTTATTCCCTGTCCTCGGCTTTGAATACTTGAACTGCATAAATGTTATATGCGCAAGAGCCACCAACTCTTTTGAGGTTGAAATTCACATATCCATAAAATTAATTGCAATTTAGAAATTGTTTACATTTTTTACTTCACCACCTTTTTAACATTTTTACCACATTTTTTATTCGTTTTGTCTGATACTTCTTCGCATTACACGCGAAACAACAACAATTCGTGGTGAACTCACATATACACGAAACACGAAAAATCAAAAAAAATGGTCGCCATATTGGATTTCATCGATTTACAGAGAGTGTCGCCTCTGTATACTCTGTGCTTAAAGGCAAGTTGAGGAATACACTTGAATGCGAGTTGAGTTTGGCCAAAAAATGGCAAAGGCTTGCACAGTGCTGTAACGATGTTTTCTGGGGTCCAGAATTCGTTGCAAAAATCTGTAAATTTTGGAACCGTGTGAGCAAATTTAAAGATTTTTAAATTTATTATTTTAGATTTATTTAGTTAAAATTTTCCAGGCGTACACTTTGCTTAAATTATATTGCCTACGTTGTCTGGAGGGAGGCCGACCGCTGAGGCACTAGCAATTTCCAGCTAATTTCATGGGCAGATGTCCGTCTGAGGCGCGTTGGATTTCGGTGCATGCGGTCGGGCTTCGTGGCAACGGAGGACTTTGGGGCGATACGTTGTTACATACGGTGAGTCTTAGCGAGAGCTCTAAATTCTACGTCAGAGGGTCTATACACCGCACGAATTGCCGGCGAAAGCCTACTTCAGATTGGGCAACGGGGAAAAGAGTCTACACACAGATTTAGAGCGAAGGGGTACTAAGAGGGAGGGGGTTATTTATCAAGGATTTCCTGGGAAAGTAGGGCTTCCATTTTACGCGGATACTGTCGAATTTCTAACGGGAGAATTTACGGGGATTTGCGGAACCGTTGCACCCGACGAATTCGTGGGCGTAAATTCCGAATCAGGGACGGTAGAGATCGAGGTTCCTACAGGAGAGTATAGGGTCGCGGAACTGAGCTCACCACATGGATCGTTGGCGAAAGTTCTAAACAAAGAGAGTTTTCGGGGGGGAAACGGGGTTCGGACTGAATTCTCCGGTATTTTGCTGGAAACTACTGTCACCACATGGGTCGTTTGGCGAAAGTTCCGAAGAGAAATGAATAGAGGTCTGGGGAAGCGGAATTTGCTGGACAAATTCTGCTGAATTCTTTTAAGAGAACGAGCGAAACTATTGTCACCACACGAATTGCTGGCGAGGTTTCGGAAGCTTATGCTAAGGGCAAGGTTGGTGGGAAAAAAAACGATTACGGGTGAGATTTTACCAAAGGAGCGGAATTAGCTTACCACGCGAGTTGCTGGCGAAATTCCGAATTCATTACTACGGGAAGATACGAGTGAGATTTGGTCAAAGGAGCGGAAAACTATCACCACGCGTGTGCTGGCGAAATTCCGAATTAATTACTACGAGAAGAGAGACGAGCGAAATTCTACTCAAGGAGCGGAATTACGATCATATTTCGCTCAGGCCGATCGTCTGGCTATTTCGCAGACTCCAGCGCCGACCGTAAAACGGATTTCCCCCGTCGTGTGAAGGGAGTTGCCACCCAGTGTGCTAATGTTGTCTGCCTAACCATAACATTTTCCTCCTGTTATGGGATTGCTAAACCTAGGATTACATTTCATTAATTCTTTGCATACTAGTGGCGAAATTCTTTAAAGTAAATTCAAATACTCTGCTTACTGTAAGGGTTACGTCAAAGTATCGTATGAGGGTTTAATTCATATCAAAATGTGAAAATATTAAAGTGGAAAAATAGCCAATGGAATGCTTAAATCAAAATGTGTGGGGGAAAACGCGTCCCCACAACTTTCCTCCTCACAGTGCTCATTGGGAGGCCATCCCGGTCTTGGAGGGCAGTAATTCGTTGAGTAATTTCATAATAAATTCCGGTTTCCATTCGTTGTTTAAGTATGGGGCGATCAGCACCTCTTGGATCATGTTTCGAGTAAAGTAAAAACAGATGAGCTCAAATGGCTTTAGTTCTTACCTCAACAAAGACTCTAATTCCTGTGGTTTATTCAATGGCAACTTGTGCACACAGAAATTGGTTTATTTTCATCCCGAGTTCTGAGGGCATTAGCCGAATACTGCCTTCAGTTTTAAATATAAATCGATTTGTTATTTGTGTACTCAATCACAGCTGATGTGTTTTCACATTCCACAATAACTACAGCACATTCCACAATAATTACAACAACCATATGGGATAACTTCCACAGCCTCAAGTGCTGAATTTGGGTAAGTGCCAATTAGGAATTAAAATGGGAATTTTAATTCCTAAATTTGCAAAAAAAATGGGAATTTGAATTCCTAAATTGGTACTTACCCAAATTTAGCACATAACATCCACAGCCTCAGGAATAGCTGCAAAAAAATGGAAAGCCATACTTTCCACTTCCCCCACTCCAGTGATATTTGCCGAACTCATTGCACGTCTGCCGATAAGATGTTGGGTATTTAAGCCACAGATTTTTGATGGCGCGCAAGGCCAATGTTTTGGTTACGAATTGGGGTTTGGTCAATCGACATCGATTCTAATCGAAAAACGATTTAGGGCTTTCAGCAACGATTATTTCGGAATCGATTTTCGAGGTGGCAAAATAGTCAATAATCGATTTTTTAATACAAACAATCAATTTTTTATTTGATTAAAACGTTTTAAAACTTTTTATATTGGCTCCAAGTCAATTTTGGCATTATTTCACCAAAGTAGATAATGGTTCTTTTTTCATATGCAATGAATTGCTTGATCTCAGTTTATTTTGTTATTAAAAAATCAATTCACATACATATAAACGGAAATTTATTATATCCCTGTCGGAAATTTAACCCATTTATTTCTAACTATAAACTAGATATTTAATAGTCAGTACTGACTATAAAGTCACTTATTCCTTTGTTACGAACTCACTATTTTAACATGGGGATGTCCTACGGCGTAGTCTATTGTCTATTCCTACACGAGATTTCAACTAGTTAGTTTTTAGATATTTGAAAGTGATTTTATAGTGCATTATTATACCCCCACACATACTGTGGCAGGGTATACTCACTTTGTCACAACGTTTGTAACGCCCATAAGGAGGCGTGTCCGGTATGGAAAAGTATATATATTCTTGATCAGCATCACCGCCGGAGTCAATTTAGCGATGTCCGTCTGTCTGTCCGTCTGTCTGTCCGCCTGTCCGTCCGCTCGATAGCGGTCGCAGTTTTGGAGATATCGACTTGAAACTTTGGGTACATGTTTTTCTCGTGAATACTGAGATCAAGTTCGTGAATCAGCCAAATCGGATAAAAACTGGGCGTGGCTCCCATACACCGAAAAAAAGGGTAAACATTTTTCAAGTCTTTTTATGGTTGTATTCGATTGGAAATGTTTAGAAACGTATTTTTGACATGGTCCGAGGTTCCCAAGTCACATATATATCGGTCAAAATGGGGTCTTGAGACCAATTTTTTTTTTTTCGGTGGATTTGATTGGAAATGTTTAGAAACGAATTTTGGACATGGTCCGGGCTCCAAAAGTACCTATAAATGGCTCAAAATGGGGTCTTGAGACCACTTTTTTTTACGTTCGAGGTACTTCTTCCTACTGTGTGGGGGTATTTCAGCTGCGGTATAGCCGAAGTCCACTCTCTAGTTTTTTAGCTAGATAATATCTAGATATTAGCAAGGTTGATTATAGTGCACGAATTTTAAGCTGGTTAATATCTGGATGCCTTTAAATGTGTTTATAGTTCATGACTTTTCAACTTATAAATATCTAGATATCTTAAAGAATTTTGCAGTAAAAATATTAAAAGAATTTTTGAAATTTAATTATTTTTTTATTAAATAAATAATTAAATAAAATTAGTTTTGAACAAAATTTATAATTCATTTTTAACATTTCATTTTCCATTATGAAAAAATAAAGACAAATTGTAATTGATACATGGTTTTTTTACATTTTTAAATAATATTGTCCAACAAATTAAAAAAACAAACAACTACACAATATTATGAATGTAAAGTTAATATATAGATATATATATTTATGTATTTCAATGATTTTTAGCTTTATTTTGCCTTTTTTAATTGTTTGCATGGCGAGGCGTAACTCCTTTTCAGGATCGCCCTCATTAATGGAACGAATGGCATCTATTAAGAAAAAAATTTATATTATAAAATCTTTGTGTATAATAAAATAACATTTAGATTATAAAAATGTTAGTACTTACTAAGGCATTCAATCCCGGGATCCCGAAATCCCGGGATCCCGGAAGTTTTCTCAATCCCGGAAACCCGGGATTTTGAGTCCGGAATCCCGGGATTCAAAAATGCATTTTTTTATGCATTACTTAAGATATTTTTTACGTTTTTCTACAAAAATACTTATGTGCATTTACTTTCAATCTAATTGGTAAATTTAAAAAACCCACTTTTGTAGATTTAGTGCTACAAAACTTTAGAAGATTTTTGTCAATAACGGTTAACAAACAATTTTTATCGATCTGAATAAAATTTTTTCAATTTAACCAATTTCTTTTTTTCAAAAAAGATATAAGTTTAAATTATTTTGTTGACCGTATATTGAAAACTTTACGAATCGGATAAATGGTTTTGTGTGTGTTTTACTTTTGAATGGACACCAATTTTAATAGTTTTAAACAACAATTGGTGTTTCCGTTCCCGAACTAAAACTACTGAAAGTAAGTTTTTCGTGTTTAGCATGAAATGGAGCTGGCAGAATTTTATGATTATATTCGGATTCAGCGTGGCAAAAAAAATTATTTGTTCGATCAATCTAATTTAAAAAGAATTACTTTTTGTTTGACTATATTTATTTAAATATTATTTGTTTTGTTTAATGTAATATTTATTAAATATGTTTTCTTTGTCGAATTAAACTTAAAATATTGTTGCAACAATTTTTTCTTTAATTTTATATTAACTATTACATTTAATTTGAAAATCCCGAAAATCCCGGGATCCCGGGATTGTGATTTCAAATCCCGAAATCCCGGGATTTTAAAAAACACTTCGGGATTGAATGCCTTAGTATGGACAAATGCAGATCGGTTATTTTGTTCAAAACAAGTAATAAAAATTACATTTAAGAACTTATCGTACCATATTGTAATGTAGCAATTTCTATCAAATTCCGACATTTCTGTTGTATTTATTTTTGTTTTTGAGTCATAAGCCCGGTACGCAGATGCGACAAAATTCCGTTTTGGAGAATTGACATATATTTTGTTTTGTGTATAGCGAAATATTTTTTTACATTTCAATTTTTGAATTTGGTAAATAAAGTTTAATGAAAATGTGAACAAATTATTGTGAGTGATTGTGCGGATAATAAAAATGGTTTTCGAAGCAAAGGTCAATCCATTAATAAAGGTCCATTAATCCATTAATTTTGCTGTGCGGGTTGCCAAAACATCTCTCCAAAGTACTCAAAAAAGCAACTATTTTTTCCCTTCTCTGCATACGCTAGCCGGAATGAAATTTTTTTTTTAGTTTTTTGCTTCGTTTTTTTTACATAGCTTTGCTTATGGGACCGAAATTTGTTGACATCTGCATACCATTTTTTGAAAATCCCGGGATTTCGGGATTTGAAATTACAATCCCGGGATTTGTTCGGGATTTTCGGGATTTTCCAATTAAATACAATAGTTAATATTAAATTAAAAAAAAAATTGTTGCAACAATATTTTATGTTTAATTCGACAAAGAAAACAAATTTAATAAATATTACATTACACAAAACAAACAATATTTAAATAAATATAGTCAAACTAAAAGTAATTCTTTTTAAATTAGATTGATTAAATTATTTTTTTTGCCACGCTGAATTCGAATATAATCATAAAATTCTGCCAGCTCCATTTCATGCTAAACACGAAAAACTTACTTTCAGTAGTTTTAGTATTACAGCGGGAACGGAGACACGGTTTAAAACTATTAAAATTGGTGTCCATTCAAAAGAAAAGAACACACAAAACCATTTATCCAAAAAAAATTGTTTAGATTGAAAAAATGTTATTCAAAGTAAATGCACGAAAGTATTTTTGTGGAAAAACGTCAAAAATATCTTAAACAATGCATAAAAAATGCATTTTTGAATCCCGGGATTCCGGACTCAAAATCCCGGGTTTCCGGGATTGAGAAAACTTCCGGGATCCAGGGATTTCGGGATTCCGGGATTGAATGCCTAAGTCCCCACACACCAACGCGAAATTTGGAATTGAAAAGGCGATATTCAAATAAAAAAGATTAGCTTGTGGTGAGAAATTTCATAAAAACAAATAGAAATGGATATTATTTAAAAATCTTGTTAAAATGAAAGCACTATCGCATTTTCAAAAAACATTTTCGAGCAAGTTTCGCGGCGTCTGCGAAATTTCGCGTTATTGTGTGGGGACCTTTAAGCGAAATAATCCATTCTAGCAGAAAATGTTTCAATTCAGATCTTTCTGGCAACTTTGGCTGCCGGAAAAAGGTATTAAAAGAACAGCTGTTCGTGTGACAAGAAGTATCTGCGGACGTCACGATAAAATATCGATCCAAACGGTAAACGTCATGTCGTCATCTGTGTTTATATCGTTCTTGGGCTTAAAGGCTGATTTACATTGTATGAATCGGTTGATACACGGTGTAGTAAACCAGGTGAGACAAGTAGCATTTTCCACTGCCAGGCGTCACATTTTCCCCCTGCCGTACGTCATTGAAAGAGGAATTGAAATGATTCAGGGCTACCGTTTTTGGCATATTTGATTGGAAATATACTAAAAAATTAGTGATATGCTGAAAAAGGCAACGTTGATAACTGATTTTTGAATTGGAAAGAACGTCATTGAAAACGAAGGCAAAGAAAATTATAGAGATGACAGGAATTGAAGTGAGAGCATTATTCCTAGTTACCTTACCTGGTTTACTCCACCGTGGGTTGATACAGCGTATGAATTGTGACACATGAAAAAGAGATGGGAATATTTTGCATTGAAAAATATATTAGTATGACTGAAACAGAGTTGTCAAATTTTTATAGGACGATTGATACCAAATTCTGTTAACCTCCTCTGTTAAGTGTATGAAATTATAGGAGGAGATATGTTAAATACAACATGCTTGATCTTTCTGTATGAACCGTATCGTCTCCTATAAAAATACCATAACAAATTTCTGAAGTATCAATAGAAATGTCAAAGTTTTTATTTTCAAATTTTGAAATTGTTTTGAAAATTAAAATTCTTGATAGCGAAATAGTTTTTCACGGCCCTTCCTCCGGTCTACGCACTTTCAACAAAAGTTCTACAGCCATTGGCACAAGCGTCGCTTCGCCGCCAAATCCTAATTTTACCGAAGACAACCAAATGTAATTGGATTATTTGGATATTGTTCCCGAAAATTCATTTTTAGAAATGGCCATTTCGTTTCCATTTTCAGTTACCTGGACTCGCGTCTAATCAAGAGTACCAAGCCCGCGCGTAGGGAAGGTATACTAAATATTTCATTTTCTAATGAAATATCATCATCCGTACTATTTACATGTAGTGTTGGAGGTCTTGCACAGAATGTTCTTCGCTAACACTACCTATGTTCGGATAATGATGGGGGAGTGTCAGGGGGTCCGACGTAATCTGTAAATAAATAAATTTTTTTTTTTAAAATGAGGACCTAAACGATATCTACAATGACATTCCAGAAGTAATCAAATTATTACATGCGCCAATTATGTTTCCGGGACAAAAACAAAATGTGGAAAGAAGTTTCCCAATTTCTACTATTTTACAGTGCATCATCGAACCCACCATGAAAAAGAAAAATTTAAATATATTTCACCTCATGAAGACACCGTCAACCAAAAATGCCCAAAATGTTCTGTTTTTGATGTTTCAGATAATTATAAGCAACATGTGCTTATGTGCAAAACAAAATAAATGAAACTTTATATTGAACTACTCTGTTTTTTTGTGTAACAATTTTTAATTGATATTTATATGGTATTGGGTTTTTCAAATTTTGTTTTGTGGTATGTGATATACAAATTTTTTGGTTGTTGTCTTAGTTCACCCTTTGGTTGTTGTCTCAGCTCGACTTTTGGTTGTTGTCTCAGCTCGCCCTTTGGTTGAGTGATTAATAATTACCCGCCCTACAATCACAATGTTATTGAAATGTGAACTTCAAAAAATGCATTCATCGTCCACAATGGCAATTAGCAAACGGCCATGGGTATGTTGGCCAAGGTGATGGCTTATTCTCTGGCTGGAACGAAACACTGTGTATATTTTTTTGTGGCCACAACTGGCTCGGAAGTGTTTGGTAAATTTGGCGATAAAAATGTACGTCCCCCCATTCGATTTGTGAAACGTTTTCCAAAGTTGAAAATAAAATTTATTTATTTTTATCAACTTGTTTTCGTTTTTAAAATTTCCTATAAAAAACTGGGAACGGCCGCGGTAGCCACGAATACGATTTACATTTTTGACTTTGCTCGGGACTCAGGGATTCTTATCGTGGAAGTCTTAAAACTGCTCCCGAGCTAGAAAATAACGCAATAATCATAAAAGATGTAAATATTTAAAAAAAAATTTATTTTTCAATTTTGAACAGGTGATCTTTGTTTACAAAAAAAAAAGCAAACAAACTTTGACTATCTGCACTCTTCTTTGGGCATAGAGCAGATCTTCTCTTTTATGGGAAGATTCATACGCTGTATCAACCAATTCATATAATGTAAATCAGCCTTAAATCAGTCATTTTAAGCTCAGACAGAGAACTTACCCAGCAAACATTTAGGTTTGATATCGACTCGAGAACGACTCGGTATCAAAGGTTTTTCTCTAATGTCGAGCAACCGAGTCGATACCGACTCGAGAATCATAGCTTTCTCAATAAAAAGTGAAGTTAGTTCTCGATTCGAGAAAAGGGTTCTTTCTCGAGTCGGTTTCAAACGTTAGTTTTACATTCGAGAAAAGGGTTAGTTCTCGAGTCGGTTTTAAACGTTAATTCTCAAATCGACTTCAATTAAAAAGAGTGAAACATGAATTAATTCATTTTAAAATTGTATTTTTGTTTTTATTGCATATTTGATAAGTAGAGATAATTTTTTTACACTAAACAAAATAAAAGGTACAGATATAATTTAAAAATTAAATTATTAACGTTTCACTTTTTTATTTGTTGAAGTAACCTTTGAAAACGAGTCGAGAATCACATCAGTTATCGACTCTCAAACCTTTGAGAACGACTCGAGAACGACCTTTGATATCGAGTCGAGAACTAACCTCTGAAAACGAGTCGAGAATCACATTAGTTATCGACTCGAGAAATAGGGGTTTGAGGCTGTGTTTGCTGGGTATATTCATATAGAAGCGTCATAAGCTCTTCCTCTTCGTTTTTGCTAACTCGGAGCTCGTGCAATTCTGGTGAGTAAGCAGACTGCGGAGTTTTGTACAGTGAGTGTACAGACTGCGGCATTTGGCTAACATTTTTTAATATTTTTGTTGTCTGTTAGAAATGTTTTTGTTGTTAGTTCGCTTTTCTTTTTCGATCGTTTTCTTTGACTAGATCTTGATTCGTTTGTTTTGATTCTTTTTTTATTCATCTTGCAAATTTTTTGCCGTTTGGTTTTTTTACTATGATTGGCGGCGCAGGTTGTTATTGTCGATTTTCATCCCTCCTGCTGCTGTTTTCTTGTATATTTTTCTATGATTTGTTTGGGTTCGCGACAAAGTATTTTGATGGTTTTGTCATTTTTTGAATCACATGATAAATTATGGAAATTATAATGATGAGGACTCTTAGGTTCATAAGGACTCTTAGGTTCATGTATTTTCTATCATATTGCATTAAAAAAAAAACAATCACCCTTATTTTCTAAATTATTAGAAAATTTTCAATATTTGAAAAATATATCGAATAAAATACAAATATAAATCACAACTGGTTTTGAATGTTGCGTTTCCAGCCATATTATTTCAAAAATATATTGCATAAATTGTGCTATATATATATCTCGAAAATATTAATATTCTGAACTGGAACCACAACTCACTATATGGTGGACTTAATAAATTTCTCGTATATTACCCCAAAATTATAAAAAATATATATCCAATGCCAAAAAAATTAAGCTATTTCAGAAATTTCATCGTAGTGGTATTTTTGAACGGACATGCCAGCGCATTTTTGTAGCAAAGCAGCAACAGAATGCTGCGCTACAAAAACGGTTTCAGGCTGTTATCTTCAATTCGTTAATTTTGTTTATTCTTTATGCCTACAAATTAACTAAAGGGAAATAATGACAATTATTTCCAATGCATTATTGCATTTGAATAAATGCTGATTTCAGTTTTGATTATGTATTGGTTTTGTTTAAAAGCAATTATACGTTAAATAATAAGTAAATTTAAAAAATCAATAAATGAAATTCGTCAACATGGCTACTATTTGATCGAAAACATATACAGGAGGACTGTGACAAAGTCGAATTTTTTACATTTCAATTTTTGAATTTCGTAAATAAAATTTAATAAAAATGTGAAAAAATTATTGTGCGGCTAATATAAATTGTTTTCAAAGCAACATAAAGGTCATTCCATTAATTTCGCCGTGCGGGTTGTCAATAAGTCAAAAGTACTCAAAAAAGCAACTCTTTTTTTGCTTTCTCTGCATACGCTAGAATTTTTTTCGTTTGTTTTTCGCTTTGTTTTTTTTACATAGGTTTGCTTATGGGAGCGGAATTTTTTCCCATCTGCATACCGGGCTTAAAAAAAAAATTCTTTCCAATTCCAAAATGTACTAAGTTTAGAAAATCAACAAAACAAATCTTTCGAGCAAGAAATACTATCTTGGTATTTTCAGTTTTCTTTAGCTCATTTAACCCTTTCGCGAAAATAGAGCGTTTTTATACAGCCTGTTTCCATAGCAACACAATAAATAACCAACACAAAAAGCCAGTTTCAAAACCAATTCGAATCAATTTGAAAATAAACTTTTTGAATGTTTCCATAGTAATCTAATAAATAACAAACAAAATAGTCAGTTTCAGAACCATTTCAGTCAGACTTTTTGATTGTTTCCATAGCAATATAATAAATAACAAACAAAATCTACTGCTGCGAAATCGCTGCCTATGTGAGACACTTTGCGTTTTCGAAGTTAGATTTTTAAAATATCGAAATGGTTCTGAAATTAGATAGAGAATATCGCCTCTGTGTGCGCAGGCCTTTAATCATGGACTTTTTTAAATATTTTTTGCCAGTAACAAATTATTTTAATTTAAAAAAAAAATTGTTTTTTTGGTAATTTTTAAAATTTGTTGGTAGATTTTAAGCGTGGTTATAGTAGAAAAGCACTTTCCGAAAACGGTAACACTGGTAGAGTAGTAAAAATTCTACGAGAGTAGTAGAAATTACTGTCAGGGTAACAGTGATGCCAAATTGAGGGTAATTTCCCTTTTTGATTGATTTTTGGGTTAGATTTTGCCTAAAAGGGAAATAGGTACTTTTTAATCCATCTGAAGAAAAAGAGGGAAATTTTTAACTTTATATATATTTTTGTATATATTTTTTTATACTTATATATAAGTTTTTCTCTTACGAATGATGCAGTTTTGTTCCTTGGAAATTTTTCTACAAAGTACCTTTTAATGATTTTTTATCTACGATGAACATTTTTCCAATAAATCCGATTTTGTGAACTTTCATCTTTTTTTCTCATTATGACTCCAATAATGCCGGACTGTAGTATCAACAATTTATGTAATTTGAAAAAAAAAAATTTGTTTAATAAAATTTGTGTTATTTTGTGGCGAAATTGTGGGTGGGAATTTTCGTGGGTATATTTTGTTGTCCGTTGAGAGTAAAAAGGGTTGCTATTTTTTTTGTGGGAAATTTCGAGCAAAGTCGCTGGCATCACTGCAGGGTAAAAGATTTCAAGAAGGGAGAGTAGATATGGTTTTGTTGCCGGGATCTAGAACACAACCCATAAAAATGTCAAAAATCAGCTGCTTATATGAACACCATAGTAGAAGAAATTTCGGTGTTTAAGCAAATACAAATACAGTAGACACAACAAATTAAAGTAATGTAAAATTTAAAGCGATTTGAATGCGTTTGAAAAATGACTACGGAAAAAGTGACCGAAGATATTGGTAATTGCGTGCGTCAAAATATTCCTTGGGCAAATTTACCATTTCATTTGCGACAAGTGCTTCATAATAATCAACGCGATTATGAAAAATACGTATTCAATTATAGCCTAAAAAACCAATTGCGTTTTCGTGGGAACCTGGCGTCGAAAGTTTTCCGACATGAACAGCGCTATTACGAATTGCTAGTACAGAAGAGCGTGAACGTATTACTGCTGTTTCCATACCATTTAGCAGACGTTGTGACTAAGGGCCTGCGAGTCACACCATTCAACTATTATCTGGACGTTTTATGTCAGTTGTTGCGAAACGATAAAAGTTACGACACGCTTCCCAATTTTACAGCAGCGGATTGTTTGCGTGTACTCTCAATTGGACGTAATGAATACTTATCTCTGGTCAGCGATTTGAAAACGCACTCTTCCCGAACATTGCTTTTCAGTACGAAACCGAACCCGCTTGAGTTTCTGCCGCGGTTTCCGGCTCGAATTCACATTGAGCCATGGTGGCGCATCGAGGTTGGCTATGTGTTAGAGGCGGACATACGGTATGTGACGTCAAAGGAGCGAAGTCTGATCGATGATTTAATTGACTTCGGCTCGCAGACTGCCGGGAGGTGCGATTACATGGTAGTGCATAGTTTGTACAGCAAGGGGCTGGTTTATTTGGATGTTCCTATATCTGGAGAAGATCGTATCTGCATTCCACCGCTGCGCAATTTCGTTATGAACCGGGTAAGCGGCGATTATTTTGAAAATTTGCTGTACAAGATTTTTGTGAGCGCCGATGAGCATATGACCATATCGGAGTTGGCGCAAATGTTGCAGGTTAACTTGGATGCCGTAAAACAGGCGGTATCTCTCTTTTGTCGCTTGGGATTTGCGCAACTTAAGGAGGCAATATATGAAAGCTCTAGCACACATACACATTATCATCCCAGTTGGCACCAGCTTAGTACTGAAAAATCAGATGTGAAAAAGCCTATTTCTATTACTCCGCTTAATTACAATGCAAAAATTGCGTCTGACTTTACCGCAGATGTGTCTCAGAACAGCCCCAGACAAAATA
Organism: Heteromyza rotundicornis; assembly: GCA_951394025.1. NCBI lineage: Eukaryota > Metazoa > Arthropoda > Insecta > Diptera > Heleomyzidae > Heteromyza > Heteromyza rotundicornis. The sequence goes on along the minus strand of OX596010.1, from coordinate 58,197,417 downwards.
ATGATAAAGACAAAGACAGCAGCTCTATGGGTTACCTTTCATCCGACGGTAATAATAGTGACTTTAGTTTCGCTAATATGCCCCCCTTATCGCCACAACCACCTTTTGTTCCGGAAACAAACTCTGAAATTGAGCAGGAACTCAGCTCTGAACTGGATGAAATAAGTGAGAGTACCACCAAGCAGGCTGCCCTTCTTTCTACATCCAATAAGCGTGGCAAACGTGTTGGTTTTCTTTTTGATTCCACTCTAACCGCCTTTCTAATGATGGGCAATCTATCGCCAGGTCTCAAAAATCACGCCGTCACCATGTTTGAGGTGGGAAAATTATGCGAGGAAAGCATGGATACTTTCCTCGCTGAACTGGAAAAGGTATCGCTACTTGATGCTGAAGGTGAGGGTGATGTGTCACGTTATTTTGCTCATGCTATTATTCTACGCTCGACGATTTGCTCGTTGCGCCACCTACTTCCAGGTGGTTTGGATTTGCTGCGTCTTGAATGTCTCGAGTGCTTCGATCAGAAAACTCGCGATCGAGTTTTGGAAAAAAAATATAAATTCATCATATCCGCCACGCCCTTAACTGCTAATCTGTCGCATCTCTTCAGCGTTCCATTCTTTGGTCAATTTTACCGCAGCTCAGATTCCACCCATATGTGGACGAAATTGTTCTACAATCACATAACAGGTAATTATACTTTATATCGATACCTTAAAGCACAACCATCCTATGTCCATTTTTTCAAAACACTAGAAAATGAAAAACAAGTTTTCAAATTAGTATGTTTTGTATGGAAATTCATTTTTATTTCCTCATTTTTCAATTACTTTCATTACGATTCCCACAAACCACTATGGCCTTTCTGATGCAGCTTCTTCTCAGGAATCCAAAAATGTCAAAAACTCAATTTTCATGAAAACGGACATAAAATGGTTGTGCTTTAAGGTATCGATATTATAGTTCGAATTCACAGTGCTTTCTAGAAATATGCCTTAATAACAAGGCTCCATGAATTTTTTTAGAATTTTTTTTTTAATCCAAAAGTCGGTTTATAATATAAAAAATATAGCAATTAGCTTAGTACCCCTGCGTTGCTCGGACTTATACTTAAGTTAGTGAAAGGTTTTTCCCGTAAACCTTTCTGTGAACGCCCAGAACACCACAGCATAACATAAAAAATTGCAGAACTCCAGGTTCAGCGGTCTGGGCTGGGCTGTGATGAGTCAGTCTATCACCAATCATTCAATCAATCGGCACAAACAGAAAAGACTCTAATTGGAGCCGTATATGGCGTGTTTCCCTTCCTGTAGGGGCACGATGAAATGTATGGCATAAGACTCTTATTGGAGTCCAATCTGACTCTAAAATGTGTCTTAAATATGATTCAAATATGAGGCTGAAATATGGCTCTAAAAAGAGTCTAAAATATGACTCTGATATGTTTCCCAAATATGACCAAATCTAATTTTTTGATATCTGCAATGGACAGTAGACCGTATCACCTTATAGGGGGGAAAAAAAAAGTTAACCGCACACCATCTAATTCGAAGCATATTTGGAAGGAGATTCCGGAAAAAATTTTATTTTTTTTTTTGGCCGATCGTAGAGGTAGCGCATCGACATATTTCTTCATATTGTCTCTATTTATTATCCGATTTTAATGTATAATATATCAAAATTTTTGTGTCGAGGATACCTCCAAATTATTAACATTTCAAATATTAAAGAAAAACTTTTTACCTTTTCCGGGGTTCGAACATGGAACCTCCTGTTTCGTAACTCAATGCTTTACCCTCTGAGCTACGGTGCCTCTATCATTCATGCCGATAAAAACAAAGCATATTTTGAAATTCCAAATTTATTTTGGCTCAAAAAATCCTCAAAAATTAGACACTTTTCGGACTCTAAATTCTGAGCGCTTATAATATTGTTTTTTGGGTGACGCCGGATTTGAAGTTCCCATTTGTATAAATTATTTGTTTAATCAAAATTTGTTTGTTCGTTTATTTTTTTTTTCTTAAAGGCTTGACCATTATCCAATTTCACTCATTGAATTGCACTTTGGAAATAAGAAGCATAATACCATGTGTGCTGGAAAGTATCCCAGATATATTTTAAAGTAATACTTAAATTGTATGAGTGGTACCACGATCCTTTGACCAATAAAGTCCAAAGAGGTACGTAAAGCTTCCGGAGCTCTTAAATAAACGTATGGTGTTTGTATGGTTCTGATATGAGTGAACATCACGGCTAACCCAATGAACTTATATATTATATATATTAATATATATTATATATATTAATATATATTATATATAATATATATTAATATATATTATATATATATATATATTATATATATATCTATATATATATAACACAAAGTCACGAAATGTGTTACTCATCGCATCAGAAATCAACGGAGCACCCGATTTGGATATCTTCTTTTGTGTTGCCTTCGTCTTGGTGGTACGATTCTATGTCGTTCAAGAAAACCCGGAAAAGTGTGAAAATCGTGAAAATAGCCAATTCACTGCATAGTTCTGGGTCGCCTTCATATATTTGTAAGCGAAAGGCTTGCGTGCTTTCAGGATCATCGTTATTAATGCAAGTACTGTTGCACACCATTGCATACTTTCTGGGGTTACCATAATTTATATTTCAGTTAGCATAGATCAGATCCATAGACTATACGTGGCGCCGTAGTGAGATGTTTGTTGCATATACAACACGTGACACCGCGGTGAGATGTTTCTGGCACCGCCGTGGTGCAAAGATCACAACTTCACCGTTGCGCTAACTGCCGTTTCATTTTTTGCTTTTCAGTGACTGAACAACAGAGCATATCACAGGTGCAGAGGTTTTATTACAATTTCAGCTTTTCCTAACATTAAATTTTAGTGATATTCTCCAGTGAAATTCTGTGATTTTTCTAACTTCGGTGAGTTCCAGAAAACATTTCCACAATAAGTAAGGTCTGACATTCTACTTCTTCCGATTCGTTCCCGATAGTGTATTGAGCTGGCGCAACTATTTAGTACACTTTTCAATATTAATCGGGCATTTAAGTTCAATTGCGAACTTTCAACAGCAGATATTCACATATTTTGCTACGTGCAGTAGTCAATATTTACTTTCGGCAAACAGCCAAACGTGTATACTTCCAGGGTCACTTCTTCATTATTTATGTCACACAACACTCCATACTTCCTGGAGTTGCCAATATTAATCGTGCATTTTCTGATATTCACTTTAAATTAAGGTATTCAATCCCGGGACGTCGGGATGCTACACACACAAAGAAATTAACAACATTTTTGCCAATAACGGTTAACAAAAAATGTTTATCGATCTGAATAAAATTTTTCCAATTTGAACAACATTTTTGTTATTCGACAAAAATGATAGTTGATAAAATTATTTTGTTTGACCGTATATTGACAAAAATTTTATCAATTGCTATAATGGTTTTGCGTGTGTTTTACTTTTGAATAAGCTGGTGTGTCCATTCAATTTAAAAAAAGTTAAGTGATACAAACGTTTCCTGAATTTTGAAAATTTTTTAAAAAGTTTGATTTTTGGTAAATTTGTATGCAAATTTCATACTAATCATACAAAATTGGTCGTTTTTAGCCAAAACTCAACCTTTTTAAAAAATTTTCAAAATTCAGGAAACGTTTGTATCACTTAACTTTCTGTTGCAAAGTAGTATGTTTTTAATGGAAGAAACTTTTTGCATCCAAAAAAAAATTCTATACCCGCAGGAAAAAAGTTTAAGAATAGGTAAATTTTTGGATCCATCTGTCTCAATATTAACTACCTTTTTGATGAATTAATATTGTAAAGTGCCCAATTTTTTTAAACGGACCAAAAATATGGTTTATAATCAAGGTATAAATGTTCTAGCCTAGCATTCGACAGCCCTGACTTAATCCAATAGCCCCTGTGGTAAATAATGAAGCGACAAAAGCGAAACGTGGCAAAACTCGATATGACGTTCTTAGCTAAGAAAAAACCAGCGACTCTATCAATGAAAAGAGGAGGATACACACAATATTAACAAAGCCAAAGTAAATGTGGATACTTATCAAAATGTAAATAAAATTCATATTTTCATTAAAAAATGCTCGATGGCCCTATTATTTTGTCCAGCTGAATTATGACCAAATTCGCCTACACTCAGCAAATTTGTTTTTTTATGTCTTTTTCTGCTATGGCCTTATTTTTAAATTTAAACAATGCAAAGTAATAAATTAAATTTGAATTTTCTTTAAAATATACAAAAATGTGGCTCTGTCAACAATTACAGTGCAAAAAAAATCTTGGCCCTATTATTTTGACCATGAGTGTATTTGCTTTCGGAACCAAAATACGTTTCTAAACATTTCCAATCGAATGCAGCAATAAAAAAGACTTGAAAAATGTTGACCTTTTTTTTCGGTGTATGGGAGCCACGCCCAGTTTTTTCCGATTTTTGCTGATTCTCGAACTTGATCTAAGTATTCACGAGAAAAACATGTACCCAAAGTTTCAAGTCGATATCTCCAAAACTGCGACTGCTATCATGCGGACGGACAGACGGACATGGCTAAATTGACTCCGGCGGTGTTGCTGATCAAGAATATATATACTTTTCCATACCGGACACGCCCCCTTATGGGCGTTACAAACGTTGTGTCAAAGTTAGTATACCCTGCCACAGTGAGTGTGGGGGTATAATAATAATAGGGTTCATTAAATCAGGGTTTACATATTAAGAAAAATTTTACATATAAAGAAAATTTTTTTTGCAGTGCCATAATGCCACATTTAACTGAAAAAGCTAAATTATTGAAGCACCTCGAAGATACAGCAGTAAATGATTTGCTAATGCTGGGGTTATTTGGAACAAGAACTGGTAACCATTTCTTGGGCTATATATTTAAGATTGTATAGTAAACTGCCGTGATAAGCATAACATACTTATCTGCCTTTTTGTTTTTTTTGAGTTAGTGGTATATTTGGCATCTTGGGAGGTGCCAAATCTTAGAAAGTTTGGTAAACATACCTTTAACCTGTAACTGTTAAAACGTGTGTTCAAAAATACCTATCTGCAAACATCATCAATAATACTTAGCATAAACTACTTATCTGCATATTCTGCAATTTTCAACTGCAGATAAGTATTTTATGCTAAGTAATTCTTAAATTTTTTTTAAAAGGACTGCAGATGTGTAAAAAAAATACTGTTTATTTTGAGACAAATGTCTCCACTACTTAGTGCAGACCCGTGCGCAGGAATTTCCTTTGGGGAGGGGGGTTTTAAAATTTCAAAACTTAATTTTTACATTTGTTTATACAAACATTAGGACGGTTCACCCGCCATAGTAAAACAAATATTGTTTTTCCCTCTTAAAACTTAACCAAGGGGTATTTTTAACACCGTCCCACACAACCTCAGTCTCGGAAAAACTTATATATATTCTGGTAGTGGGGCTCAAAATAAACAAATGCTCGTATATCAATATATTTTTTTAATAAAAAAAGGGTATTTTCTTGAATATATAGGAGGTTTTCTTGGGACTGATCAAAATTTGAAATTTGCCGGACGGTGTAATAATTCCCCAAATATTTCGGCATTTTTCTATGGAAAATTTTTCGTTACGCTACTTGTCGATAAATAAATGGTCAAATAATACAAATTCATATATCTTACATACATTTTTTTTTATACGATTTTTCACTATTTTTTTTCGGTTATATGAAATTACAAGATATATCTACGAAACTGCGCATTCAAATAAAAAAACTATCTCAATTCAACGTAAAAACAGATATATTTTTGAAATGGAGATATTCTTGATACTTCGTATCTTGAGAATGTGTTTTCTAGGACTTTTTTAATCCAAAACAAAAAAAGCATAAGAAAGACACAAAAAACGGACTTGTATTGTATAGAAATACCTATTAACATTTTTCATAGTGTTTATTTGGCCAAAAGCACCATAACCGTTATGGTGCTATTGGCATAACGAAAAATGTTCCCATGCGAAACGGAATTATTAGAAATTTGTTCAAAACTGTCCAGCTTACAAACAAAAATTCAATCGCTGTACCATATTATTCTTGCAAAAAAATGGTTTAATGCTATAATAACTTGTAAAAATTATTAAATTTGAATAATATTTGGATATTTTGTACAGACCTCTCAGGTTATTCTTGCCGGGTGTTAATTTTGCTTCGGCTCGCGAGTGCGTAAAAACAACAAAATTGAACCCGATCATCTTGTGTAGAAATAAACTCTCGCTTAGAAACTGCATTTTCTTTTTTTTTATATTTTTTCCATAGAAAAATATTGAACATTTTTCTTTAGTTTTGTACTGTACTTTCTATGTACTTACACTTTCTATTCAAATATATTTACTTAAATAAATGTAAATGAAAATATAAAGTGCAGCTTGGTTTATGTATGCAGATGAGTATTTTTATCATAGCTAATTTCTTTAAATTACTTAGCATAAGATCCCTATCTGCCAAAAGTCTACTTTCCGTAAATGTTATGCAATTCTTTGTTAAGGTATTAATATTGTATTGCAATGATTCATATATAAATCGACTCAAACTTTGAGAAAATCTTTCATAAGTGAGCGCGCTTTTGCAAAACACAAAATGTTAAATAACTCGGAACTCTCAGAATGTCAGATAAGTATGTTATGCTTAGCACTGCAGTCAACTATTCCTATTCCAACACAGGGTTGCCAACTTTCGAAGAGCTAAGACCCGGAGATTCGAAAAACAACATTTTTTTTGGGAAGACCTATGAAAATTTATAGGAAATTGAACACCCAGATAAAAAATCTTGTTTAATTAACCAAAATTCAACCAATTCTGTGGTAAACATTTTTCAAAATGATCGGTCGTCGTATTCGTTTACGTTAATTTTATTTCGTAATTTACTTACAATTCTATCGTAAATTTCCAAAATAATCATATCGAAATGATGCCTTCTGAAATATTCACTGCTCCAAAGTCAATTTTGTCACTTAGATATTACAAAAATACCTAATGTTATTTTTACATGAATCTCTGATTGTTGCATCATGAATATATCCCATACATTTTTCAAATTATAGTTATTCTGTGTGCAATATAATTTAATTTGAATATGACTCAATGGTGTTAAAAAATGAACATATTTCTGAAAGTGTACAAGGTATTGCAGGTTTTGAAATGGCCCCAAACTAATAAAAATGTTGTATGGGCCAAGGATTCGGTTAGGCTAAAGTCTTGGAGATTTGCCTCACATAAACCGTCTTCGTGGTCTTCAGTTCTTCCTTTGTGGTTATCGAATCCGAAAATGTTACTAAATGTTGAAAATATTATTAAATGCATTTTTAGATTTATATCTTTTAAAATATAAATATAAAAAAAATGTTTCCAAGATAGATGAAAACTAGTGAAACCGGAGAAAGTTCTGCTAAACCCGGAGTCCGGAGATTCACCTCCCAACCCGGAATCTCCGGGTCAAAATGACCCTGTTGGCAAGCCTGTTCCAACAGGAGGAAATCAGCTGGAAATTCGTGAGGAATTACTTTTAGACCAAGCTATTTATTAAATTTCGGAAATTTTTTATAGATTTTGTCAGTTTTTACACATTTTTAATGATTACATTCAGCGTAGAACAATTTATAGGAAACCGCTTTAGTATCTCATTTAACAACACTAATGTCGATTAGAAAAAAATTCGGAATTTTTAAAAATTACAAGTTATTTCAAATTTCGTGGATTTGATCTCTTGTCTCATAAAATAAAAGAAATACAAAATGTTCCACAGTATTCTCTAATGTTCTATAACTATCAATTTTCTATAAAAAATTGTTAAAAATTCCACAACGCAAATAATACTTCTTTTTAAAACTCACGATCACCTTTATTCAATTTTATTTTCTCTAAAAATCTGAATTGACATCGAAAATAAAATTGTTTCTGTATGTAATTTAACTACTTTTAGTATGTAATGGTTTGTGCAAAAAGCAACCCATATTCACCGCGTAGATCTACGAGGTAGTTTACGCTTCAAAATTGGCTCGGAAAGGTTGTAACATTTTTCCCAAAGCTGGGCAATAACTAGTTAATTAGTTAATTACCGAAGTTAAATTTTTGGTTAACTTTTAACGTTTCAGTTAATTTCGAAAAAACTTTTTCATTTAGTTAAGTTAAAATTCTTCGGTTAACTAGCATTAGTTAACTTTAAAACGGAAACCTTTTTTTTTATTTTTGAATGTAAAAAAAATAATTTATACTATTTTCGAACGGATGTTGACATTTAATTTAAAAATTGACTACTGCTATATTCTATTTTTATGTATGAATGGACCATTCTAAACACAATGGCGTTCTCAGCCATCACGTGAGGCTTACATCGTCAGGATGTTTACATCGTCAGGATGTTTACATCGTATTTTCCATTTCTCAAAATGGCGAAAAACTAAGAACGCCATTGTGTTTAGAATGGCATATTTGTTTTTAACCAAACTTCATTCTCTTCATTATTATTATTTAATATTCTAATAAAAAAAAAAAACAGTCGATAACAAGTCCTTATTGAGAATAGTCGTTTTTCTATTTCGTTCTTGTTGATTGCTTACATTTACCGTTGTGAACATTTCGCTCTAGCACTTGTTTTGTGTCTTCTCTTTCTTTCTAATTTCTATAACTGCTGCTGCCGAGTAAGTGACACCGTCTTGGCATCCCACCATGGCTACCTCCTCGGGAGGTAACTATTACTCCTTACTGGATTCCAATGTGAAATCTGGTAAAGACCCTAAACGAAAAAAGAACACCTCAAACACATTTAATCTAATAAACAATCGTGATTTTCCTGCCATTGGTAGTAATTTACAACCTAAAAACGTTTGCCCAAAGTTTATATTAATAAAAAGTAAAAATGCAGATACACCACTAAAAAATTTCAGCATTTTTCTGGTTTCCAAAGCACTGGAAAACATTAGTTCCGATACACCCCAAAAAATTACATACACAAAGGAAGGTCATCTGCTTATTCTAACCAAAAACGAATTTCAGGCAGCAAAATTTTTGAAAGCAACTAATTTATCGAACATTTGCCCAATTGAGGTAGTGCTTCACCCCACACTTAATACCATAAAAGGTGTAGTTTTTGCTCCTCCTCTACGCAATCTTACAGATTTTGAAATTCTGGACGGTCTACACGACCAATCAGTTGTAGAACGCCAAAAAATCACAAAATTTGCTGATGGGAAATCCATTAACACATCACTTCACATTTTGTCCTTTAATAAATTTTAATTACCTAAAGAAGTTAAAATTGGTTTCTTAATTTATAAAGTTGAGCCCTATATTCCAGCTCCAATTCAGTGTTAAAACTGTTTTTTGCTGGGCCACACAAAAAAATATTGTAAAAGTGACTCAAAATGCGAAATTTGTACCTCAAGTTCCCATGATCCTACACCATGTACAAAGGTCGAATGCATAAACTTTAAGCATCCTCATAGGGCTACCAACAAAAACTGTCCAACATTCAAAAAGAGAAAAGAAATTATAAAAATTAAAACAACAACAAAATGCACTTATAGATAAGCCACTCAACAATTAAATAATCAAGATTTCACAAATGACATCCCCACCGAAACATTAGAAAAAGCAATAGAAGAAAAACAAAAAAGAACTAATACTACAAACAGCACAAATAAAGAAACAACACAAAACACTAACCTACCTACAAACCAAATATACTCCAACGACATAAAATTACAATCTGAACAAAATTCCAACCACAACAATACTCATTACAACTCATACAATTTCAATACCACATCCAACAATCCCCACTCTCTCTCCAACAACCAAACTCCAAATAATTTACATTCAAAAAACAACAAAACAACTAGTACAACAAACTACCTAAAAACTCATGAATTATCACTACCAACTCAAACAGAAAGTCTCTCTGAAAGCTCAGATCTAGAAATGTCATAAATAGACAAATACTCTCTCTAGTATATCGCTATATACTAGAAAAGAGTATTAATTTGCTTTTTATTATGGTCCTAAAAATTCTGCAATGGAATTTAAATGGATACCACAATAACCTACCTGAGCTTCAGTTATTAATAAAAAAGCATTGTCCCGATATTATAGCCCTTCAAGAAACCCATCTTAAATCTAACTCTATTAAACTAAACAACTATTACTATTTACTTTCTAATACTTTAACCAATGCTAATGCCAAAGGAGGCAAAGCGTTATTTATCAAGAGAACAATTGAACATAACTTTCTACCAACACATAACATGTGTATTGCTTTCCCATCCATATTTCACTAGAATTACCCAGCTTAGGCATAATTTCATATGTCAGTAAATCTATTAAATTCAAAATCGAACAAGCTGACTGGGATAAATTTCATAAAATCCTCACAACAACATCAGACAATTTAGTATATACAAACAACACCAACAGAAACGCTGCCAGTCTCCACAGACAAATTATTGCTGCCGCTAATGAATCCATCCCCAACACTTCTAATAATAAAAAAAAAAAGAGTGTCCACTGGTAGAGTAAAGAACTCAACGAACTAAGACAGACAAAACAAAAAACTTTTTCAGCATTCAGAAGGCAACCCTCTGTCCAAAAATAGAATTGCTTATAAAAAGGCCAATGCATTTTTTAAGCGAGAATGCAAATTAGCTAAACGTAGGTCTTTTGAAGACTTTACTAGCTCTATTAATCCTAACAGTCCAATAAAGTTGGTATGGAATACTATCAACAAACTACATGGAGCTAATCCTAGCTCCACAATACGTTACATCATATCTAGAGATAGCCAAACCTCCACTAACGACCCTTATGAAATCTCCAATATTTTCGCCAATGAATGGTCTAATAGCTCCGAAGACGCAAACTTCTCAAACGAATTTTTAAGAAATAAATTAAACACTAACATTGTTATAAACTATACCATCAACTCGATAGAAGACGAAATCTCACTAATTGAATTAGACTCCGCAATACATTCCGCAAAAGGGAAAACGCCTGGATTCGACCGAATATCATACCCCATGCTTCATCACCTACCACCAACGACCAAAAAATATTTGTTAAAAGCGTTTGTTAAAGTCATTCCCATACAAAAACCAAATAAATCAAAAATCAAAGTTGATGGGTACCGACCTATATCTCTCCTATCCTGTAACTCTAAAATCCTCGAAAAAATCATTGCTAAACGTCTATACTGGTTTTTACAAAAACATAACTTGATAAGCTCTCGTCAAGTCGCTTTTAAACACAGTAAAGGCACTATTGACGCCCTCTTATTCCTTGATCATCAAATAGCCACCACACTATCCAAACGTAACCACATATCAATTATATCTGTCGACTTCGAAAAAGCATTTGATAGGGTAGGCAAACATGCTATTCTATCCGAACTAATGGAATGGAAAGTTGGAACAAAAATATTGAATTTTATCAACGCTTTCCTATCGAATAGAAAAATTAGAGTCAGAATCAGCGGCCGGCATTCTGAAATAAGGCCGCTACACAATGGTATCCCACAGGGATCTCCGCTGTCGGTGATCTTATTTCATATAGCCACTGAACTACTTAATAAAATTTTAACAGAAAATTCATACTTTAATCATTGTATCTATGCTGATGACTAGTATCTCGTAGCTAAAGTAAAATCCGACATTGAATTTAAATTGCAATTAACCGATATTGTACATCAAATTAATAATTGGTGTTCCATCTCTGGAGCAAAAATCTCTAATTCAAAAACAAAAATAGTACACTTTTGTAGGAAAAGAAATTGTGCACTAAGTGATGTATACGTAGACAATAATCATATTGAATATGTTAGCACTTTAAGAATATTAGGTTTAATTTTTAACTGTAGATACAACTGGTCACATAGATTATCTAAAAAAATCGCTTGTTTCTAGATTAAATTTAGTAAAATGTATATCATCTTACCATAGTAACTCTCACCCAAATGTAAATATTCATATTACAGAAGCACTTTTATTATCTAAAATCGATTATGGATTAGAAATCTACGGTCACACAGCAAAAACAACTCTTAATAAATTAAAAACTGTTTACCATGCAGCCGCCAGACTATCCATTGGAGCGTTTCGCACCACACCACTGACAAACATACTTACTAAGACGGGACTACCAACATTAGAACTTCGAATTGACTTTTTAATATCAAAACTATTTACAAAAATCCTGCTGCCGACCGAGCATCAATTAGTCCAAAACCTGGATAAGATAACCAACCAAAAATTACCCCGCATACCATCTACTATCTCTCGGGTTCTCTCAAATGCTATAAGCATTGGATTAGAAACGAAAAAGCACACAGTTTACTTCCCTTCTAAACCCCCTTGGAAACTTGATAAAAATTGCTTCATCAACGATCTAACATTTTGGCCAAAAAACAGGACTTCGGCCAACTCATTCAAAACCCTCTACAAAGAAACAATACGTAAATATGTTGATAAAAACTGGAAAATTACTTTTACTGATGGTTCAAAATCTGACGCGAATACATCCTATGGAGTTATAAACTCATCGTTAAATGTAGAGAGGCTGACACTGTTAAACCAGCACACTTCGGCAGAAGCAGAAGCTTTACTCTTCGCAGTATCCCATTGTAAAGCTATTCGTGGGAAACACATTATATGCACTGACTCCCTCTCATCAATAAAAGCGGTTCAAAATATTGACCATCGGAACGAAACAATTTCAAAAATACGAAACGCACTCATCCAACACCCAACTAAATTAAAGATAATGTGGATTCCCGGACATGTCGGAATCGAAGGAAACACACTAGCTGATGAGGCAGCCAAATTTGCAACAACAGCACCAATCTTCTTTCAAAACACACGCAGAGAAAAAACATGGTTGGAGCATGATCGCAGAGATCATACATTTTTTGCTACAATAATATTATGATTGTAGCAAGCATTTATGGTTGGGGTGACAAAGCGAATGATTTCAGAAATCATAATATGATGCAGGCAATAATTAACATGATTGGATATTCAATAATGATAATGACAATCATATAATGGTTGGCCTGAATTAATACTCACGAAAATGTCTTATTATTAGTATATGCATGCATTTAGAACATAATAAATGTAAGGCAGTAGTAGCTAAACGTGCTAACGCGCTTCGTCAGCAACCCAAGTGTCCCGGGTTCAAATCTCGGCACGGCCAAACGTAAGTAAGTATAGAAAAATTTATATGAACTTTTATTTCTTTAATATAATATAATAATCAACTAATATTACATTGAAATATTAATAATATAATTTAAAATAATTAAAAAGTAGATATTTAAATATTATTAAAAGTTTACTAAAAATTGGTTTACATGATTGTAACCATCATCTACATTTTGACTGCAACCATGTACATTTTTATTTCACAATCGTGTACATTTTGGCCGCAATCATGTACATTTTGGCTACAACCATGTACATTTTCAGTTTCCAATCATGTGGATGGTTGGTGCAATCATTTCGCCAATCATAATATGTTCCCCTTAAAATATGACTGGGTCAACCATGTTTTTTCTCTGCGTGCACCTTCAACAAAAATGATATGCTAAAGAGAATCAAAAAAGTCTACTCTGACCGCAACGAACAAAACTGGAGCCAGTACACACACCACTACAAACTGCTTAACCCGGACGGAATACCACCAAAATACCCTTCAGACATTCCTAGGACTCATCTACAAAAATATATCCGGCTACGTATGGGCCATATACTTTTAACCAAACGCCATCTTATGGAAAATCAATCCTAACTGTCATCTTTGCAACACCGACAATCTCACAATATCACACATTATTAACAGCTGCTCCTTCATTCATAACATGCAATTAAATTTATTCAACAACATCATATTCCCACAACTCATATCAAATGTAAATTCTGAAAATATTAAAGCCGTAATAGAATTACTAAAATCATGCAATATTTACTTTCAAATTTAAACTAATTTAACAAAAGAGGCCGAAGACCATAGTTGTTAGTTGCCTAGTCTTAAGCTTGTTTATATAATTAATTATATGAATAAACTATTAAATAATAATAATAATAATATTCTAATAAAATTTGAATGCCTTTATATGAATATAAATAAATTGTTTCACACACGAAATTTCGCTTTTGATAAAAATTTGTAGCATTTATATTAAAGCAAATTTGCATATAGAAGGCTGTAACCAATCGGGTCTGTGAGTGCAGACATTCAATTGAATATAGTTAAAATGTTTTTTTTAAAGTGTTTTTATAAAAAAAAAATTTTTTTTTTGTTTTCTATAGAAAATTTAACTATTTAATTTAACTTTTAACGAAGTTAACTTTTCATTAACTTTTTAATTTAACGAAGTTAAATTTTTGATTAACTATTACCGGGTTAACGAAGTTAAATTCTCGATTAACTATGCCCAGCTTTGCTTTTTCCCATACAAATTCTAACGGAAAGTTTAAAGGCATGTAGATCTACAAGGTTTACATCTTTTACGGGAGTTTTATAAGTTTAAATGAACCCCATTAATAAATTTTAAGCGAAGTTTACTTAGACTTCTCCGACCTGACGTTCCATGAAATACGATTTTAAACCTGAAACACGTGGGAGGAAGTCTGTAATGTTACCGAAGTTGATCGAAAAGGTATTACGACATTCTAAAAAGAACCCGTTTACACCAGCAACACAAATAAAACATGAGCTTCAATTAAAAGCAAGTGTCGAACTGTTCGCAGACGCCTCAGAGAATGTAATCTTCTAGCTAGAAGCCCGAGAAAAGTACCTCTTCTAACGAAAAAACATTTGGCAAAAAGAATTAAATTTGCCATGTTAATATATATATATATACTAGTTGAATACCCCGGCGTTGCTCGGACTTATACTTAAAGTAGTGAAAGTACCATCCCGAAAACCTTTCCGTGAACCCCCAGAACACCAGAGCATAGGCTCAGCGGTTTGCGCTGGGCGGTGATGAGTCAGTCTATCACCAATCATTCAATCAATCGGGACAAACACTTTTATATTTGTAATTGCGTGACGCCTGATTTGAAGTTCAAATAATTTTTTAAATCAAAATTTGTTTTTTTCTTTTTTGTCTAATGGTTGACCATTGTCAAATTTTACTCATTGAATTGCATTTTTGGAATAAGAAGCATAATACCATGTGTGCTGGAAAGTATCCCAGATATATTTGGAAGCAATACTTAAATTGTATGAGTGGTACCCCGCTTCTTTGACCAATCAACGCTTTTATATATTAAGATATATCTATATCTATAATATATCTATATATATATATATTACATCTCTATATATATTTATATATATATATATTATATCTATATCTATATCTATATCTATATCTATATCTATATCTATATCTATATCTATATCTATATCTATATCTATATCTATATCTATATCTATATCTATATCTATATCTATATCTATATCTATATCTATATCTATATCTATATCTATATCTATATCTATATCTATATCTATATCTATATCTATATCTATATCTATATCTATATCTATATCTATATCTATATCTATATCTATATCTATATCTATATCTATATCTATATCTATATCTATATCTATATCTATATCTATATCTATATCTATATCTATATCTATATCTATATCTATATCTATATCTATATCTATATCTATATCTATATCTATATCTATATCTATATCTATATCTATATCTATATCTATATCTATATCTATATCTATATCTATATCTATATCTATATCTATATCTATATCTATATCTATATCTATATCTATATCTATATCTATATCTATATCTATATCTATATCTATATCTATATCTATATCTATATCTATATCTATATCTATATCTATATCTATATCTATATCTATATCTATATCTATATCTATATCTATATCTATATCTATATCTATATCTATATCTATATCTATATCTATATCTATATCTATATCTATATCTATATCTATATCTATATCTATATCTATATCTATATCTATATCTATATCTATATCTATATCTATATCTATATCTATATCTATATCTATATCTATATCTATATCTATATCTATATCTATATCTATATCTATATCTATATCTATATCTATATCTATATCTATATCTATATCTATATCTATATCTATATCTATATCTATATCTATATCTATATCTATATCTATATCTATATCTATATCTATATCTATATCTATATCTATATCTATATCTATATCTATATCTATATCTATATCTATATCTATATCTATATCTATATCTATATCTATATCTATATCTATATCTATATCTATATCTATATCTATATCTATATCTATATCTATATCTATATATATATATATAATATAATATATCACAAGGTCTCATAAAGTCGTATGGCTATAATTGAAGGGTTGTAAGTCTATTGGGTCTATGTAAGTACCAAACAAATTAAACTGAGATATAACTAAAAATTTGAATAAAACAAATTGATGTGGATATACATAAAAACGAAGCGTAGTACGAAATTTCAATGATAACATTCAGCGTGAAAAAATACATATTAAACACGAAAAAAGCTTCTGCTTTTTTAAAAGAGCAAAAAATTAAAAACGTTGACAATTTTCTGCGGCATGGGTGCATAGGGTGTATGTGTGAAATTTCAGCTCTCTAGGTCCACTGGTGTCCTCTGGAAGGTGTGTACAGACATCCGGACAGACAAACAATGGGATTTTATATATAGTGATTTTCTGTATTTTGGATACTAAAGTTTGATTAAATAATTGTTTTCTCCTATTACACTATGCGACAAAATTAAAAAAAATGTTTTTTTGCTGGTTTTTTTTCGATTGATTCTAATAGAACGTATTAAAACTAACACAACGCTATCAACACTTTCTCGAAAATGTAAATTAAACCTCTAAAATATTTTTATACCCCCACACTCACTGTGGCAGGGTATACTAACGTGTCCGGTATGGAAAAGTATATATATTCTTGATCAGCATCACCTCCTGAGTTGATTTAGCGATGTCCGTCTGTCCGTCCGCACGATAGCAATAAAAAAGACTTGAAAAATGTTAACCTTTTTTTCGGTGTATGGGAGCCACGCCCAGTTTCTGTCCGATTTGGCTGATTCTCGAACTTGATCTCAGTATTTACGAGAAAAACATGTACCCAAAGTTTCAAGTCGATATCTCCAAAACTGCGACCGCTATCGTGCGGACGGACAGACGGACGGACAGACAGACATGGCTAAATTGACTGCGGCGGTGATGCTGATCAAGAATATATTTACTTTTCCATACCGGAAAAGTTTGTAACGCCCTTATGGGCGTTACAAACGTTGTGTCAAAGTTAGTATACCCTGCCACAGTGAGTGTGGGGGTATAAAAATGTCTACTTTTGGAGAAAAAAGAGCAACACATGAATTTAATTGAAAATTCACGTTGAAAACAACTTTTAAAATGCCTATAGGCATTCGAACGTGAAAATCACTGTGAAAAAGTCTGACATTCAATTTCACCACTCACATTCTCTATCGGATTTTCACTTCCCACTTGAAAAGTGGTGAATACGAGTTCACGTATGTTCAGTGAATATTGTTCACTGAATGTTCCCTGCGAAATATTTGCTGTTACCGGAAAACTAAATAAAACGCGTAAAAACAGTAATTTTTATGAATTTTTTTTCCCAACTATTTAGAGTTTTTCATTTTCTTTGACATGGAAACATAAAATTTATTTTACGTTGCGTTGCTATGTTAAGTATACAAAATGTTCCCATTCATTTTCACGTGAGGTGTACAGCTAGCTTTAGCAACAATAAAAAAAAAATTTTTCAGATAATTGTATACCAAATAAAAATATTCCAAAATTGTTTTTGTTGATAGGCAATTAAATGACTCAAACATTAATTTGTTTCCTAATTTTTTTCCGTTTTCCACTGTTATTTTCGATAAATGTTGGAAAAAGTTTATTTGCATGTCTTTTCTTCTTGATTCTAAAAAATCACATTCCAACGAACATATTCCAACTAGAGCCCTGCCGATAAGCTTTTTCAGACCGAAGCCGATACTTAATTAAAAAACCATTCAAATCTTGGTTTTTCCTGTATTTTCATTACAATTCGAGTATATAAATACACATATAGTTTTTTAAGGAACGAAGTTTTTATTTTAACAAATAATAAAAGTAACCAAAAGAATTCACAAAAAAATTTGGGCCTTCTAGGTCAAAACTAACACTATTCTCGGATTATCCCATAAACCCTGTAGAAGAAAAATTGAATTTTTTTAAAATCATTTTTAAAAATTTGGAGTAAAGCATAAAATTATGTGAACTTATTAGAAATGGTAGAGAATTCTTCAAAGAATAAATCCCTCTAAGTAGTTGTTTTGAAATAACTCCTCAACTCCTTCAGGTGATGGACAAAGATGCTCTAGTTGATGGTAAATACCACCTGTGAAGCTTTTAACTTTAAATGTAAAATTTAGCAAAATCCAGATATTTTGGCGCAGCAATTTGGGCTACATTTCTGAAAGTCAGAACCTTTCCGTGAGCCTCCTCCCCCTATATTTAAAATTGCATACAGGTCGCCAGGACTCCTTTTAATATAGATATCAGAGCGAGTAGTAAGCTTCCAACTATATATTTCAAATCGGTAATCCACCCAGAAAATGTCCAAGGACGTACTTTGTGGAAGCTGTAATCTCATGAAACGCAATTGGAGGCGAGATTCACTCAATATTCAATGGTTACTAAGTTAAATTTTAATCATATTTTTTGTTTTATGGGCCTCTTATGTCCCATTGCAAATTCCATCACTTACACAATTTTACATACAAGTTTCAAGAAAATCAGTAAGACCGTGTAGTCGATATTCGACCCGTTGAACAAAATAAAAAATTGGTTTTGGCTTTTTGGTTTTCGGTGTTGCAAAAATTTTTGAAAAGCTTCGTCCAAAACTTCGGCCATTTTTTGTGAAAACCCGAAGCCGAATGTGCGAAGCCGATTAATCGGATATCTCTTCTAACCAGTCAAATTCGACTGGTTAACTTTATTCGTCGGTTATATATCCAGAGAATCCCTGATTAAAAACGATATCCGGAGCTGAATAATATCAAACCTCTGGAAAAATATCCACTAAGTAAAAATATCAGAGGTGAGTAATACGGGCCTAAGAATTCGAGATCAAGTTATAATCACTCAATTTCTTAAACTTAATTTAAACACGCACTGTGAAATTGGGACCTAAGTACATATACTGCTATTAAACTAAGTAATTTAAATATTTTTTATTTCAGGCTATGGCCCTCCTTCTGTGTTTTTATGTCGTGGTACTGTACTGAAGACGTTACCTCGTATATTTCTCGGTTACGGTAAACTGCTAGTAAATATTCTACATTCCGATTCGTATATCATAAACTCGGAGAATTTCCGAAACCTCAATGAACAATTGAAAAATGGCTGTGTGCTCATTCAAGGCTACGGCATACGTACACCGGGCGATATGCGCTACGAAGCATTCCCTTTCGACATGCAAGATCCTCGTCAACACAGGTGGGCAACCCACAGGGCAATACAACGACTTAGAGAACACATAGATTTAGAGCGCAATTGTGGTTACATAACATTCTTGAATACGGGCGTGCCCGACATTGGGTGCGAGACGTTTGAGCTGAAAGTACAGCTCCGACAATCGAAGAGCAAACCGAAGTGGTCGAACATCAGCAGCATTGAAAATTCAGAAATTGTGCCAAATTTAACAGATGTAGCTGAGGCCTCAGCAACGGCAGCGGTAACGCCAAAAGATCTAATTTCACCTACCGAAGGCTCCGAAGTGACTAGTTTTGCAAGACTCACATCCTCACCGAGAATGAAGTTGAAAAGCCCGGATGAGAACTATTTTGCTGTGAGTCCGCAAAACAGTTCACCTTCAAATGTTTTTACATCGGAGGACTGCCACGAATTATTAGCCTCAGAATTGGCCAAATGCGATATCGCAACGTCTGACAAATCTGAGCTAGTTTCACAAGGTTCCGTCGAAATTCCACTGACTGCATCAGATGTCATATATTCTTCGTCGGATCATATAGACGACAACACAACAGAAGAGTGGACCTTGCTTGATGTTAACTTTGGCGTGCCTTTATTCGACGTCGACTGCAACACACGAATATGCGAACAAATTGTGCGGAAACTTTGCGACGATGATGCGCTTTATGAATTGCCCACTATTTCTGCCGGTATGAATGAAAGCTTTTTGAATTTCGTGAAGCAGTGTTTGTACTTTGAAAACGAGCGCATAGACCAGTTGAAAATTGGTAAACTTTTACCGCATCCGCGCATTAATTTGGCCTTTGAAAATGGTCGCGTTTGCTGTTGGAGCGGTAGATAAACGAAGACATTGTGTGTCTCGCCCTAAAAACCCAGTACAACGTTTTTTTTACATATCTTTCTCACCTGTGTTTTTGTAATTTACCGCTATCTATTCCATTTACTTATTTTACTTAAATTTTACTTGTCATAATTATCTAACTTGTTGTTGTGGTATCTGGTAACTATGTATAAGTATATTAATAAATATACTTCACTTGATTATGAGCAACTGACGAAGGAAGTCAGAATATTACATTGGCGTCGAGAAGTGGAAACGAAACCCCTAAAAGAAAAAGAAGAAATTGGAAAAAATTTGGCTGCCATACAATAATATGCATGTAAATCCAGGTATTGGTATTTCAAAACAGTTTTTTTGGACCCAACCGGTCCCTGCCACGGATATGTTGTGCGAACATCCGCTGTTGTTGGCTGGGCTGGTCTCAGGTTCAATAGGAACTTCTGCCTTTGATTTTGTATGTTTTACACCAAAGCCGTAGATGATGTTTCTTCTTTTGAGCTTTCGGACGGAAATCGAGAAGAAAATGATAAATTTAAGCAAATTTAGAGCGCTCCGCGTCATTTGGGGAGCCCAACCATTTTTTTAATGGAAAAATGAAAATTGTAAAATTTTGAAGTGAAGAAAATTTAGAAAAGGTGCAAATGTATTGGAATGGTGAAATCAGAGATGGAGATATTTTAATGTTGGTGTGCAACCAAAAATTAAACGCCACCATTAGAATATGATAAATTATTTTATTTTTGTGTATGTACTAAATGTTGCATCTCTGCTCATTTCAACACTTTTGCCTTTTAAACGTTGAAAGTAAAAATTGGTAAATGTTAAAAATTTATATTTAAAAAATAGAGTAAGAAACAAGTTTTTTAAAATAGAACCCTTTAATCGACTAAAAAGCAGAATTTCATTTATTTATTTCATTTCATTTATGTATTCATTTAAAGTGGGGAGCCCCTCGAAAACGCGCAGTTGCTTAAAAGAACTGTCAAATTTCATATATTTTGACTGCTCATCTGCACAACTGAATCGTTTCCGAGGAGTTTCCCACTTTACATGAATCGCCCTAGAATAAAAATTTCCTTTTAATTAATTTCCGCTATTTCGATTTGAAATTAAGGGTTTTTTGGCGACTTCAAAATCTGCAATGATATTAGGAACAAAGCAGTCAAAAACCCTTAATTTTATATCGAAATTGCGGAAATTAATTGAAAGAAATTTATTTTCTGCTTTTTAGTCGGTCAAGGTCAAGGGTAATATTTAAAAAAATTAGTTTTTTACTTTTTTTATTTTTTCCTAATTTTTTCTCTCCCCCTTTTTCCCGAATGCGAACCTAAGTACGAAATTTGGGCTCTGTAGCTCTAAAATAACGAAAGTTAGAATTTTAAATAGGCTCCATCCCCCTCCCATTTACCCCCACACCCCCACCAAAGGGTATACAATTTTTGTCAATACACTGCAAAGTGAAATGCGTTGTTCATATACACCTAAAGTGTGTAAAACCTTGTAAACACTATTTACACACAAATTTGCGTGTATTTATAAGTAAGACGTGTATAAATTTAACACATATAATATGTTTATTTAAAGCTCACCATAATGTAATTATAGCTCAAGGAGAGCAGCTAAAAATATGTGTTTTTTTATTTATTAAAATAAATACACACTTAAAAACATGTGTTGTGTGTAAGATTACACACAAAAAAGATAGGTTCACTTTGCAGTGTAAGAACCAAATATATATATATAAATATATATAGCCAAGCCAAAGCAAGTTAATATAAGGGTTATAAAAAAGTTCAACAGACATATTACACCCTCAGAATGAAAAAAAAAGAAAAAAAATGTCTGTGCAAAAAAAAAAGGAGAAAAAATTGAACAAATTTAATGATATGGAACGCTGAGGAAAAAAGAAACAATTCAAGGTATTTCTGTTCAACGCTGACTTCTTTTGTTTAATCGCTAAACAATTTTGTACTTTTCTCAAAAGAGTTTTGATTTTTGTTTTACAAAATAATTTTTGGCACTACGGTTTTTGATAAACTTTTGATATATTTGTAAAAATTAAGATTTTTAGCAATTGTTTTTTTTATATACTATTTACATATTTTGTTGTTGTTTTAGTTCTTGGTGCGTAGTTTGATGTGATTTTTAATTTTTTTTTGAAACACACTGCTGCAGTAAGTTCATTGAGCTACATACTTTTTGGCGTTGGCGCGCCGAGGCATTTGCGGTTGTTGTTTTTCAACTATTTGGCAGATCATTCAAATTATCTTTGGGATAATATACGACATGTGTGTGATGCTGAATAGCGGTTCAACAATTTTTTGTGTCTTTGTATATGCATAAACCGATTTTAAGAATAGTAGAAATTATTTAATTTTTTTGACAATAGTTATGCGTATTTGAAGAATACAAAAAAACTAGAGAGTGGACTATCTTCGGCTATACCGAAGCTGAAATACCCCCACACAGTAGGAAGAAGTACCTTGAACATAAAAAATTGTGGTCTCAAGACCCTATTTTGAGCCAATTATAGGTGGTTTTGGAGCCCGGACCATGTCCAAAATCCATTTCTAAAAATTTCCAATTAAATTTACAAAAAAAAAAAAAATTGGTCTCAAGACCCCATTTAGACCCTTATATATGTGGCTTCGGAACCTCGGACCATGTCAAAAATACGTTTCTAAACATTTCCAATCGAATACAACAATAAAAAATTTTTACCTTTTTTTTCGGTGTATGGGAGCCACGCCCAGTTTTTGTCCGATTTGGCTGATTCTCGAACTTGATCTCAGTATTCACGAGAAAAACATGTACCCAAAGTTTCAAGTCGATATCTCCAAAACTGCGACCGCTATCGTGCGGACGGACAGACGGACAGACGGACGGACAGACAGACGGACATCGCTAAATCGACTCAGGAGGTGATACTGATCAAGAATATATATACTTTTCCATACCGGACACGCCTCCTTATGGGCGTTACAAACGTTGTGACAAAGTTAGTATACCCTGCCACAGTGAGTGTGGGGGTATAATTAGGATTCTCAGGACAACCCGGAATCCACACGGTATCTTATGGGATCCGGCCAAGGCTTGTCAATTTCCGCAATTATGTCAAAGTATGTATGTTTTTTGCTCGCGGAGCAGCTACTACCGGCTAGCCAGCTCCGTATTTTATTAAATCGTGTCGGCATTGAGAGAAATCCAGGTCCCAACTGGTACTGCTCAGTATGTCATAATCGGATTAATCGTAATTCCACATCCGTAAGATGCAACAACTGCACCAACTGGTGTCACTTCAAAGTTTGCTCTGGTCTTACCTCAACTCGAGCATGGGACGTTAGCTACGTGGCCCCCTGCTGTCGTCACGCAACGCCACATACTCAACCACGCACGATGCCTGTTCAATCAGCAGCGGTACCAATACGTCAGCAAACCCTACCACAAACAATATGACATTGCTCTGTTTGCCAGAGCCGAATCTGTCGGAGAACCCCATCGGTTTGATGCAACGTCTGCCAAAATTGGTGTCATCTAGCAAGATGTTCCTCACTCAACTCATATCGTGATTGGAACGCGAATATCGTCGCCCCTTGTTGCAGCACAGCTGCGCGCTCTTCACACTCTTCACTTCAGAGTACCTCAACACGACATTCCACCAATCAACACTCGTCAATCCATCGGCGCAGAACAAATTTACAACGTTCCACAACAACCTCGCAACCTCAATCAGCGTTGCAGATTAATGGCGCAAACAACTCCACAATCTCACAGCCATCCACGCCCGCTCAGCGCGGAAACCATCACTCTTCAGTTCATCTTCTTCGTCGGCGTACTCGATCGCCATTGTGTATCTCACAACCGTCATTGCTTAAGCTTCTACAATTAAATTGCAATGGTCTACAAAAAATAAGTTGCAAGAAATCCTGAATTTTATGAATCAGCACAACATTCTCGTGGCTGCAATTCAAGAAACAAAACTTTGTGCCAATTCCACCATCCCGAACACTGCAAAACTATCATCTTGTCCGGAAAGATAGAGATAGAAACCATGGAGTAGGAATTACGTTCACTTTACACAATTCTGTTTCGTATTGCATTTCTACATTGCCGCTTCCGGCTGCGCCTGACAAGTTTTTGGAACAAGGCATCATCATCAAGGTAGAAAATGCGGAAATTCAAATTGTAAACTTATACGTACCGCCTGTTGGCTCATGCACATCAGGCTATCACCCGTTGCTAGAACACCTCTTCATTGGGGATAACAGCATTGTTCTAGGAGATGTAAACGCTCATCACGCATCGTGGTTCCAAGGCCATACATCTGACCTTCGCGGGACTCTACTGGCAGACCAAATAGAAAGCTCAAATTTCGGCATCGTAAATGAAGATGCCCCCACAAGAGTCTTCGGTGCACATGTCACCTCGCCAGACCTAACCATTGCTTGCCCATCATTACTGCCTGCAATAAACTGGTCAATTGGCCAGGATTCGAAGCTTTCTGTCAGCATAAATTCGTTGAATTACCTCCATCAACTGATGTGGTTTCAGGAACATTATTACAAAAGCTGCTGTTTTATTCCAGCAGGAAACTATGCTACGCTTCGACCAAACTTCCCCACAGATGCCGCGAGACTTGCTATTGAAAGAGATGCCACCCGACTCGCAGATCCAAATGATGAGAGCTTACCTGGATTAAATAGGTAAATTGATCGCCTAGTTAACGAGCACTGCAGACGCAAGTTGCTTGAACACTTAGACAATAGTGATTTCGCCTCAAATCCTCAAAAACTCTGAAAACCATCAAAGCGCTCTCAAAACCCAAGAATGATAGAAATGCAAGCGACCCAAATTGATTGCGATGTCAAAATTAAAAAACTTTTCTTTCGGGCGAGAATGTTTTTTAAAATCAGAAAATTAAGTAAGGAAATCGAAGAAAATGCTCACAAAAGAAAGAGAAAATTTAATAAAACTTTGGAATAACATTTTCACACACTTTGTTTTAATTGTAGTACTCTAAGCTCAATATGAACCAATATTAAACCAAATATTAAAAACATATTTATTTATTATTTTTTAAACAAATATTTTAAATAAACACCACAAGTATTAAATTTTTTAATATTTTGCAGAACTTTGAAATTTTTCACCCTCTTATGCGCAATCTTCTATTCTATCATTCTTGCTCAAAACCTGCACCGAGACATGACCACATTGCCATATCATTCAATGATAGATTACCACTTTTCGCCAAATGAGGTCGCTGCAACCATTCATGCAACCCTCGAAAGCAGTGGGACCAGACGGTCTCTCGATGCCTATGCTCAAACAAGTAGACGAGTTGGGCTTAGAATTTCTCACAAAAATCATAAATGAGTCATTCCGCTCTAAAATCATTCCCGATATTTGGAAAACCGGGAGAATCACCCCACTGCTTAAACCTGGGAAACCTGCAGATAAAGGTAGCTCTTATCGTCCGATCACGATACTTTCACCAGTCATTAAAATACTGGAAGCGCTAATTCTCCCGGAGCTCACCACCTCATTCACGCTTACAAACCACCAGCACGGCTTCCGGAAAGGAAGGAGCACTACGACGGCGCTAAATGAAATCGTGTGCAAAATTGCAGAAGTCTTAAATCAAAACAAGCCTTGCGAACGCACTATTCTCGTTGCTTTGGATCTGAGCAAAGCTTTCGATACAGTTGACCATGGTACCCTACTCAAGGACATCGCCAACTCCTCTCTATCAACTGAATTAAAGCGCTGGCTGGCAAACTACCTATACGGAAGGCAAGCATATGTTCAATTTAGAGAAAGCAAATCGAAACATAGAAAAGTAAAGCAAGACGTACCACAGGGTGGAGTGATTTCACCCTTGCTCTTTAACTTCAATTTGTCGACACTTCCCGCACCACCCCAGGTATCGAGCTCGTCTCATATGCGGACGATTGCACCATTCTGGCAACAGGAAACTGCATACAGGATATGACAGAGAAAATAAATCGATACATCGAGGATATTACAAATTTCTTAAACTTCAGGAATCTTACTCTCTCCTGCAAAATCATCTAGCACATTGTTCACCACATGGACTCAAGAAGTCGAAGCTGTGCTGAGCATCATTGTGGAAGGAAGAACCATACCAACGGTTAAAAAGCCTAAAATACTTGGCCTCACGTTAGACAGTCTTCTAACTTTCTCAACACATGTTGTTGATATAAGGGAACGACTGAGAAGCCGAAACAATGCGCTGAAAGCATTGGGAGGCACGGGGTAAAGACCGGGAAAACTTGTTAATTACGTACAAGGCCATAGGCCTACTGATTAATTATGCGGCCCCTGCATGGACTCCTCAACTAAGCGCAACTCAGTGGCGTCTTCTCCAAACAGCGCAAAACTCCGCTATTCGCGTCGTAATTGGATGCCAGCTCATGACACATGAATATCATCTCCATGATGAAGCTGAAATGCTCCTGGTGACAGAACACAACTGCCTCCTGGCCAAACAATTTTTGTTGGCTTGCCATCGGGCGGACCATTCCAACTATTACATTCTGCGCCGTTCTCCACCGCCTCGCAACATTCGTAAGGACATCATGACTTTCATGCCAGAAATTGCCTCGCTGGTAGGAAATACTCCATTAAGCTGGGAATCTTACCTTGCAGCGATTGACACAATTCACCGAACCACGGTCCATGAAGCCTTACTATCAAGACGAGATAACGTCGTTCTTGGTGGTCGCCCCCCTCCTATCAACACCGAGGAAATGGGTCTTCCCCGAGCAACAAGGTCGACACTCGCGCAACTACGCTCCGGCTACTGCAGACTTTTAAATAGCTATATGGCTAGAGTCAACAGCAACAATTTTGAAGATAGATGCCCACTCTGTCGACAAACACCGCACAACACATTTATTTAGCTGCACTCAACAACCCACTCTACTCCAGCCAATCGATCTATGGACACACCCGATCGAAACAGCGAGATTCTTGGGCCTGGATACTCAAAATCAAACTCAAAACTGGCATACATACATACATACATACAGACAAATTGACATAGCTGTTACAACAACAACAACAATAAAATTACTAATTCAATTTACAATTACAAATTCTTTGAGTTTTGTGTGGAGATTTTCTACTGCTTTTGCATGTTGCTTTTGTTGTGTTTGGTTTTTGGTCTGGTTGCGTTTTGGGCATGGTCTCATTCACGGCGCAGCCATAAGGGAGTTTACAAGGTCTCATTTGTGGACATTCTATCTTTTATTTTGTGATATTTCTAGACTTTATTGCCGGAAAAAAATCAAATTTAATGTAAATGTTATGGCTTTTAAGACTCTTTTGAATACCGCTTATGTGTTTGTTTCTTATTTCTGCTGTAAAGCGGAAAATTTTATTGGAATTCTTCTAAACATTTTTCCAAAAACTCTTCACAGCCTTTTAAAGTTTTAATTTTTGCAAGAAAAAATCATTAAAAAATTTTTTTTTTAAAAAAAGAGGAAAATAAAAAAAGAGTAAAAACAAGTTTTTTAAAATATAACCCTTTAACCAACCGACTAAAAAGCAGAAAATAAA
Organism: Heteromyza rotundicornis; assembly: GCA_951394025.1. Classification (NCBI taxonomy): domain Eukaryota; kingdom Metazoa; phylum Arthropoda; class Insecta; order Diptera; family Heleomyzidae; genus Heteromyza; species Heteromyza rotundicornis. Next base: position 58,169,357 of record OX596010.1, on the reverse strand, counting down.
TTTCCTTTAAAAATTATTTCAGCAATTTCGATTTAAAATTAAGGGTTTTTGGGTACTTTCCCCCGAATATCATTGCAGATTTTAAAGTCGCCAAAATCATTGTAGCTTGAAGGAATTGGAAGTAATGCCATGTTTAAAAAAAAGGGGTTTGAGTCCCCCCACGGTCCCCTACGCCTCTGATGGACCCCAAAATATAGAATGCAATGCCACCGGAGTTCTATCAGTTGTCCAAATTTTAGCTCATGCAAAAGCAGTAGAAAATCTCCACACAAAACTCAAAGAATTTGCTAGTGTGCGTATGGCAAACGCCGAATATCCCAACTAGCATGCGCACACAACTCATAAAGCTGCTGATGGTTTTTAAATACGATTTCTTTCTTTGTAAATTGAATTTGTAATTTTTTTGTATTCTTCAAATACGCATAGCTATTGTCAAACAAATTAAATAATTTCTACTATTCTTAAATCCGGTTTATGAATATAGAAACTAGAGACCGACCAAAATTCGGTTTCGGCTTTTCGGGCAAAAAATGAAATATCGCTTTCGGTCAAATTTTCTTTTTTGTTTTCGGCCGCATTTTCTAAATTTCCGCCTAAAATTTCGGTTTGATAGAAAAATGTAACAAATAAACAACAAAGATTACACTGATCGACAAAACTGAACTTTTTGTGTGTTAAATATACTTGATAGACAAATTCTTATGTATTTTGCCACGCTGGATACGAAAATAATAATAATTTTTACAGCACCAAAAATGCAATTTTTTTGGCGTTTGCAGAAAAATGGTGCATGCTGGAAAAATTTAATTAATTTTTTCGGATTTAGCGTATTATAATACATAAGGAACAACCAAGTGGATAAAAGCGGTATGTAACACAAATTTAAGCATTGATCATAGTTTCGAAGAATCAGAAGCGACAAAGAAGACATGTCTTATCGGAGTAGATCTAATACTCTTGCAATGATTTATAAATTTCTACTCCTTTACTACACAGAAAAAAAAAGATACAACCAAAAAACGTTGTAAAAAAACAATTTTTTATTTTATATGGAAAACACAAACAACAATTACAATTGTTGTGGTTAATCTAATCGTCAAAAAATTGTTAAATGATTTGTCAGCATGGTCGTATTTCGGCATATAATTCGCAATGTCATCGCTCGATGCAGAAATGCAACCATGCCGCAAATATTTCATAATTCTGAAACAGCATGACATTTAATAAAAGAGAGAAAAATTATTATATATGGCTGTCTCGTTTACGCTCTCAAAGCAACAAGTGCTGCATAATATATGAATAATTTATATTCGACACTTGACTCATGAAGTACTTGGTTCCATTAGTATGCGATACTATTATTGGTATTTTAGGGAAGTTTGTATGAAAATTGTTGGGTCGTAATAATAAAAACGTCTTAGAGCAATTGCTACGTGCATTTACTTTACTCAGAGATTTTATTTCAAATCAAAATTGAATGAAAATTATCGTAAAAATTATTAAGTATTCACAAGAAAGTATCCGGTTGTATCGAATACAAAAAAATCGAATTTTCGCAGCACTAGAAGATGGCGTCCAATTTGTTTACATTTTACATTTTTGATATTTCGAAAACAATTTTTAAACTCAAATTATGACTATGTTATAATTCATTATTAACAAATATTGTGATATTACGATTTTAAAAATTGTGCAGAATGTTTTTCAGCTCGTTTTTTCCAGGGAAAACATTAATTTCAATATTACAATATTATTGTAAACTTAATGAAATATTAAAATATTGCGTTTTGTGGAAGCGCGTTAGTTCTAAGTAATGAATATTATATATATTCGCAGTAGAAATGATGTTGCCCGACAAATTTGTGTACGAAATGTAAATTATCTCGTTTTTAAAGTCTTGGGCTTACATTAAATTAATTTAAGCTTCATAAATATATTTCAATACAACACAGCTACAGAAATACCAAACACATCAGCTATCTTTTTTTTGCATTCTTTTTCTAATATGTATCTATTTATTTTTTCGCTCAATTGGATATTTGCTTTCTCTGTCTTCCATAAAGTAATATACGAACAAATTTTACTTTCTTGTGAATACTTAATAATTTTTACGATAATTTTCATTCAATTTTGATTTGAAATAAAATCTCTGAGTAAAGTAAATGCACGTAGCAATTGCTCTAAGACGTTTTTATTATTACGACCCAACAATTTTCATACAAACTTCCCTAAAATACCAATAATAGTATCGCATACTAATGGAACCAAGTACTTCATGAGTCAAGTGTCGAATATAAATTATTCATATATTATGCAGCACTTGTTGCTTTGAGAGCGAAAACGAGACAGCCATATATAATAATTTTTCTCTCTTGTATTAAATGTCATGCTGTTTCAGAATTATGAAATATTTGCGGCATGGTTGCATTTCTGCATCGAGCGATGACATTGCGAATCATATGCCGAAATACGACCATGCTGGCAAATCATTTAACAATTTTTTGACGATTAGATTAACCACAACAATTGTAATTGTTGTTTGTGTTTTCCATATAAAATAAAAAATTGTTTTTTTACAACGTTTTTTGGTTAGATTAACCTATCTTTTTTTTTCTGTGTAATTTCTACTACTCTTGATTTCCACGCATTTGATAGTTTGCTTCTAAATTCATCTAATTCATGATCTGAATTTAAAATGATCGGCCATACTCAAATTAAGCTCCAACTTAGCTTTAGTAATCTACTAAGTTGACAGAAAATACACTGAACTGGAAGCTGCTAAGCTGGTTCTAAAGTTTATGAGCTACTAAATTTGACTATGAATATGCGCCATCGATTTCAGCCTACTGATAAGCTTAATTATGTACCACTTTATTACATTAAAACTCACAATTGTTTCTTTTATTTCTTCGGTTTCTACCAAAATTATAAAAACTCGGCCATTTCGGTTTCGGCGGAAAAAAAATGTTTTTAATTTCGGCCATTTTGGTTTTGGATGAAATTAAAAAAAGCGATTTCGGTCGGTCTCTAATAGAAACACACAAAAAATCGATGAACAGCTTTTCTGCATCTCACACATGTCGCATATTATCCCAAAGATAATTTGAATGATCTGCCAAATAGTTGAAAAACAATAACAACAACCGCAAATGCCTCGGCGCGCCATCGCCCAAAAGTATGTAGCTCAATGAACTTACACCGAGAACAAAGAGAACAGTAGAAATGACAGTCGTTCACTGTTATTCTGTTTTTAACAGAATAACTGTTGTTTTAAAGTAATTTTGTTTAATTTAACAGTTTTCTGTTGAATTTTTCTATTGAATAAATAAAAAATGCTGCAGCTAACGAAATTTGAACCCTGGTACTAACATGGCCTTTCAAATAACTATTCCAAATGTCAACAGATTTGACAACCATCAAAATGATGTTATAAACCGCAGAGTGTGTAACAGTGAGTTTAACAGATAGGAGAACATAAAATCGTATATCAGTGGCTGTTAAAAGGTTACTGTTCTTTTAGTTCACACAGTGTTGCCATGTTTATAGCAAGTTTGTCTCCTTTATGTTCAACTACAACTAAACTTTCCCTGGTTTGACTTATGTATGTATTTATTAAAGTTTTCTCACATTTTCATGAATTCCTTGCCCGTTTCTTCTTTTGATAGGATATTCCCCGAAAAACAATTAAAGTACCTTCATATGGCAACTCTGGTTACTCTGATAGTAGAGAACCGATCTTGCGTAGCACATTTAAGTTATTCATTTATTGCCATGTGCGCATGAATGGCATCATTGGCGCCAGAAGGTCGCAGGTTCAAGCGACTACAAAAGGACAGTTATAACTTACTTTGAAAACTTTTATAAATAAAGTTAGGAAAATTTAGAATTGAGACAAAAAAAAAATTAGCGACGGTTGTACCGGGATTTGAACCCAGGCCTCCCGGTTGGCAGTCGGACATCTTCCAACTAGACTACGGTTATCAACAGCCCAGCAACTGTCAATTTAACAGTTTAGACTATCGAATGGTTTTTAACCGCGAAAACTGTTAAATTGACCTTTTTCATTGAACTTTTTCGTTGATTTTACTGTTTTTTTTCTCTCGGTGAACTGCAGCAGCAAAAATTAAAAAGCATGAAATTTCACCGTTTTGTTATGCAAACAAAATTTAATTACATATAATGGTCAACTGAAGATATTGCAAATCCTTTTTTGTATTGTCTGAATATACTCTTTTCCATGATATATATTCTATAATTGCACGCACAACATACGTACAATATGTACATACAAATAACACAAATGCCGCTACAATTTTTCTTATTATCAGATGCGAAAAAACCCCTTCAGCGCATAGAAATTGTAAATCGCATCAAGCTACGCACCAAGAACTAAAACAACAAAAAATATGTGGAAAGTATATAAAAAAAACAAAAACCGATAGTCAAAACTGTTAAATTGACAGTTGATCCGCTGTTGATAACCGTAGCCTAGTGGGAAGATGTGCGACTGCCACCCGGGAACTCCGGGTAGCAAAAAAGAAGAATTTTCACTGTATTTTTTTTTTTTTTCTTTAAACTTTTCGTTTAGTTCCATAAGTTTCTCTTTTATGAACGATTCTTCTCAACTCCAAAATCGCCCTGGTCAAGGCTTGAACCTGCGTCTTTCTGGTTGATAGTCCGACATCTTATCCATCGCGCCAATGATGGCATTCATGCTGGCATGGCAATAAACGAATAACTTAAATCTGTTGAACAGGTTCTGTTCTCTACTATCAGAGTAACCAGAGTTGCCAGCTGAAGGAACTTTCCTTGGTTTCCCTGGGAATATCCCATCAAAATGAGAAATGGGCGGCAAGGAATTCATGAAAATGTGGGAAAACTTTAATAAATACGTACATAAGTAATAAACTGGGAAAGTGGTTTAGTTGCAGTTTAACAAAATGGAGACGAATTTATCGAAAACCTGGCAACACTGTTTGTATCAGAAGAACAGAAAACCTATCTCCTATCTGTAAAACTGTCTGTTACACACTCTGCGGTTCATAACATAATTTTGATGGTTTTTAGATCTGTTGACATTTGGACTAGTTGGTTGAAAGGCCTTACTACTACGCGGGATGCCTGGGCTCAAATCTCGCTGACTGCTAATTTTTTTATTTTTTCAATAGTGTTCTGAATTGACAGTTTTTTTAACAGTTCGAGAAGTTGGAAAAAAGTTTAATTCTACAGCAAAAACTGTTAAATCAAACAAAATTACTTTAAAACAACAGTTATTCTGTTAAAAACAGAATAACAGTGAACGACTGTCATTTCTACTGCTATCTTTTTTCTCGGTGTAGCCGCTCTAGACAAGGCTTGAACCTGCGACCTTCTGGTTGATAGTCCGACATCTTATCCATCGCGCCAATGATGCCATTCATGCGCACATGGCAATAAATGGATAACTTAAATGTGCTACGCAAGATCGGTTCTCTACTATTAGAGTAACCAGAGTTGCCATATGAAGGGACTTTAATTGTTTTTCGGGGAATATCCTATCAAAAGAAGAAACGGGCAAGGAATTCATGAAAATGTGAGAAAACTTCAATAAATACATACATAAGCCACAACCAGGGAAAGTTTAGTTGTAGTTGAACATAAAGGAGACAATCTAGCTATAAACATGGCAACACTGTGTGAACTAAAAGAACAGTAACCTTTTAACACTGATATACGATTTTATGTTCTCCTATCTGTTAAACTCACTGTTACACACTCTGCGGTTCATAACATCATTTTGATGGTTGTCAAATCTGTTGACATTTGGACTAGTTAGTTGAAAGGCCATGTTAGTACCCGGGGACTCCTGGGTTCAAATCTCGTTGGCTGCAACATTTTTTATTTATTCAATAGAAAAATAGATTGACAGTTTTTTTTAACAGTTCGAGAAGTTGAAAAAGGTTTAATTCAACAGTAAAACTGTTAAATCAAACAAAATTACTTTAAAACACCAGTTATTCTGTTTAAAACAGAATAACAGTGAACGACTGTCATTTCTACTGTTCTCTTTGTTCTCGGTGTAGTTACTAAACTATCTTGTCCAATCCCAATCTCATATACCCTATGTTACATTTCGATACCTATAGAATTTATCCTAATTTCAAGAGAATCGGTGCCAGAGAAGAGCGCCGGTGCACCAAATACCAGTTTCACACACGAGAAAAAAAAATGCTTGTGCCATTCGCCAAAAACTCGAACGACCTGGATAGTCGGATGAACTTGGATGACTTTTGTCAATTGTTTCGTTTGACATTATAGCTTTTATTAAAATATAAACACTTTCCTCATTTTTTAATAACAAAAAAGGAACAGTTTTATTGAAAAATCTTCAAATAATAAAACATATTTGTTTGAAGCAAACAAATTAAAATTATGTAATTCATTAGAAAGAAACTATATATATTACTAGCTTATACATATATATTTTTTTTTTATAGTAATTTTATTAAATTGAATCACCTATAATAACTTAGGTCTAACAATGATTTTTCAAAAATTCAGAAATTCAGCTTATTTTTATAATATTCAGATTAAAACTATTTGCCCTATATCCATTGATTTAGGCAATGTAGAGTTATCGTAACTAATATATGGGGAATATATTAGTTTCGTTTGAGACGTGAGGGATTCAGAGGTCTCAGTAAATTTCTAGCTAGAATGTTTGGGTGAAACATGAGCTTCTGCTTGTACTTCGAGGTAAATTTCGGAATTTCGTCTTTTACTGCAGTTATATTCAGGTCTCTGTGGATGTTAGTATTTTTTATATACCAAGGGGCTCTGGCAATTTGTCTCAGGATTTTAGATTGGACTCTCTGAAGTTTTTCCACGTTCGAGGGAGAGGCAGTGCCCCAGAGTTCAATTCCATATGTCCATATGGGTTTTATTATACTTTTGTATATTTGAACTTTGTATGTGAGATTTAGCTTTGATGCACTTGAGATTAGCCAATTTAGTTCCAATTGCTTTAATTTGATCTGAGTGATTTTGGATTCAATATGTTTATGCCATGTGAGTCGGCGATCGAGATGCATTCCAAGATACTTAGTTTCGGAACTTTCAGGGACGACTTGGCCGTTTATCTTCAGAGCAGGACACGTGCCCCTTCTTAGAGTGAAGGTTAAGTGACAGCTTTTGGATTCATTGACCTTGATTTTCTATCGATGTAGCCAATTACTTAGAGTGTCCAAGTGTTTTTGCACGTATAGAGATGCCATGTCAGGGTTTGAGTGAGAGCACATGATAGCAGTGTCATCAGCAAAAGTCGATATGAGAGTTCTATCACTTTTGGGCATATCTGCAGTATAGAGAATATATAGCAGGGGCGCGAGGACACTGCCTTGTGGTACTCCGGCCAGTATTTCGTATTTTCGGGAGACAAAGCTTTTGTATTTTACTACAAATTTTCTATTCATGAGGTAGTTTTTGAGTAGACAGTGCATATTAGCGGGAAGTCCTTCGTGCCAGACTTTATCGAAGGCCTGGGTGATATCGAGGAAAACAGCGGAGCAATACTGTTTATTTTCGAAAGTGCCTTTTATTGAGTCAACAATGCGGTGCACTTGCTCAATAGTGCCATGCTTTTCGCGGAAGCCAAACTGGTGATCGGGAATCACTTGTTTTTCTAGAATTTTCGGTAGAATCAATTTTATTAAAAGTTTTTCGAAGAGTTTCGATATTACAGAGAGCAAACTTATAGGCCGGTATGACGTCACATTACTGGGATCTTTTCCAGGTTTGGGAATCATTGTAACTTGAGATAGTTTCCAATCATCTGGGTAGTGACATGTTCTGAGAATCGCGTTAAATATGTGCAATAAGTGGGTTATTGCAACTGTTGGCAGTTCTTTTATCATTGTTGGCGTTATCAAGTCCGGTCCTGGTGCTTTTTTCGGGTCCAAGCTTTTGTTTATTGCCTCCATAAGTTCGTTTTTTTTAATCGCGATTGTACAAGGGGTATTATGTGGGATTAATGTTGGTATTGGGATATCACCAGCTGTCGTGTTCGGGGTGAACACGGTTTTTAGGTGGTTGGCAAAAGCTGCACCCTTTTCTGCATCGCTTCTGGCCCAGTTTCCATTTGGCAGTCTTAGAGGGGGCTCTGTCAGTATTGGTTTTTTCATATTTTTTGCAGCTCGCCAGAGCGAGTAGTTTGTTGATTTTGTGGGAGCGAGATGTTCAACAAATAGCTGGAATTTTCTTTCGGATTTCCTCTCAAGCTGCTTTTTTAGAATTCGAGAGACATCATTAAGCTGTTTTTTCAGATTTGGGGATCTGTTGTTTTGCCAATCGCGACGTATTTTCCTTTTATTTTTTATTAACTGCTCTATGTCCTTTGGAGTACACTTTGCATAGCCTCGAGTTGAGCTTTTTGGGATTTGGGCGGGAGTGGCCGCTGCAGCTGCTTGGGAAAGCAAGAGTGTGAAATTTCTAACAGCTGTGTGTATTTCAACTTTCGTTTTTAGTGACACATTAGGGATAATGTGGGAGCTTATATACTTTCGATATTTGAGCCAGTTTGTGAGTTTGCTGGTCAGTTTATCTGGTGGATTGGCCTCAGAACTTGGCGCATACTTTATTGTGATAATAGTAGGCGTATGATCTGATGAGAGATCTAGAGAGGATTCAATAAACAATTGGCTCCTTTTTACAGTTTTGAAGACTGCAAAGTCAATGACATCGGGGGTTTTGCGACTGTCAGTTGGCCAGTAAGTTGGCGTGCCAGAAGAGATCACGTCAAGACCGAGTCTGTTGACAGTGTTCAACAGGAGCCTGCCCTTTGGCGATATAAGGCGAGAACCCCAATATGTATGTTTGGCGTTGAAATCGCCGGCAACGAGATACTTTTGTCCAAGAGAATGGAAAAAAGTCTGGAATTGTTGCTCAGATATTTTGTGTCTGGGCGGGCAGTATATAGCTGTTAATGTTAGGCCTTTTAAGTATTCATCGAGAGAAATACTTGTCGCTTGGATATATTCTGTGCAATAATTCTGGAGAGCATAATGTTTTATACGACTTTTAATGAGAATGGCGGTTCCACCTCTAGCGTTTCCGCTTGGATGCTTTGTGTCATAGAGTCTGTATCCTGGTAAATTGAAAAAGTGTTTTTCAGTGAAGTGTGTTTCAGAAATTAGCATAAAGTCTATGCTGGACTCTTTCAAGAACTCGAGAAGTTCTAGTTTGTGATGACACAGGCCGTTTGCATTCCAGAATGATATTTTTAAACCATTCATGGCTTAGACATGAGATGTTGTAGTAAAAGACTTTGATTCTTTATCATTTCTTGCATCATATTTTGCATACCAGACATAAATTGAGACATATTTTGCATGAATATTTGTAGAGTTTGTTCAAGGCTACTACTAGGAGGAGCAGGTTGCGAGTGGCAGAGTGACCGCTTTTTAAGGCACTGGCGTAGGAAACGCCTTGTTTTGTAAGTGGGTTTGCGAAGGATTGTGCAGCGGATAGCGGAGGAAATTTTTGGGTTTTCCATGTTTCATGTTTTTGCGTCACATTTTCCGTCTTTTTTATGAAGCTTTGATAGACTGCACAGCCTCTATAGTTAGCAGTGTGATTGCCACCGCAATTACTACATTTTTTAATAGTGGAATCCTCTTTAGTTTTTGTGCACGAACCTGTTTCGTGCAGGTCTCCACAAATTACGCACACGCTGGGAAGAGTGCAGTAAGACTTTGTGTGGCCGTATTCTTGGCAGTTATGACACTGAATCGGTCCACTGCGCTTGTGAGGCACTTCAATTGTGATTTTGCGATGTAGCAGATATCTGAGCAAGTATATCGGGTGGGGTTCACCTTTTTTGAGCAATTTCGAGTCGAACTCTAGTTCCACACGAAAAAGGGGTTGTGGGATTTTTTTTTGATTCTGGATATTGAATACGGACTTTATTTGGAAGCCTTCATCGCTTAGTGCAGTTTTGATTTCGTCGCATTCTACGAAAGGCTCGATACCTTTCAGTACGACTGAGAGGCCTTTGGAACTTTTGAGCTGGTAGGTGTAGTAGCTCTTTTTGAGTTTATCAAAGAGATTGACAATTTTTCTATAATTGGATTCGCTGTAAATTTGGATTTTTGTTTCGTGTACTTGTCCCCTGAGAATAGAAATCACGTGGAAATTATTAGGACCAATATTTTGAGTTATATCTTTGATGAGCGAATTAGAGTTCCGCTCACGCAGGTAGATAGGTGGGGGTTTTTTCGGCTTGGGATCCGAATCATTTTCTTCAGCAAGAATCGCATATCGATTTTGCCCAAGCTCGAGAGATGGTTTAACGGGATTCGTCTTTTGAATTTTTGCGGAATGCCTATTCCCATTAGTGGGGGACGATAGTACTCGCTTTGCGAAGTAAATGTCGATTCCTGTCTGCACTGTCGGCATTTTGCTCTTTTGACCTGTAATAATGGAGCGAGTAGCGACCTTTGTTATGCGATTAGCGATTTCAGAAAATCCGCTTATCGTCTCACTTGAGTCAGGAATGGGGGTTAGGCCTACGGGGATTTCAATATATTTGCTAGGGGTGTCAACCAAAGAAATTGACGATACAGAGTTACCTGTGTTTGCGTGTGCAGTATCGATATGGGAACTCCACTGTATATCTGACGAGGGAATTTGAATAGGTTGTTGTTGTTGTTGCGGAAGCTGCTGCTGCGCGCCGTCCTGCTGTGGCTGCAAGTGATCGCGAGCCCTATGCAAACGCGTCACTGTACTATCGCACGAAGCCTCGGGGCTGTTTCAATATTTTTAGAGTAGAATTTCCGATATAAAAAATTGATTTTATGAGAGCAGACTTTTTATTCGCACAACCGATTGAACTGACGTTTATCGTCAGTTCAATTGGTTGTGGCAACTGAAATAAAAATAGATTTTGCAAGTCATCCCTCTGCCCATTCACTACTCAACACCAAATACAAAATTCCAGCGGTATCCCTTGAATAGGACCCGAGTTACAGAGCTTTAAAAATGTTAGGGCATGGACGTGGGCGGATCTTCAATTTCCAAAGTCAACCCTCTGCCTATTCAACTCCCACCACCAAATCCAAAAATTCAGCGAAATCCCTTGAATAGGATCCGGGTTACAGAGCTTTAAAAATTTTAGGGCGTGGAAGTGGGCGGATCTTAAATTTCCATTGTCAACCCTCTGCCCATTCAACACCCAGTACCAAATACAAAATTTCACCGACATCCCTTGAATAGGACCCGACTTACAGAGCTTTAAAAATGTTAGGGCGTGGCAGTGGGAGGACCGCAAATTTCCAAAGTCAACCCTCTACAAATTCACCAACCTGCCCCAAACCCAAAATTCCAGCGAAATCCCATGAATAGGACCCGAATTACAGAGCTTTAAAAATTTTAGGGCGTGGCAGTGGGCGGACTCTTTCCGAAGCAGCATTGAATGAACCAAGCAATTATGGCCAAAAAAAAAAGAATTGAAGAAATTCATAGTTCCAAAACAAGAGCACATCGGAAAAAAATATTAAATTTAAGGAGGCAGCAATTGACGATGTAGTGCTTGGATTCTCATTGTGGTCCCAGGCAAGAATATGTTGGACAAAGGTAAACAAAAACATATATAATTTTTATAGCATGAGAATAATACAATTGTTTTATATAGGAACGCACAAAGTCCTTTTCGGAATGGGATTGTCAAGCTAACGACAACGAATTCTTCACAACTAATTTTCGAATGAAACGCGATACATTTGAATGCTTATGCGGATTGCTGAAAGGTCTTGAAAAAAATGTTACAAACCTTCGAAAATCGATTCCATTGAGGAAACGTGTTGCGATCGCCTTATGCGTACTGGGATCATCTGCGGAGTACTGTACTATTGGTAACCTTTTTGGGAAATCAACGGTGTGTAAAATTTTACTCGAATTTTGCTATTAGGCTTGGAATGTGCTACGGCCATTATACCTGTACGACTTCCCTCTCACTAGACCAAAAATTGAGGACCTAGTGGCAGGTTTTGAAAAACTGGGGTTCCCTCAATGTATAGGTGCAATTGGTAAGTACATTGCAATTGAAATCGAAAAGGTCATCTTAAGGCTCGTTTTCGTCGCATTGGTAAGGGAATCGATAACCATATTGATACTATCAATATTGTCATTAAGGTACACTCAGAAAACAAAAACTTTAAAATCACTTTAATCCCAGCACAAGGCACTTTAAATTTAAAAGTTTACATATACACTGAGAGGAAAATATTTAATTTCAAACTCGTTCAATTTGAAACTTTTTTTTTTTAATTTAAAACAAAAATTTTAAAGAATTTTAAAATTTGATAAATTTGGTTTAAATCTGGTTTTTAGCACAAAGTTTTAAAATTGAATGGCTGCGTTTTAAAATTTGTTTTGAGCGCAATTGTTTTAAAATTAAACAAATTTGTTTTAAGCTCTATTCTAAAAACCAATGCACTAAATTTTTCTTTCAGTGTATGATTCCGTGCTGCATCGAAACATGTTTTATTTCAAATTTTACACTTTGAATTGTTTTTTATTAAAGTAAGCCCATGTAATTTTAAGTAAACACTTTGAATTTTAAAGTAAATACTTAAAAATTTAATGAAGCGATCACAAAAAAAATGTATTTTAGTGTCTATTTTTAGAATTTCCTTTTTTAGTGTATTTTCATTAAATTTCCATTTCTTATTTTTTTTTATTTTAAACAAGCTGACCCGCCGGGACTCGTTAATGTAATGCAAATAATAATTCCGATGTGTTTCAATAAAACCGCAATGATTGACGAGTCGGCCAACCTTTCGCTTTTTCACTGAAGAGCTTTATGGTACACAACATTTTTAGTTCTATTATCTGGAGCGTACACGTACAAAGCGGTAGGATTGCCTACACGTGAGCATGCCACATACAATTGACCATGTGAGTAGGGCTACCAGACCCTCCTCTTTTTACTCTCACTTTTTTCCCGAAAATACTATTAATACTATTTCTGGGACTTTATCATATAATAGCTGAATGTATCGGCTCAGTAATGTAACCGAAATATTAAAAACAATTTTGAATGTCTGTATCGAATTTTGAATGTCTGTAGGTATATTTCTGTATCCAAACATATATCTACATTTTTATATTTCTTGAGGAGAGATCGGAACATTAGCACCCACGGTCTATAATTTTCTGTTATACTTATTATTTCAATATGAAAATATTTCTTAACTATCCGAATTTCTCTAATTAACTTTCAATGTTTACTGAGTTAAAAGTTAAAGTGTGATTAAGAGAATTGGAGACCATAATCAGTGAATATATTGAGAGAAGTTACCGGGTCTTAGACCCTTTGGAGTTTCAAGTGCTGTTCTAATTTTTTTGTCTTTTAAAAATTAAGTGATCTAAAATCGTGGAGTTTGGGACCCACTGCTACTCTGTACTCTTTTTTACTCAAGAGAATCTGGTAACCCTACATGTGAGAAACATGGGAATCCAAGATTGATGCCTCAAACATCCAGCGTCTTAATAACTGTCATAGCGAAAGCAAGACGCATCGGAAATTGTAGACGCTTAGATGTGAAATCGTTCGGAATAAGCGGAATCCTCGGAATTAGAATATCGAGGGCTTATATTCAATACTATCTATCAGCAAATTTGGACGAAATGAGTTTTTGATGCCAAACTGTTCCCTGATCGCAGGTGCATCTATGATATTAATTTCGGACTAAAAAATTAACGCTTAAGCTTTTTTTTACACACTTTTGTATTTGCCTATCAGCAACAATGATTTTTTATGAATGCAAAAGTGTCTATCAGCATACAAAAAAAAAATTTTTCGATTTTAGGGGTGCTTTGACTTTTTTTACTGTGGCCCGAATTTAACAAAGATTTATTACCAAAGTTGTTTGTTATTGAATTGTCCATCAAAAGCGGTATTTTGGTACCAGTGGCGCATCCAAGATTTTTTTTGGGAGGGGGTTATCAAAATTGGTTTAGTTTAGAAAATTATCATATTGATATTCTTACTAATTTTATTAACTACTGTTCTTGAATTGGAACAGTTAGTATCTAGTAGGTATTAGCTTGAGAATTCAATCCTTAAGGGTTTTGGTAGTCCCGGTATCTTTTTTTGCAATCCCAGGTTCGGAATTTTTAAAACATTTTTTTTTGATAAAAAAAAAAAAGTATGATATAAGTCTTTTTCATGCAACTGAATACAAAAATAGCTTATTACTTGTATTATTCAAAATTTCTTTCGATAATGAGCAAGTGTACCCCATAGTTGATTTCTTTATGAGAAAAGAACAAACTTAAAATTTTCATATTAAAAAAATAAAAAAAGAGTAAAAAACAAGTTTTTTAAAATATAACCCTTTAACCGACTAAAAAGCTGAAAATAAATTTCCTTGAAATTAATTTCAGCAATTTCGATTCAAAATTAAGGGTTTTTGGGTACTTTCCTCCGAATATCATTGCAGATTTTGAAGTCACCAAAAACCCTTAATTTTATATCGGAATTGTTGAAATTAATTTCAAGGAAATTTATTTTCAGCTTTTTAGTCGGTTATTTTAAAAAACATGTTTTTTACTTTTTTTTTATCTTATTTTCCTCTTTTTCTTTTAAAAAAAAATTTTTTCTCCCCCCCTTTTCCCCTTTTTTACTCTTTTTCCCAAATGCGAACCTAAGTAAAAAATTTCAGCCTTGTAGCTTACAAAATACGAGAGTTAGAACTTTAAATTGGCTCCATCCCGCTCCCCTTTGCCCCCACATCCCCCTTTCCAAAGGGTACAAAATTTCATTTTGTCAATAAGAACCCACCAAATTTCATCAATATAGCTTGAAGGAATTGGAAGTTATGCCGTGTTTAAAAAAAAAAGGGTTAAGTCCCCCCACGGCCCCCTACGCCTCTGATGGACCCCAAAATTTAATAGAATGCATTGTCACCGGAGTTCTATCAGTGTTCCAAATTTCAGCTCTAGCTCATGTGGAAGTGTATGAAAAAGCTCGCAGCAGATTTAAGGATATTATATATATATATATATATATAGTCCGCCCAAAGCAAGTTAATATAAGGGTTATAAAAACGCGAAAGCTTGAAAAATAGGGGTACACTTCAGTCAAGTACAAACAAGATTAAAAATGCTTTTTAGAATTGGTCGGCCGCCGGGGAACAATTCCAAAAGTAAACACCTATGCGGGCTCGAAAATACCGCAGAGTGATGATTTGTGGTTCCAGTTGCGAATAATATAATTTTCGACAAAATATTCCGGTCAAAAGTTGGCCATGAAATATGAACCAATGACATCGTTTGAATTTTGAAATCCTCTTATCCTGCCAGGAAACACAAAATTCCAAACTCCAAATCGATTCCGAATAATATTTGTACTTATTTTATTCGATATTTTCTTTAGAGATTTTAATCCTTTAATTCTTTTTTTAAACAAAACGGTAGGTAACGTTAATTCTTATCACTACAACAAAAAAAATATTGTATGCTTCTGTGTTGTAAAACAAGTTGCTCATGGTCCAAACTAACAAATCGCAATCATGAAATGGAGACTTTTTCGAAATACGAAATTAGTGCTTTCTTTGGTGAGTCCTGGATGCGGCCCTGAAACTTGTCATCACAAAATTTATATTCAGGACATTTTGCAATTAAGCCAATTGCATCATTTGGAGAATTTAAGGCCTGTAATTCCATCCGAATATTACGACTTCTACGACAATATAAGCCAGGTGAAGTAAAAATAGCATCAAAATGCATTGAAATGCGTGAATTCTTTTGTTTTTATTACCAATATTTGTAATATTTTTCTTTTTTATTCAAAAATAAAATAAACTATTGTTAAACTTCCATCCAAATGTTGCAAATTGAATAAAACTGCAAATAAACTCATAAAATAATGTTTTTTCTATTATGCAATATGCTCTATCAGACTTTTTGAAAAATTCAAAAAAATTAAATTTCAAATGCAATACCGTCTATCAGACATAGCTGCTTGATTAAGACGAAATGTCAAAATGTTGTTGTGTGGATCAATTAGAAGTAATTTTTAATAAATATCGTAGAAGATGAGTTGTTTGATTACTTCTACCATTAGCGAATAAAACAGTTTTTGGCTCTCCTGAACATTTGTGTTTTTGCTGATAGAGACTATTGAATGTAAGCCCTCGATATGTTCGTCTTCACAATCAAACGCGTTCCGCTACAATGTTTCGGTGCATTATAACAGAGGTTACTTGTAATCAGGGATGATATTTGGGTTGTTTCATTTTGTACAAAAAGGCAAACAAAGTAGTACCAAATCTGTCGAAAAAGTACCAACACTTCAAATTTTATAATTAAAAATTGTTTGTAATATCGATACCTTAAAGCACAACCATACTATGTCCATTTCCATTAAAATCGAGTTTTTGGCATTTTGGCATTCCTGAGAAGAAGCTGCATCAGATAGGCGATAGTGATGAAAGTAATTGAAAATAAGGAAATGAAAACCCATTTTGATACAAAACATACCAAATTGAAAACTTGTTTTTGATTTACTAGAGTTTTGAAAAAATGTATGGTTGTGATTTAAGTAGGGTTGCCACATGCAAAATGATCTTCGTCTGGTTTTTGAAAAAATATATCTGGACTTTTCCGTTTTTAATAGTAAATTAGGAATTGGATAGCAATATGCAAGGAAATACATTGGTTCCTCCTCACCTTAAAAAAAACAATTAAATTACATAGGTTATTATGAAAAAAAAACACCTTTACAGGTCTATTTTGGCGCGGTTAGAAGTTATTAACCGCCTTTATTACCTTCTCATTGGCATGCAACAAACATTTTAACTTTTGTCTCGCACCAGAAAAGACCTGTAAATTTGTCAGTTTTGAAAGACGTTGAAAGCAGAAATATTTCAGATTTTATGAAATCAGCCATCATTCTACTTAAGGTAAGGAACCTGAGTTATTTAAATGGCTAAAAACTCATTACGGGTAATTGAAAAAAATAAAACTATTTGACAGAAAACTTTATCTTTATACACCGAGAAAAAAGATAGCAGTAGAAATGACAGTCGTTCACTTTTATTATGTTTTCAACAGAATAACTGTTGTTTTAAAGTAATTTTGTTTGATTTAACAGTTTTTGCTGTAGAATTAAACTTTTTTCCAACTTCTCGAACTGTTAAAAAAAACTGTCAATTCAGAACACTATTGAAAAAATAAAAAAATTAGCAGTCAGCGAGATTTGAACCCAGGCATCCCGGGTAGTACATGGCCTTTCAACCAACTAGTCCAAATGTCAACAGATTTAAAAACCATCAAAATGATGTTATGAACCGCAGAGTGTGTAACAGACAGTTTAACAGATAGGAGATAGGTTTTCTGTTCTTCTGATACAAACAGTGTTGCCAGGTTTTCGGTAAATTCGTCTCCATTTTGTTAAACTGCAACTAAACCATTTTCCCGGTTTTACTTATGTATGTATTTATTAAAGTTTTCCCACATTTTCATGAATTCCTTGCCCATTTCTCATTTTGATGGGATATTTCCCGGGAAACCAAGTGCCTTCAGCTGGCAACTCTGGTTACTCTGATAGTAGAGAACAGAACCTGTTCAACAGATTTAAGTTATTAATTTATTGCCATGCCCGCATGAATGGCATCATTGGCGCGATGGATAAGATGTCGGACTATCAACCAGAAGCACGCAGGTTCAAGCCTTGACCAGGGCGATTTTGGTGTTGAGAAGAAACGTTCATAAAAGTAAATCTTATGGAACTGAAAGAAAAATTTAAAGAAAAAAAATAAAAATTACAGTGAAAATTCTTCTTTTTTTTTAAATTAAAAAAAAAACCGATGGCCGTACCGGGATTCGAACCCGGAGTTCCCGGGTGGCAGTCGGACATCTTCCCACTAGGCTACAGTTATCAACAGCGGATCAACTGTCAATTTAACAGGTTTGACTATCGGATGGTTTTTAACCGCGAAAACTGTTAAATTTATTTACTTTTTCGTTGATTATACAGTTTTTTTTCTCTCGGTGTAATAAAAACGAAAACGCTATTAGGTTTTCTGACTTATTTTAGTTTTTTTATTGAGAAATATCAGAGAAAATTTTGTCTGGACACATTATTGAAAAACTGGACTCTAGACACATGACAAAAAATCTGGACAATCCAGACTGTGTGGCAACCCTAGCTTTAAGGTATCGATATGAACAGAAAAATTATTAATATTCAAACACGTAAACAAGTTTAATATATATAAGCATACTGTTTACGCCAAAACACCCTGTTTGCCACCCTGTATACGGAATTGTACGGCAACCAACTTTATACCATTAAACCTACTGGAACACCGCTTAACATTCTGTTAAGCTGTGTCCCAAAACTGGTTTAATTCAATATGACGGCCTTCTGTCATTTCCGTAACTTTAACTTCCTTCTTCTTGTATCAGCATCGAACGAGTCAACCACGTATATTTTTACGCTCCTGCATCATCCCGTGCTGCAGTGCTTTTTATTTACATAAGCTTACTTTTGTATCCTACGACATCCGTCGCAAGTAAGCAACCTTTGTGCTCCTTTATCAATAAAACATACTTAAAAACCTACATCCTACACGCCTTTAATTATATTTTGCTAATTCTCCATTTCCACCCCTTTTCTCTTTTTTATATCGTTTGGCCACTTTACGAGTGAGCCAAACACATACTTTAATTCATAAAGCTTTTAACAAAGAAGTTACTTTTAACGTTACATTATTGAAAAGTTGAGCTTCGTTTCCAGCTCTAAGAAACGACTCAAGAAAAATGTTGTTAAGTTTCTTATGCTGCAAAATTGTATTAGATCAGAAATTGTTTGCAAATGACAAAGCAAAAATTTGCTTTGCTCTTTTACCTTTTGGATCATTTCCGCTGTTCTTCGTTTCCTTTTGCTTAGTGATCTAAATTTGACAACTGATAATGTCAACTTTTTTAAGAAATTGGAAACAATTCCAAATTTCTGAAGAGGGCACAGAGTGGCCGTGTCGCATTTCGTTAAAAAATGGTACAAAAATTCTACCGAAGTGGATACGAGTCAAAGAAGATTTACTCATCTATTTCTTAGCTTTTCGAAAAGAAGTTAGACAAGTACTTTAGAGCTGGAAACAAACCTTAAACAACAAAAATATTTGAGAACAAAAATTTTAAAATAAGTTTATTATTAATCTGATATCTTCGAATATATTGTACCAAAAATGTCAATGTAGTACCAATGTACTTTTGACTTTGAAATTGTACCAAAAAAGTACAATTGTATCAAAAAAAATCATCCCTGCTTGTAATTGTAAATTGTATGGCGGCAAGCCCGGAACATCCAAGGAATTAGAAAATTCTGTTGGATAGTTCGTTGCTTCGTTTTCATCCATCTCGGAGTCGACGGATTTGTATGAATGTAATTCACCTGCGATTCGGTTTTGAATGGCGAAATTCAAATCATCGACATCCTTGTTTTTCTCAGCCAAAATCGCTAGTGCACTTAGGCAATCATGGTCAACACAATTCTGAGCGATATTGGTGAAAACATTCGTGATGAGCTCTTATGGCGTCGTTGTAATGTGGCGAAAATTCGTTAGAAATTCAATCAGGTGACTAAGTGGACTGGAATCACACCAGTTACCATCGCCAACAATAGCCTGGAGAACTCTTCAGCGGACTGGTAATTTTGTGAAGTAACTCGCATGTTCTTTTTCAATTACAATTTCTTCACGTATTGCCATAAAGCCGACGCCTTCAGGCAAGCATTAAATTCATCTGCCGGAGTTGCTCTTGGAATGACGCACGTTGATGAGGGATTGTGAACTCGTCCAAGATGAAATTCTGACATAAACATAATTTAATAATGAGTCTTAATAAACGTAAATGACACCTGTCATGAAGTGCAGTGTCAAGTGGATCAATCACGCCATCTGGCGGTTTTTCGAACAATCAACGCCAAAGTCGATTTTTTTCGAATCTTCTATACACGTGTGTGCACTAGACCTGTTCAGAAACGTATGGAGCTTTCTTCCAAATCAGTGCTCGATGGTCCGATTAGGCTGGTTTGGTTCCTTTGCATATAAAAACTAGAGAGTTGACTATCTTCGGCTATACCGAAGCTGAAATGCCCCCACACAGTAGGAAGAAGTACCTCGAACATAAAAAAATGTCGTCTCAAGACCCTATTTTGAGCCAATTATAGGTGGTTTTGGAGCCCGGACCATGTCCAAAATCCATTTCTAAAAATTTCCAATCAAATCCACCAAAAAAAAAATTGGTCTCAAGACCCCATTTAGACCCTTATATATGTGGCTTCGGAACCTCGGACCATGTCAAAAATACGTTTCTAAACATTTCCAATCGAATACAACATTAAAAATTGTTACCTTTTTTTTCGGTGTATGGGAGCCACGCCCAGTTTTTATCCGATTTGGCTGATTCTCGAACTTGATCAGTATTTACGAGAAAAACTTGTACCCAAAGTTTCAAGTCGATATCTCCAAAACTGCGACCGCTATCGTGCGGACGGACAGACGGTCAGACGGACAGACAGACGGACATCGCTAAATCGACTCAGGAGGTGATGCTGATCAAGAATATAATTACTTTTCCATACCGGACACGCCTCCTTATGGGCGTTACAAAC
The DNA here is from genome assembly GCA_951394025.1 of Heteromyza rotundicornis. Taxonomy (NCBI): domain Eukaryota; kingdom Metazoa; phylum Arthropoda; class Insecta; order Diptera; family Heleomyzidae; genus Heteromyza; species Heteromyza rotundicornis. Next base: position 58,148,701 of record OX596010.1, on the reverse strand, counting down.
GTTGTGACAAAGTTAGTATACCCTGCCACAGTGAGTGTGGGGGTATAATTATGTATGTGAAGTTTGGAGCCAATCGGATAAAGAAAAGTCGGCGCGGAATGCACTTATTTTTCCCCATACAAAAATGAAAAACCTTAAGGGTATTCATTTAAAGTGGGAAACCCCTCGAAAACGCAAATTTCATATATTTTGACTGCTCATCTGCACAACTGAATCGTTTCCGAGGGGTTTCCCACTGTACATGAATCGTCCTATTGTAAAAAGTGCTCGGATTTTGATGACAATTTATATATTAAGTAATTTGGGGTTGCTGATCTCAAATATGAAGTCGGTTTAATAAACAACTGTTGATTGTGCCAATAATTGCAATTCAAATCTTATTTTTTAAAATTGCCTGGTAGCTGAAAGCAAGCTTTGATTTTAACATTCTTTTTTTTATTTTAGACAGAAAAAATTTAGACATAAAAAATTTAAAAAATTCAAAGGTACAATAACTAAAAGAACCTTTATGTGAAAACTATACAACTTTTTTGGAATCGCTTAAAACATATGGAATAAGATAAGTCAGATCTATTAAAGAAAAAAAAATGTTAAAATCAAAACTTGCATTCAGCTACCAGGCAATTTTAAAAAATAAGAAAATTTCGATTTGAATTGCAATTATTTATTCAAACCGACTTCATATTTGAGATCAGCGATCCCAAATTACCTAATACATAAATTGTCATCAAAATCCGAGCACTATTTCCAATGTTTTTCATTTTTGTATGGGGAAAAAGAAGTGCATTCCGCGCCGACTTTTCTTTATCCGATTGGCTCCAAACTTCACATAAGTCATTTTTAGATACCGAGGAACCAAACTGGCCCAATCGGGCAGTTCCTCAGTTTTTGAACCGGTCATAACTCGATTTTCATAGATTCTATAGAGTAAGGACACTATGGACGAAAATTCCGAAAAATTTTAAGAAAATCCCGGGAAATCCTGTTTTTAGTGAAGAAGTGTGCATTTAGTACTAGAAACCGTATTTTCCCGGATTCTAAAATTTACTGGAAACTTTCCATGCGAAACAATCAAGTCCAAATTCGTGAAAATCGAACGATCCTCTCTCGAGTTGTGCGTGCACACACGGACGGCATCCTTATATATATATATATAGATGACGTAATTGATATTTCAATGTTTTATTTGCTGATGGTTATTTTATATTATAGATATTTCCGAAAAAAAGAGTTCACATAAATTTTTGTTTACTAACTTGGTCTGGCGAGATTTGAACCCAGGTCATTTGGGTTATGATGACGCGCTTTGCGAAAGCCTCTTAGCACGTTTGACTAATGCAGGCAATATTTTACAATGTTTTAACTTCATATAAGTTATATATGATATGTAATTTTTGTATGTATATGCATTTTTTTTTAAATATTTTTGAAAAGGAATTTAAGCATTTACGTAAGTTTTATTTTGTAAATAATTTACAAAAATGGTTTAATTAACCACAAACTAATTACTTAACAGCCTTTGTTTTTTTTTGAATAGATGAAATTTAACAAAATATTTGGTAAAAATAAGTATTTACTTCAAATGTAAATTTGATAAATCTTTCAAAAAAAATATAGAAATAAAAAAAAATTAAAAAAAAAAATCTGACTCTCACTCAAATTTGACTCTCAAACTTTCAATGTGAACACTTTAAATAAAATAATAAAAGCTTTGAATTTTAACATTTTAACATACAATTTTGATTTGAAGAAACAGGCTGTAGGAAATGTCGCCCAAAAACATAAATGAAAAATCGTCTAAAAATTGTTCATACAAAATGAAAAATCGGCCAAAAACTAAAAAGGAAATTTTGCCCGAAAATTTTAAAGGAATGGAAAAATCACTCAAAAATTTGGAAAAATCGCTTAAAACAAAAATAAAAAATTGCCCAAAAATTATAAAGGAAAAATCACATTAGAAAAGGAAAAATCGCAAAAACCTTATGGAAAGAGTTCAGCAACATTGAAACTGTTAAAAACACGCCACACATCAATCCAAACTTAAAAAATTTTAACAAAAAATCGCGCGATTTTTCCAAATTTTTGAGTGATTTTTCCATTCCTTTAAAATTTTTGGGCAAAATTTCCTTTTTAGTTTTTGGCCGATTTTTCATTTTGTATGAACAATTTTTAGACGATTTTTCATTTATGTTTTTGGGCGACATTTCCTACAGCCTGTTTCTTCAAATCAAAATTGTATGAAAATTATCGTAAAAAGTATAAAGCATTCACAAGAAAGAACCTGATTGTATCGAATATAAAAAAAATCGAATTTTCGCGCACTACTAGAAAATCGCGTCAAAAATGTTTACACTTTACATTTTTGATATTTCGAAAACAATATTTAAAATGCAAGAAGGAAAAAGCAATGAAGGGACCGTCGGGCGGTTCGACGTCGGAATGGCAGCTGTACTCCAAAATCCACCAAATCATAGGGAGATTAAAAATGAACAATGTTGATTATTTGGTGGAAGAAAGTATTGAAGGTGTGTATGTGTAAAAAAAGAAGAAACAACAATCTATTAATATAATTTCCTGTTCTTTTTAATTTTTATTAAGAACTAGAATTTCCCAGTGGCGTTGCCCACGTACAAAATACAGACATTAACAGCAGAGAAGCGAAATGGAAAATTTCCACTCCTGCACACAGAGCTAGAAATTCCACGCATAATGGTTAATTCCCCACAATCTAACATCCCTGATCATGATAAATAAAAAGAGAGAGAGATCACAAAAACTCCATATAAAAAAAACTCTCCATTTTCAGCGATCTATACGCAGAAGAGAGTGGAAAGCAACATACAATAATTAGGGAATTCACAAGGGTCTCGTATCGGTCGTATTGTTGTATTGTAGTAAAAAAATGCGATAGTTGTGAAAATGTTGTTGCTGTTTTCCATACAAAAAAAATACGATAATACAACTTTGCAACCTGTGTTTCTATGACTCTCGTATTGATTCTTCTTCTTATTTGAAAAGTAATTGGAGGGAATTGTTAAAATTTATTTTAGGGACTATTTTTAATGCATAAAACGTGCACGACTTGCCTAAAATATTGCAACAAAGAACGTGGAGACCTCCAAAACTCTTGCGACCATCAACTTTGGCCACTTGCACTTAGGGGCAGACGAATGCCTGGCCCAGGGGTTTCCGGAAGCATTTTGAATGCATTAAACGTGCGTGACTTGTTAAAAATATTGAATCGAAGCACAGGTGAACCGCAATATTTCTTCCGATCCTTGATTTGGGCCGCATCAGCACCTCCGCGAATGGTGGCACGCATCCCGTGGCGAACGAATTTAGGTTAGGTTGATTATTTGCAATATAATTTTTTCGCTCTCTTTTTCTCTGAAATGACAGTACTAGATTTTTTTCTGCAATGGGTGTGCTCACAACAATTATATTTTTTCAAACACGATGATACGACAATACGACAATGCGAGACCCTTGTGAATTCCCTAAATGTTCTGCAAGCACAGACTATGTCAATGAAATCGAACGAAATCTGTAAGTATAGGATAAAGTTTTGAAATAGAACTTAATACCGAAAATTAAGATATTAACCTTTCGAAAATCAAAAAAGAGAAGTATCCCTTTCTCTTCCTTGGCACAGATATGATGTTTTAAAAAAGAAATTATGAAAATGGGTTGGCTAGTTTTTGCTCCTACCCGTACAAAAAAATTGGCGTTCTAATTGTAAAAATAGTAAAGATACATGGAGTTCGATTCATCATCTTCATTGCCAACACTGCCGAACGGAAGATCAATTTGATGGAGAAGTATGTCAGCGACGCAGCCGAAATGAAAGACTGTTATGAGTCAAGATTCGTCGTGTGAAGTGATGTTGCGATTTGGCACAGTGGCTAGCCCGAGCTGCTCGCCGTATGGGTGGGTTTTTTTTTGCAAGCAACCTCCAAACACCTCAGACCCAAACAAAATATCGCGCTATTTTTAACTAAACTTTATTTAAACTAACTAAAATCAAAAATCCCCACGCGATAATTAAATTCCCTATTTGCCCGAAAAGCACAGTCGCGAAGCGTGGGATTTAAGACGACCCTCGCGGTATGGTATCCCCGGACGAACGAACAACACGAACACACGAAAACCTGATAAATAAACTTCTTTTAAAAACTACACCGAAACTGCCGCAATAGATATAGATATAGGTATATATATAACTATATATAAAAGAAACGGAAATTTTCCCGACACAAGGAAAATAATACCGCACACAAACCCTTTTTCAAAATCAACACAAACCGACAATCACCCAAAAGAAATTATTCGTACACCAAAAATTTTATTTCTTTAAACGCAATTGATTTGCGGGACCAGACCAACCTGTCTGAAATCCCTCGCACGATTCTTTGCAGAATCTATTCACCAGCTGGACTTCGATAAAATTCGATGTCCAGCAACAACTTGGCTCTGATGCGGGACGACACAAACAAAAAAAAGAATAAGGAAGAGGGGGGAAAACGGCCAATCAAATCCCAAGCAAACTACTTGGACGGAAACACTTCACCAAAATAAATCACGACCGAACACAACCTGTCCAACTCTATTCAATTCCTCAAATTCAAAACACTAAATGGCCGACTGCCACAAATAAAATAAAGCAAAATAAACACTAGCTGGCAAAACTAAACCAGCGCGCAAGAATACTCCCTTTGGACCACTTGTCCTCCAGCCACAGTCCGACGATGGCAACAGCTCCACTTCACCACTCAAAAAAACACAATTTAAAAAAAAAGAAAAGAAAATTATCCAAATTTTGGAAACAAATAATTTAATTAAATTTAAGAAAAAAAAAACCAAAGCTTTTGCCACTCTCCTTCTACCCTGCTCAAAAAGAACTCAACGAAATCAGAAAATATGAGCGCCTATGACGCTCACTTTCCATTTATCTTCCCACATACATAGAGTGCGGCTTACGCAGAAACCAGTGTCCGCAGTCGGGGCTTTACCCATACCTATATGCGAAAAATCTCTTCAGATTTTTCTAGGTGTGTTTGGCAAATTTACATATACCCCCCTGCACCCACCAAAATGAAATATACATTTTGGCGGCACTCATGTACGTATAGGCGAAAGCATAAATGTTCTCAAATTCCTCTCCCTCAAACAGGTTTAAAAAGTACAAAAGCTTTAGTCCAGGTTTTGACAATTTACTATTGTAATGGCGAGGCTGGCAATACCCTCATCGGATCGCCGCCGCTCACTGAGCTAACTTAACGAAAGCAAAAGCGAAAGAAAGGAGAAGAAAGCAAGAGAACTTTGACAGCTCAAACGAACTATTCAGTTTTCCTCTTCCGCGCGCCGGCCGCATCTCGCCCGCGAGTGTCGAATTTGTTTTGCTTAACAAATTAAGCAAAACAAATATATTTATATAAAAAAAGTGACCATCAATAAAATTGTGCAGTGCGTTAATTCGGTCAGTGCGTGTGTGATTTTGTTCCTCCGATTTTGTTCGCCCGGCGCCCCGAACAAAAGGGAAACATAAAAAAACAAAACAAACAATAAAAACAACAACATTCATGTCGCGATTTTATACCGCGACAACCCCACCTCCACCTCCGCGAAAGTTGCTTGGTCTCCTGAGACCAGCCAACTTTCGAATCTAACCGGAGAAAATCACCCTGAGTCGATGTGCGGCCTAAGGTCCTGCACATGCCATGTCCCCTTTTCTCGTCCGTCTTCGTCTTCCAAAACATATGTCCACGGAGACACCCTCTTTTTAACCCTAAACGGTCCAACAAATTTCGGAGCTAACTTCGCTGCAAAATAGTTTGCAGCATCGGACAAAACAAAATTACGTCTCCATACTAACTCGTGCGGTAAATACTGTACATCTCTACGTCTGAGATTGTAAGTCTTTGCTGTCTTGGCACTTGCCATTTCTAACTTCTTCCGTATGTCTTCCCTCAAGTCTGCCATTAACTTGGCCCGGTCCTCACTACTACTGTCCGGTTGGTCTGAGTCTCCCACTCGTCTATAATCTCTATCACCCCTGACCGCCATATTTCGGCCAAAATTCACGAAGTATGGAGACGCTCCCAAAACCTCATGCTGCGATGTTCGAATGCAGCACGCCACCTTTGAGAGATGAGAATCCCATGTCCGATGGTTTTCTGAAATATATGCTCTCAAAGTGGTCTTAATTATTTGGTTGATCCGCTCGGCCGGATTGGCCTGCGGATGATAGTGTGCAGTGTACCGCATCTGCACACCATACGACGCGCATAAACTCTGCAACTCCTTGCTGCGAAACTGTGGCCCATTGTCGCACACAATGGACCTCGGAACTCCAAAGAGCAGGAAAACATTGTCTTCCAACTCCTTGCAAACACTCTTTGCCGTTGCATTTCGCAACGGAAACAACAATGGAAATTTGGTGAAGTAGTCAACCACCGTTAAAATATAACAAAATCCCCGACTAGACTTCACCAAGGGTCCCACCAGATCTACGCAGATCATTTCCCAAGGTTCTAACTTCTTTGTCCTCTCTACCATACAACCAGCTGGCTTATTGTTGTCAGGTTTCATCCTCTGGCAAACCTGACAACCTTTAATATATCTAGCTATCTCTGCCTTCATTTTCGGCCAATAATATTTCTCAATTACCCTAGCGTATGTTTTCCTAACGCCCATGTGCCCCGATAATGGATTATCGTGACACTCGAATAAAATACTGCGCCTATCACTCTTGCCACTCGTACCCAGCACTCTCTTCCACTCGTACCCAGCACTAAACAAACTATTTTTTTCCCTGCCTTTATGTGTTTATATAACACCCCATTTTCAATTCTCCAAGCTGGGTAATCGAGTGGTTTATCCTCCACTTTCCTAACCATGGAATCCACCCATGGGTCTCTAACACGCCCATCTACCTCCCCTACGACTGGAACACCTCTAGAAAGCATGTCGGGCACAACATGATCTTTCCCCTTACGATGTATGATTTCATAATCGTATTGCTGGAGCTTTAAAGCCCACCTAGCCAACCTACTGCAAGGATCTTTCAAATTGTTGAGCCATACCAACGAATAATGGTCGGTCACCACTGTGAACCTGACCCCTTCGATGTATGGCCTCAACTTCTCAACTGCCCACAAAACAGCCAAACACTCCTTCTCGGTAGTGGAATAATTCCTCTCGCACCTACTCAACGACCTGCTCAAATATGAAATGACCTTCTCCCCTTCATCAAACTGCTGTGTCAAAACGGCACCTATTCCAAAATCGGAAGCATCAGTTTGAACTACGAAGGGTCGTTCGAAATCAGGACAGCTCAGGACCGGCGCCGTCACTAGACGCTCCTTGGCCTTCAAAAAGCTGTCCTCGCACTCCGGCGACCATCTAAACCTGTTCTTCTTCTTTAGAAGATCAGTTAGAGGCTTAACCAAATCAGCGAAATTCGAAACAAACCTACGATACCAAGAAATGGTGCCAACAAACGACCTGACTTCCCTTACATTTTTGGGCGCTGGAATTTTCAGCATTGCCTCAACTTTTTCGGGGTCAACATGCAAGCCCTGTCGATCAACAACATAACCTAGATACCGTAGCGAAGAAAGACAAAAATTACATTTTTCCCTATTCAATCTAAGCCCTGCCGAACAAATCCTCCTCAGGACCTCCTTCAGAACCTCAACATGCTTATCAAATGTATTTGTAATAATAATAATACCGTCCAAATACACGAAAACATGGGGTTCCAAGTCAGCCCCAAGGACCTCATCTATAAATCTCTGCCAAGTTGCAGGGGCATTGTGCAGGCCATAAGGCATGCGCTTGAACTGGTAGAGCCCCCTACCCGGAACTGTAAATGCCGTGCAGGCCCTAGACTCCTTCTCTACTGGGATCTGCCAATAAGCGGATTTTATATCCAAACTAGAGAGATATTTGGCGTCCTTTAGCTTATCTAAAGTAGCCGAAATATAAGGGAGGGGGTAACTATCTCGATCCGTATTTTTATTCAGTGTCCTATAGTCGACACAAAACCTATAACTCAAATCCTTTTTCCTAATCATCACAACCGGTGATGCCCAAGGGCTGTGAGAAATCTCAATCACACCCTTTTCTAACATATCCTCTATTTCCTCATCTATGCGCCTCTGAATAGCGGGCGATACCGGATAGTATCGCTGCTTGACTGGTTCCACATTTGGCTTTGTACGAATCCGATGTTCGACCAAATGTGTACAACCAAGTCCCTCAGGCATAGACCTAAAAACATCTGCAACAAACTCCTCAAGAACCGATTTTTCCCTAGTTGACAACGAAGACCTATCAACTATCGCCGCTACTGACGAGACCTCGACTTGGTCGGAAAACCTCCACTGATTCTTGGCCAAATCTGGCACTACACCGGCCTTAGACCAAAAGTCTACTCCAAGAATCAATGGTTGGGGTAAATCCGGTATTACGAGGCATTCAACGAGGACCGACTTGCCCTCTACCTCGAAAGGGACCGAAACTACCCCCCTAACCGGAACTTCTTCACCATCAGCAAGCGCAACCTTGCTGACCGCAGACGCCAATAAACGTATCCCCCAGGACTTTAATGTGTCCCAGCCTGGCCTACCAAAAATCGTCCTGGTGGCCCCCGAATCTAAAAGCCCTAACATACGCACTCCAAAAATTTTAACACCTAAATATGGCCTATTATCCAATTCTCTACCTGAAAGAGAAAAACTCAAACAAATTTCGGACGGACGTTGCCTCTGAGGCCTGCCACTATTTGCCCTAGCCAGCTGGTTTCCCGCAGGCAACCTACCTAAACCTCGCGAACTTCTTGCCCTGCTTCCACAAGAGCTCGCTCCCCATTTCCCGACTCTTCGCTGGCCCTCGGAGCCGCTCTCGGGGCCGCCTCCCTGTCCGAGCGCTCCTGTAATTGCCCTGCTCTCTGAGAGCATCGGGGGCAATCACGCTTCATCACGCCAGGCCGCCCGCAGCCGCGGCAAATAACCGCCTTTCGGCAGTTTACCGAAACATGCCCAAACTTCTTTGCAGTTAAAGCTCCTGAACGGACGCCTAGCCCGTTGAGGTGCTCTAATTCTCCGCTCCAATCTAAGATTGCGCAGCGGAGCCCTGACTGCAACCACTTCCGGCTCGGCCGAAACGTATGCCAAGTCTGGCTCCAGCAAGTCCTTGGACCGGCTGCTGGGCGGCGGCACGAATGCTTCCACATTCGCCCGCACAGCCTCCAGTTTCCGACCCAAGGAAACCAACTCCGAAAGACTCTCAGGCTCAGCCAAGCCCAGCTGAGTCTGATAAAAAGGACACAAATTAGCCCTGACCAGACCCAACATACGCTTCTCCGGCAAGGACTCGGACAGACGACGGAACAGACCCCTCATAACCGCTACATAAATGCCTATGGACTCAGCCCCACCTTGAGTCCTTTTCCTAATTTCGTCTAACAAGAGGTCATCATAATTATCGGGCAGAAACTCTAACTTCAGCTGAACGACCAATTCGCGCCAGCTGCAAACATACCTTCGGGCATCACGGAACCAAATCAAAGCCCTATCCGAAAATAAATCTACCGCCCCTCTAAACAACTGGTCCTCACTGACCCCACGAGCGCCACAAAGATCGTCTACTCGCTCCAGGAAGGCATGCAGAGATATATCCCTTCTCTGACCGGTAAACTTTAAATCCCACTTGGACAAATTTACAACTCCCTGAAACCCTAACATGCCCTCAAACAACAAAGCCTAAAACTGGTCATTAAAAAAAAATTATTTAAAAAAACTCAAAAAAAAAATTACCAAAATTAATAAAAATCAAAAAAGATATATATATAAAAAAATTGATAAAAATAAAACTATAAAATAATAAAGAAATTTAAAAAGAATAATACAAAAACAACAGCTAAAGGCGGACGACACCACCACTGTTAAATAAAATTACAAAAAAAATTAAAATTTAAAATAAAATTAATTAAATAAAAAAAATTACTGGTGTTGTACCAAATAAAAAAAATCGGAACGGACTCACCGAACAACAAAAAAAAACCCGCTGCCGCTACTCCGCCGTCGACAGCACTCTCACTGGAAACCAGAGAAATTCCAAAAAAACTAAATAAATAAAAATACGAATTAGTAAATTATAAAAAAACTGAAATAATACAACCAACAAAAACAGCACAAAATGATTTGGATATAAATAAAAAAAATTAATTACAAAAAAAACTTTAAAAAAAATTTGTTAAAAAAAAAATTATAAAAAAAAATTTAAAAAAAATATTATTAAAAACTTTAGTAAAAATAGCCCCACGTTGGGCGCCAGCTTATCGCGCTATTTTTAACTAAACTTTATTTAAACTAACTAAAATCAAAAATCCCCACGCGATAATTAAATTCCCTATTTGCCCGAAAAGCACAGTCGCGAAGCGTGGGATTTAAGACGACCCTCGCGGTATGGTATCCCCGGACGAACAAACAACACGAACACACGAAAACCTGATAAATAAACCGCACACAAACCCTTTTTCAAAATCAACACAAACCGACAATCACCCAAAAGAAATTATTCGTACACCAAAAATTTTATTTCTTTAAACGCAATTGATTTGCGGGACCAGACCAACCTGTCTGAAATCCCTCGCACGATTCTTTGCAGAATCTATTCACCAGCTGGACTTCGATAAAATTCGATGTCCAGCAACAACTTGGCTCTGATGCGGGACGACACAAACAAAAAAAAAGAATAAGGAAGAGGGGGGAAAACGGCCAAACAAATCCCAAGCAAACTACTTGGACGGAAACACTTCACCAAAATAAATCACGACCGAACACAACCTGTCCAACTCTATTCAATTCCTCAAATTCAAAACACTAAATGGCCGACTGCCACAAATAAAATAAAGCAAAATAAACACTAGCTGGCAAAACTAAACCAGCGCGCAAGAATACTCCCTTTGGACCACTTGTCCTCCAGCCACAGTCCGACGATGGCAACAGCTCCACTTCACCACTCAAAAAAACACAATTTAAAAAAAAAGAAAAGAAAATTATCCAAATTTTGGAAACTAATAATTTAATTAAATTTAAGAAAAAAAAAACCAAAGCTTTTGCCACTCTCCTTCTACCCTGCTCAAAAAGAACTCAACGAAATCAGAAAATATGAGCGCCTATGACGCTCACTTTCCATTTATCTTCCCACATACATAGAGTGCGGCTTACGCAGAAACCAGTGTCCGCAGTCGGGGCTTTACCCATACCTATATGCGAAAAATCTCTTCAGATTTTTCTAGGTGTGTTTGGCAAATTTACATATACCCCCCTGCACCCACCAAAATGAAATATACATTTTGGCGGCACTCATGTACGTATAGGCGAAAGCATAAATGTTCTCAAATTCCTCTCCCTCAAACAGGTTTAAAAAGTACAAAAGCTTTAGTCCAGGTTTTGACAATTTACTATTGTAATGGCGAGGCTGGCAATACCCTCATCGGATCGCCGCCGCTCACTGAGCTAACTTAACGAAAGCAAAAGCGAAAGAAAGGAGAAGAAAGCAAGAGAACTTTGACAGCTCAAACGAACTATTCAGTTTTCCTCTTCCGCGCGCCGGCCGCATCTCGCCCGCGAGTGTCGAATTTGTTTTGCTTAACAAATTAAGCAAAACAAATATATTTATATAAAAAAAGTGACCATCAATAAAATTGTGCAGTGCGTTAATTCGGTCAGTGCGTGTGTGATTTTGTTCCTCCGATTTTGTTCGCCCGTCGCCCCGAACAAAAGGGAAACATAAAAAAACAAAACAAACAATAAAAACAACAACATTCATGTCGCGATTTTATACCGCGACAAAAAGAATTTTTTTTGTGCCTAAAAAATCCGTACCTATTTGAACTCTAAATAAATAAACTAGCGAAAACTACCTAAATTTGTGCTCAAGCTTTAATACTCCCGCATTCATCCTACATTCACCCTCAATCAGCTCTCATACAGGGAAACCATTCACCAAAAAAACTAGAGAGTGGACTATCTTCGGCTATACCGAAGTTGAAATACCCCCACACAGTAGGAAGAAGTACCTCGATCATAAAAAAATGTGGTCTCAAGACCCTATTTTGAGACAATTATAGGTGGTTTTGGAGCCCTGACCATGTCCAAAATCCATTTCTAAAAATTTCCAATTAAATCCAACAAAAAAAAAAAATTGGTCTCAAGACCCCATTTAGACCCTTATATATGTGGCTTCGGAACCTCGGACCATGTCCAAAATCCATTTCTAAAAATTTCCAATTAAATCCACAAAAAAAAAAAAATTGGTCTCAAGACCCCATTTAGACCTTATATATGTGGCTTCGGAACCTCGGACCATGTCAAAAATACGTTTCTAAACATTTCCAATCGAATACAACAATAAAAAAGACTTGAAAAATTTTTACCTTTTTTTTCGGTGTATGGGAGCCACGCCCAGTTTTTGTCCGATTTGGCTGATTCTCGAACTTGATCTCAGTATTCACGAGAAAAACATGTAAAAAAAGTTTCAAGTCGATATCTCCAAAACTGCGACCGCTATCGTGCGGACGGACAGACGGACAGACGGACAGACGGACAGACGGACAGACGGACAGACGGACAGACGGACAGACGGACAGACGGACAGACGGACGGACAGACAGACGGACATCGCTAAATCGACTCAGGAGGTGATACTGATCAAGAATATATATACTTTTCCATACCGGACACGCCTCCTTATGGGCGTTACAAACGTTGTGACAAAGTTAGTATACCCTGCCACAGTGAGTGTGGGGGTATAAATATAACCAACTTTTCACCTACTCATACTATTCCCCCCCAAAGCACACTAGCGCATTAAAGCTGGAAACCCCTACCAAGGAATCTATAAACCTGTCCAACGTCACTGTCCAGCAGCTAGAGCCTTCCCATCCCATCTACGGTCCAGCGGATACGTAGCCATGAACAGTGTCTGGGCTCTGGTATATCGACACTGTTCCCAATTACTGCTATGTCCGTCTGTCTTTCCCCTACGTCCGTCCGTTTACCATTATGTACATCTAAAACGTCCGTCCGACCTTCATGTCCGTTCGCTTGTACCATGGGTAGGCACCCACACCAACACCAATGAGTCTAGTCGCTCATTTTAAAATCGAAACCGCATATTAAAGAAAATATAAATGTTCATTTCATTGTTAGATTCAAGTCTTCTTCCTATGAATTTAACCAACTCACTATTTATTAACACTATACTTATGCAAAGAAGAAACAATATATAAAAAAAACTAGAGAGTGGACTATCTTCGGCTATACCGAAGTTGAAATACCCCCACACAGTAGGAAGAAGTACCTCGAACATATAAAAATGTGGTCTCAAGACCCTATTTTGAGCCAATTATAGGTGGTTTTGGAGCCCGGACCATGTCCAAAATCCATTTCTAAAAATATCCAATTAAATCCACAAAAAAAAAAAAATTGGTCTCAAGACCCCATTTAGACCCTTATATATGTGGCTTCGGAACCTCGGACCATGTCAAAAATACGTTTCTAAACATTTCCAATCGAATACAACAATAAAAATTTTTTACCTTTTTTTTCGGTGTATGGGAGCCACGCCCAGTTTTTGTCCGATTTGGCTGATTCTCGAACTTGATCTCAGTATTCACGATAAAAACATGTACCCAAAGTTTCAAGTCGATATCTCCAAAACTGCGACCGCTATCGTGCGGACGGACAGACGGACAGACGGACAGACGGACAGACGGACAGACGGACAGACGGACAGACAGACGGACATCGCTAAATCGACTCAGGAGGTGATACTGATCAAGAATATATATACTTTTCCATACCGGACACGCCTCCTTATGGGCGTTACAAGCGTTGTGACAAAGTGAGTATACCCTGCCACAGTGAGTGTGGGGGTATAAAAATAGAAAAAAAAAAATTATCTACATAAATAAATAAAATTCAGTTTCTTATTGTACTGTTAACATTAAATTCAGCACAAAAAAATTCAGCAAATCCAAAACTAGCTGGAATTAAAAATTATAAATCTTAAATTTTACCTAACTAAAAATAACAAAAATAAGAATATCTTAAATAAAGACTAAAACCTAATTAAGTGCGTAAGTGCAATTGGTAGCTAAACAAACAAGCAAGAGAAAAGTAACCAAAAAAAAAAAAATAACAACAACCATTATTGGTGAATTTGTTTTGCTCTCTGTTTCCCTTTTTTTTACTTTTGGGTATCTCTCTCCTTATTTTTTTTGTTTTGTTTTTTTTTTATAGTGGAGACTTATTTTTTTCTTCTCAGAGCTTTTTTTTAAATGAGATCACTACTCTAGGCGATTGCCAATATCATTCCAAAGAACGTTGGAGGGGAGAAAAATGTAAAACAAATAAACGCACTCACCCATGCATTGAATCCTCCGATGATGGTACCAACATCCGACGATTACCTGCGTGCTAAAAAAACAATGTTATACACAAAGGGGATGGGGGGATCGCTGAGGGCAGTGAGCGCAATCTCTCTCTTTAGCTTATTATTTGTATCACTTATTTTTATTATCTCACGCTTTCCTTTTGCTTGCTTCTTTTCTCTTGTTCTTTTTTTCTTTTTATATATGGCAATGAACCTTTTCTTTAAGACCTCGTTTTTATTTTTCTTTTTAAAAGGTGTTCAAATTGCCATCTACGCACTTTTACACAAAAAAAACCATAGTTCATAAAAAAAAAACATAAAAATATTCTAGGATGGTAAGATTTAAAAATATTCAATTTAATTTTTTTTATTGTTTTTTTTAAACTCTTTTCTTTTATTGTTCTTTTCCCCCCTATTTTTTTTTATATGTTCAAAAATATGCCTCTTTTTCTTTGAGGGTCAAAAGAACAAGGTTTGGTATCATCCTTCATATTAACCAAAAGAGACTATTGTGTTTTATTTCCACATCTTTGCCTTGTTCCACACTTTCTCACACGCGAAGTTTTCCTGCCGCTCAGAGAATAATCTCACTCCTATCATAAGCGGGACATAAACTTTCATCGGGTGCCGATCTTCGCTCTTCTTGCCTCCTCCGATTCGTAGATGTAGAAAGTCTGTGTTGCATAAAAAAACGCAAGGCGATGACCCTTCACAGCTGATGTACGGTTCTGAGCCACCACAAAAAAACCACTTGAGGCCCCCGTTACCCTCAAGTACGGGACCTACAAAACGAACAAAAAACAATTTGTTCATACGTATTTGACACTACTTTTTCTTGTTGCACCCTAAATATTTACCTCAACAAAATTTGGCCCCTCTTTTCTTTTTCCAAAACTGGGCGGCAAATTTTTAAATTCTAACGCGTTGCCTAAAGCGATAAAGATAAAAAATAAAAAAAAACGAACTTGATAAAAAACTTTTCCGCACTATTTCACCACATCAAAATTCCTTTGCTTGCAACTCACTTTAACCTTTATTTTTATATAATTAATTTCACGGTCGAACAAATGCTTCTAGCATATCTAAATTATTTCAATCGATTTAAGAAACACGGCCCGATTAGCACAGCAACGATTTTCTAATAAACATAAATTTCCTAACTTAAAACATTCAAACCCCTATATCGTATAGTTTGTATCCTACCAATAATTGCCTGCACTATTAACATTTTAAAGTTGGCCCCAACTCAACACCCATCATCATACATGCACGCAAATTTTCACTCTTTTTCTCTTTTATACATCAACAAAAATATCGCTACGTATGCACAAACCCAATGCACAAACCCAAAATATCACATTCACCCACGCAACTCAGTCTGTCATCGCACGCACAAAAATTCTCTCATACTAGAGATAATAACCAAACGACTGCAGCAGCGCGCGCCTCCGTACTCAGATCAAATTCTAGGAAGGTCATTGAGACAAAGTATCCGCTAGATAAACTCCACACTAAGATTGAAGAGAAGCAAAAGGTGGGGAGAGAATAAAATCACAATACAGGCTCACGTTACAAGACGCGTTTTTAGCTTTTTTACAAAATATTAAAGAATAAAATATTTAAATTACTGAAACAAGAAGCTAGAGCGTGTCTAATTTCTTCCGCGCTATTCTCATAATCGTTCAGTATCAAAGATTCTTCGGGATGCCGGAGGAATCGCTCTCTTCTTTGCTGGTCTCTTATCCAGTCCACGTTTATTGTGTCATTATGTTCGATGAGAAAATTGTGCAGGGCGCAGAATACACTGAGAAAAAAAGTGAGCTTTAACATTAAATGTGAACACTTTCAAAAAAAATTTAAAGTGTCTCTCCCTTATGGTTTATACACAAAGCAAAATAAATTTATTTTTCAAAAGTGTTTACATTAAGCATTTAAAGTGTTTACTTTATTTTAAACTAGACACTTTAAATTTAAAAGTAAACCACTTAAATTTTATTGTTATCACTTTGAAAAAAATATCAAAGTGAATGTATTTAATTTTAATTTTAAATTTAAATTTTATTTTTACACTTTAAATATAAAATGTTTACGTTAAAATTCAAAGCTTTTATTATTTTATTTAAAGTGTTCACATTGAAAGTTTGAGAGTCAAATTTGAGTGAGAGTCAGATTTTTTTTTTTAATTTTTTTTTATTTCTATATTTTTTTTGAAAGATTTATCAAATTTACATTTGAAGTAAATACTTATTTTTACCAAATATTTTGTTAAATTTCATCTATTCAAAAAAAAACAAAGGCTGTTAAGTAATTAGTTTGTGGTTAATTAAACCATTTTTGTAAATTATTTACAAAATAAAACTTACGTAAATGCTTAAATTCCTTTTCAAAAATATTTTAAAAACTAGAGAGTGGACTATCTTCGGCTATACCGAAGCTGAAATACCCCCACACAGTAGGAAGAAGTACCTCGAACATAAAAAATTGTGGTCTCAAGACCCTATTTTGAGCCAATTATAGGTGGTTTTGG
This sequence comes from Heteromyza rotundicornis, assembly GCA_951394025.1. NCBI lineage: Eukaryota > Metazoa > Arthropoda > Insecta > Diptera > Heleomyzidae > Heteromyza > Heteromyza rotundicornis. The sequence continues at coordinate 58,131,729 of OX596010.1, read as the reverse complement.
AGCCCGGACCATGTCCAAAATCCATTTCTAAAAATTTCCAATTAAATCCAAAAAAAAAAAAAAAATTGGTCTCAAGACCCCATTTAGACCCTTATATATGTGGCTGCGGAACCTCGGACGTTTCTAAACATTTCCAATCGAATACAACAATAAAAAAGACTTGAAAAATGTTTAACTTTTTTTTCGGTGTATGGGAGCCACGCCCAGTTTTTATCCGATTTGGCTGATTCTCGAACTTGATCTCAGTATTCACGAGAAAAACATGTACCCAAAGTTTCAAGTCGATATCTCCAAAACTGCGACCGCTATCGTGCGGACGGACAGACGGACAGACGGACGGACAGACAGACGGACATCGCTAAATCGACTCAGGAGGTGATACTGATCAAGAATATATATACTTTTCCATACCGGACACGCCTCCTTATGGGCGTTACAAACGTTGTGAAAAGTAATTATATTCTTGATCAGCATCACCTCCTGAGTCGATTTAGCGATGTCCGTCTGTCTGTCCGTCTGACCGTCTGTCCGTCCGCACGATAGCGGTCGCAGTTTTGGAGATATCGACTTGAAACTTTGGGTACAAGTTTTTCTCGTAAATACTGATCAAGTTCGAGAATCAGCCAAATCGGATAAAAACTGGGCGTGGCTCCCATACACCGAAAAAAAAGGTAACAATTTTTAATGTTGTATTCGATTGGAAATGTTTAGAAACGTATTTTTGACATGGTCCGAGGTTCCGAAGCCACATATATAAGGGTCTAAATGGGGTCTTGAGACCAATTTTTTTTTTGGTGGATTTGATTGGAAATTTTTAGAAATGGATTTTGGACATGGTCCGGGCTCCAAAACCACCTATAATTGGCTCAAAATAGGGTCTTGAGACGACATTTTTTTATGTTCGAGGTACTTCTTCCTACTGTGTGGGGGCATTTCAGCTTCGGTATAGCCGAAGATAGTCAACTCTCTAGTTTTTATATGCAAAGGAACCAAACCAGCCTAATCGGACCATCGAGCACTGATTTGGAAGAAAGCTCCATACGTTTCTGAACAGGTCTAGTGCACACACGTGTATAGAAGATTCGAAAAAAATCGACTTTGGCGTTGATTGTTCGAAAAACCGCCAGATGGCGTGATTGATCCACTTGACACTGCACTTCATGACAGGTGTCATTTACGTTTATTAAGACTCATTATTAAATTATGTTTATGTCAGAATTTCATCTTGGACGAGTTCACAATCCCTCATCAACGTGCGTCATTCCAAGAGCAACTCCGGCAGATGAATTTAATGCTTGCCTGAAGGCGTCGGCTTTATGGCAATACGTGAAGAAATTGTAATTGAAAAAGAACATGCGAGTTACTTCACAAAATTACCAGTCCGCTGAAGAGTTCTCCAGGCTATTGTTGGCGATGGTAACTGGTGTGATTCCAGTCCACTTAGTCACCTGATTGAATTTCTAACGAATTTTCGCCACATTACAACGACGCCAGAAGAGCTCATCACGAATGTTTTCACCAATATCGCTCAGAATTGTGTTGACCATGATTGCCTAAGTGCACTAGCGATTTTGGCTGAGAAAAACAAGGATGTCGATCATTTGAATTTCGCCATTCAAAACCGAATCGCAGGTGAATTACATTCATACAAATCCGTCGACTCCGAGATGGATGAAAACGAAGCAACGAACTATCCAACAGAATTTTCTAATTCCTTGGATGTTCCGGGCTTGCCGCCATACAATTTACAATTACAAGCAGGGATGATTTTTTTGATACAATTGTACTTTTTTGGTACAATTTCAAAGTCAAAAGTACATTGGTACTACATTGACATTTTTGGTACAATATATTCGAAGATATCAGATTAATAATAAACTTATTTTAAAATTTTTGTTCTCAAATATTTTTGTTGTTTAAGGTTTGTTTCCAGCTCTAAAGTACTTGTCTAACTTCTTTTCGAAAAGCTAAGAAATAGATGAGTAAATCTTCTTTGACTCGTATCCACTTCGGTAGAATTTTTGTACCATTTTTTAACGAAATGCAACACGGCCACTCTGTGCCCTCTTCAGAAATTTGGAATTGTTTCCAATTTCTTAAAAAAAGTTGACATTATCAGTTGTCAAATTTAGATCACTAAGCAAAAGGAAACGAAGAACAGCGGAAATGATCCAAAAGGTAAAAGAGCAAAGCAAATTTTTGCTTTGTCATTTGCAAACAATTTCTGATCTAATACAATTTTGCAGCATAAGAAACTTAACAACATTTTTCTTGAGTCGTTTCTTAGAGCTGAAAACGAAGCTCAACTTTTCATTAATGTAACGTTAAAAGTAACTTCTTTGTTAAAAGCTTTATGAATTAAAGTATGTGTTTGGCTCACTCGTAAAGTGGCCGAACGATATAAAAAAGAGAAAAGGGGTGGAAATGGAGAATTAGCAAAATATAATTAAAGGCGTGTAGGATGTAGGTTTTTAAGTATGTTTTATTGATAAAGGAGCACAAAGGTTGCTTACTTGCGACGGATGTCGTAGGATACAAAAGTAAGCTTATGTAAATAAAAAGCACTGCAGCACGGGATGATGCAGGAGCGTAAAAATATACGTGGTTGACTCGTTCGATGCTGATACAAGAAGAAGGAAGTTAAAGTTACGGAAATGACAGAAGGCCGTCATATTGAATTAAACCAGTTTTGGGACACAGCTTAACAGAATGTGAAGCGGTGTTCCAGTAGGTTTAATGGTATAAAGTTGGTTGCCGTACAATTCCGTATACAGGGTGGCAAACAGGGTGTTTTGGCGTAAACAGTATGCTTATATATATTAAACTTGTTTACGTGTTTGAATATTAATAATTTTTCTGTTCATATCGATACCTTAAAGCTAGGGTTGCCACACAGTCTGGATTGTCCAGATTTTTTGTCATGTGTCTAGAGTCCAGTTTTTCAATAATGTGTCCAGACAAAATTTTCTCTGATATTTCTCAATAAAAAAACTAAAATAAGTCAGAAAACCTAATAGCGTTTTCGTTTTTATTACACCGAGAGAAAAAAAACTGTATAATCAACGAAAAAGTAAATAAATTTAACAGTTTTCGCGGTTAAAAACCATCCGATAGTCAAACCTGTTAAATTGACAGTTGATCCGCTGTTGATAACTGTAGCCTAGTGGGAAGATGTCCGACTGCCACCCGGGAACTCCGGGTTCGAATCCCGGTACGGCCATCGGTTTTTTTTTTAATTTAAAAAAAAAGAAGAATTTTCACTGTAATTTTTAATTTTTTTCTTTAAATTTTTCTTTCAGTTCCATAAGATTCACTTTTATGAACGTTTCTTCTCAACACCAAAATCGCCCTGGTCAAGGCTTGAACCTGCGTGCTTCTGGTTGATAGTCCGACATCTTATCCATCGCGCCAATGATGCCATTCATGCGGGCAGGGCAATAAATTAATAACTTAAATCTGTTGAACAGGTTCTGTTCTCTACTATCAGAGTAACCAGAGTTGCCAGCTGAAGGAACTTGGTTTCCCGGGAAATATCCCATCAAAATGAGAAATGGGCAAGGAATTCATGAAAATGTGGGAAAACTTTAATAAATACATACATAAGTAAAACCGGGAAAATGGTTTAGTTGCAGTTTAACAAAATGGAGACGAATTTACCGAAAACCTGGCAACACTGTTTGTATCAGAAGAACAGAAAACCTATCTCCTATCTGTTAAACTGTCTGTTACACACTCTGCGGTTCATAACATCATTTTGATGGTTTTTAAATCTGTTGACATTTGGACTAGTTGGTTGAAAGGCCATGTACTACCCGGGATGCCTGGGTTCAAATCTCGCTGACTGCTAATTTTTTTATTTTTTCAATAGTGTTCTGAATTGACAGTTTTTTTTAACAGGTTGAGAAGTTGGAAAAAAGTTTAATTCTACAGCAAAAACTGTTAAATCAAACAAAATTACTTTAAAACAACAGTTATTCTGTTGAAAACATAATAACAGTGAACGACTGTCATTTCTACTGCTATCTTTTTTCTCGGTGTATAAAGATAAAGTTTTCTGTCAAATAGTTTTATTTTTTTCAATTACCCGTAATGAGTTTTTAGCCATTTAAATAACTCAGGTTCCTTACCTTAAGTAGAATGATGGCTGATTTCATAAAATCTGAAATATTTCTGCTTTCAACGTCTTTCAAAACTGACAAATTTACAGGTCTTTTCTGGTGCGAGACAAAAGTTAAAATGTTTGTTGCATGCCAATGAGAAGGTAATAAAGGCGGTTAATAACTTCTAACCGCGCCAAAATAGACCTGTAAAGGTGTTTTTTTTTTCATAATAACCTATGTAATTTAATTGTTTTTTTTAAGGTGAGGAGGAACCAATGTATTTCCTTGCATATTGCTATCCAATTCCTAATTTACTATTAAAAACGGAAAAGTCCAGATATATTTTTTCAAAAACCAGACGAAGATCATTTTGCATGTGGCAACCCTACTTAAATCACAACCATACATTTTTTCAAAACTCTAGTAAATCAAAAACAAGTTTTCAATTTGGTATGTTTTGTATCAAAATGGGTTTTCATTTCCTTATTTTCAATTACTTTCATCACTATCGCCTATCTGATGCAGCTTCTTCTCAGGAATGCCAAAATGCCAAAAACTCGATTTTAATGGAAATGGACATAGTATGGTTGTGCTTTAAGGTATCGATATTACAAACAATTTTTAATTATAAAATTTGAACATTGAAGTGTTGGTACTTTTTCGACAGATTTGGTACTACTTTGTTTGCCTTTTTGTACAAAATGAAACAACCCAAATATCATCCCTGATTACAAGTAACCTCTGTTATAATGCACCGAAACATTGTAGCGGAACGCGTTTGATTGTGAAGACGAACATATCGAGGGCTTACATTCAATAGTCTCTATCAGCAAAAACACAAATGTTCAGGAGAGCCAAAAACTGTTTTATTCGCTAATGGTAGAAGTAATCAAACAACTCATCTTCTACGATATTTATTAAAAATTACTTCTAATTGATCCACACAACAACATTTTGACATTTCGTCTTAATCAAGCAGCTATGTCTGATAGACGGTATTGCATTTGAAATTTAATTTTTTTGAATTTTTCAAAAAGTCTGATAGAGCATATTGCATAATAGAAAAAACATTATTTTATGAGTTTATTTGCAGTTTTATTCAATTTGCAACATTTGGATGGAAGTTTAACAATAGTTTATTTTATTTTTGAATAAAAAAGAAAAATATTACAAATATTGGTAATAAAAACAAAAGAATTCACGCATTTCAATGCATTTTGATGCTATTTTTACTTCACCTGGCTTATATTGTCGTAGAAGTCGTAATATTCGGATGGAATTACAGGCCTTAAATTCTCCAAATGATGCAATTGGCTTAATTGCAAAATGTCCTGAATATAAATTTTGTGATGCAAGTTTCAGGGCCGCATCCAGGACTCACCAAAGAAAGCACTAATTTCGTATTTCGAAAAAGTCTCCATTTCATGATTGCGATTTGTTAGTTTGGACCATGAGCAACTTGTTTTACATTACAGAAGCATACAATATTTATTTGTTGTAGTGATAAGAATTAACGTTACCTACCGTTTTGTTTAAAAAAAGAATTAAAGGATTAAAATCTCTAAAGAAAATATCGAATAAAATAAGTACAAATATTATTCGGAATCGATTTGGAACCGTGTTTTTTTAAACACGGCATAACTTCCAATTCCTTCAAGCTACATTGATGAAATTTGGTGGGTTCTTATTGACAAAATGAAATTTTGTACCCTTTGGAAAGGGGGATGTGGGGGCAAAGGGGAGCGGGATGGAGCCAATTTAAAGTTCTAACTCTCGTATTTTGTAAGCTACAAGGCTGAAATTTTTTACTTAGGTTCGCATTTGGGAAAAAGAGTAAAAAAGGGGAAAAGGGGGGGAGAAAAAATTTTTTTTTAAAAGAAAAAGAGGAAAATAAGATAAAAAAAAAAGTAAAAAACATGTTTTTTAAAATAACCGACTAAAAAGCTGAAAATAAATTTCCTTGAAATTAATTTCAACAATTCCGATATAAAATTAAGGGTTTTTGGTGACTTCAAAATCTGCAATGATATTCGGAGGAAAGTACCCAAAAACCCTTAATTTTGAATCGAAATTGCTGAAATTAATTTCAAGGAAAAACTAAAAAGGAAATTTTGCCCGAAAATTTTAAAGGAATGGAAAAATCACTCAAAAATTTGGAAAAATCGCTTAAAACAAAAATTGAAAATTGCCCAAAAATTATAAAGGAAAAATCACATTAAAAAAGGAAAAATCGCAAAAACCTTATGGAAAGAGTTCAGCAACATTGAAACTGTTAAAAACACGCCACACATCAATCCAAACTTAAAAAATTTTAACAAAAAATCGCGCGATTTTTTGTTACAATTTTTTACCTGCGGCGCTTATAGCAAGACAATTTTTTATATAATATTTTTGGGGTATTTTTCATTTTTATTTTTGGGCGATTTTTCCAAATTTTTGGGTGATTTCAGTTTTTGGGCGATTTTTCCTTTTTTTTTTTGGGTGATTTTTCCTTTTTAATTTTTGGGCGATTTTTCTTTTTTGTTTTTGGGCGATTTTTCATTGGGCGATATTTCCTACAGCCGAAGAAACATCTCTGAGTAAAGTAAATGCACGTAGCAATTGTTCTAAGGCGTTTTTATTATTACTACCCAACAATTGTCATAAAAACTTCCCTAAAATACTGTTAATAGTATCGCATACTAATGGAAGCAAGTACATGATGTGCCAAGTATCGAATATAAGCTATACATATATGCAGCACTTGTTGCTTTGAGAGCGTAAACGAGACAGCCAAAATTCATAATTTTTCAAAATTGATTTATATTTTAACGAGCCCTAAGTAAATAAAAATTGTGTCAGTACAATAAAATATACACACGTCATGGTTCGAGCAATTGCTTGGGCTTGTGTGGTTGAATATATAGTAGTTTAAACAAAGAATATCGTACCAGTGAGAACAGGTTACTGATGATCTGCCGTAGTGGGCAGTAAAATGCATATACTACCTGCTGGCATACAATTTGTTGTTGTTAAAATTCGCAGTTTAGTTGATTTAAGTTGCACTGAGCTTGAACCCGGCTATACACAATATTCTTTTTCAGAATTATGAAATATTGGTTGCATTTCGGCATCGAGTGATGACATTGCGAATCACATCATTGGTTGCCGAATTACGACCATGCTCCCAATATCCAATATAGTAACCAGACTCAGTTGAGTTGCGAACCGTCGTTAAAATTATTTTTGTTAGATTAACCACAGAAATAGTAATTGTTGTTTGTGTTTTCCATATAAAATAAAAAATAGTTTTTCTACCACGTTTTTTGGTTAGATTAACATATCTTTTTATTATAACCCTTATATTAACTTGCTTTAGGTGGACTATATATATATCCTCAAACCTGCGGCGAGCTTTTTCACTTCCACATGAGCTAGAGAGCTGAAATTTGGAACACTGATAGAACTCCGGTGAAAATGCATTCTATTGGGGTCCATCAGAGGCGTAAGGGGCCGTTGGGGGACTCAAACCCTTTTTTTAAACATGGGATAACTTCCGATTCCTTCAGGCTACAATGATGAAGTTTGGCAGGTGGCTTCTTACTGACAAAATGAAATGTTATACCCTTTGGAAAGGGGGGTGTTGAGGGAATTCGCCTCGAACTTCCTGGTGCCGGGATTCAACAACGAAAGTATCCAAAGTCAATAAAATACGGGTTTGTAAAATTACAATTTCATTTATTCAATAGCTTCTTCTACTTTATTGACGTTCAAATTCCTAATTAAATTCAGTTGGTTAAACAATATTCAAATATAAATGACGGCCACCTGCCCCACGGCATGGACAAAAGGAAATGAATAAAGTTGTTAACGGAAATAGTCTCAATGGAATCATGTGGCGTCCTCTACACTTCAATGTGTTTCTTTTCCCGTGTCGTACTTTTTCAGAGAGTGTGCCTCATTATGCCGAGAAGTGATATCCAGTTAGGTGGCAACACCCTAGTACATCGGTATGCGAATCAACCACTTATTACCGTTCTGGCAACCACGGAAGGGGTTTTGGGAATTCTGACAAGAAGAAGGAAGGCGAAAAACGAGGAGGTTCCTGTTTAATTTTTTTGATAGAGGAAGGCGGACGTGCAAATTCACGAGGCGATTGGTCTAGAATGCGATTCAAAGCCAGACGTTTGCTACCCCAAAAAGTAAAGAAGGAAACACAGCACTGGGCCACTAAGATAATCAATTGTACTGAAGGCACGTTTCAACGACTGGACAACGCTGCCAAAAAGTGTGCAGGAGGCGCGCTGACCGCTCTGATTTTTGCCGATAACTTGCGACACGTGTTATAGTCCTATGTGCCACCATCAGGAGATACAACAGTGTACACCGTTGCAGGCCAGCTGGGCTTTAAAACCGTCCAAAGTTTTGGGGCAAATTTCTTTGAGAACGTCACACATTTGCCGCCGATATCAGCACACTCCATCATATTCGTACAGGTCAAGTTCCGCGCACATTGATCACCACGTTGGCCTCTTTGCCCTAAAAATGCTGGGTACTCACACGTCACCGTAACGCCGTCATCATAACGTTTGTCACGCCGTCATATTAACATTCGTCATGTCGTCACTGTTTCGTTCGTCATGACGTCACTACAACGACTGTCTAACTGCAACATTGATCCAATCTACACGTTGTCATCGCTTGGATCTCCTCGCTGACCGCTGCGTCTTCACGTCGGCCACGACCATCATCGCTACTTACACTGTATATCCCGCAAGCAAGTAAAAAAAACCCCAAAAAAATGTAAACAAAAATTAGTATTTTTTTTGGTTTATTATATACATAGCAGATACCTTTATACTTTTCAAATTACTTATATACATACAAGATACCTTTATACTTTTGAAATTACCTATATACTTACCACGTACCTTTATACTTACCAAGAAAACTTTATACCTACCGAAATCCCTTTATACTTACCTAATTACCTTTATACCTACCATACACCTTTGTACTGAACTTCACCTGTAATTTAGTATTTACCCTAGTTTAAACACCGGTATAGGATTAGTCACTCCTGTAAAAATCTATAGAAAAAAAAAATAAACTTTAAATTTAAAAATTCCATTGTGCAAATTTTAAAGAAATGATGAATCTGTTTATTAATATGAAGTGTTAGGGATCCAAAAAAGGTAGCGGAGTAACCGCGTAGCTAGGGAGTGTTCTTCGAAGAGGGGCATCTTACAGCCGAGTCACATGGCGGATAAGATGCCACAGGTTGGTTGCGAAGCAACCAAGTGAGTGGGTGGGCCGCCAGAGTGAACACCATCTGATCACTCTCTCTCAATTCTTTACTCTTCATTAGCTCTCTCAGTCTCCTTGCATTCTCTCTCTCTCTTTTCTATATTTTTTTCTGTATCTGTGGATTCCATTGGCACGATATCTATTTTTTTGTATTTGGATTAGGAGCGAGTATAAAGAACCCTCGACTTCCGGCGAGTTAGCTATGCCTACGCAAGCGTGCCAGCAATCGCTTAGACACACTACCAGCTAGTCCATTACAGGACCGACAAATTAGTTGAACAGCAAGGCTTGAAGTTTAGCTTATTCATCTGATTTGACGTGCCAGCATTAAATGTATAAACGTAATCAAATAATGGCAATGTAATAATATTGGAATATAATTAACAATAGAATTAACAATAGATTTACAGCGGTGCCAACATTCTCCCTGAAAGTATGGCAAGAAGTATTTCGACGCCCTACTCCGTTCCTAAAGCCACGTCTAAAATAGCTAACTTCACTGCTGGATATCGTGAGCCGTAAAGATAACGTGAGCCGTAAAGACCTTAGCGCTTCGGACCTGTCCCTCCTTAGCCAGTCGCGTTTCCACTACTTTCCCACGGGGACAAACATTTCTGGGAGATGCGGGGTCAACGATGATAACCAAATCCCCAACTTTTAGCGGCTTCGTCTTCTCGAAGAATTTCGTCCTACACGTTAACGTAGGTAGATATTCCTTCACCCAGCGTGCCCAAAAGTGTTCTGCATAACGCTGCGAGCAGAGCCAGCTGTGCTTGAGTACTATAGCGCTGTCACTGCAGTCCGCAATAGGTTTCATTCCGTTGGAGATTCCTAACTGGAAGTGGTTCGGAGTCAGTGCTTCAGAGTTAGAGTCGTCGAGCGGCAAGTATGCCAAAGGGCGCGAATTGACTATGTTCTCAACTTCCGCCATCATACCTCGTAGAAGATCATCACTTGGCAAGCGTGTAGGTGTGTTTTTGTAGAACACAGTTTTTATGGAGCGAACGAGGCGCTCCCAAGCTCCTCCCATATGGGGTGCTGCCGGTGGAATAAAAGTCCACTTAGTTGTTGCAGATGTAAAGCTTCGCACGAACTGATTTCCATCGACCTCTTTTATGGCCTCTCGCAATTCGCGCTCAGCGCCAACAAAGTTTGTACCATTATCGCTGAAGAATTCTCGCGGTGTGCCACGCCTCGCTACGAAATTTCTTATAGCCAGTATACACGAGCTTGTGTTTAGCGTGTGTCCCGTTAGCGTTAGCCCGCATCGTCAGACATGTGAAAAGTGCGCCATATCTTTTCTCCTTATGCCGGTTCACGCATACCCAAATCGGGCCGAAGAAATAGAGGCCGGTAAACGTAAATGGTGCGACATACGGAGAAAGACGAACACGAGGTAGCTTGGCCATTTGTGGCGCTTCAGGCCTGGCCTTTTGTATTTTGCACATTTGTCAGCTTTTCCATTTTGATTTATAAGTGCTTCGCAACCGTGAAACATAATATTTCTGGCGTAGCTCATTTATCGCTGTTTCATGGTTCATATGATGTAGCATGTTATGGTAGTGCATGAAGATTACCGCAGTAGTATATCTTTTTCGTGGTAGAATTATAGGACACTTCTGCTGCTCAGGAACAGCCTTTAAATTTCGTATTTCTTCGCAGAAAAACTCATGCTTCGCTTGTCGATACAAAATGTTCTCTGCTTGTTGCAATTCTAATGTTGACAAAACGGATTACGTATGCTGCCGATCGCAGCACTCTCTTCCATTTTGAAAAACGGCGCATAACAATAAACGGGCCAGTGGCTGTAATTTGTAGCACATTGTGCTTCTACTCTTCGGTTGTTGACTTAATATCCGGTTCCTGTGGCCAGTCATTTTCAGGAAGGGCTAGAAATGGGGGGCCACTACACCAGCGACTATCCTGGGTGAGATCAGGCGTTTTTACCCACTTAGTTGCATCGTCGGCAACGTTGAGCCATTTTCGCTAGCATCGACGAAGGTATGCAATTGTACATGGATGTGATCGTAGCTTGTAAAATGATGGAGATAGCAGCGCTGTATTTTTATATTTTGCACTTTAGGCAACACGTTGATCCAATTGATCCATTTTTCCATCTGGCTAGGCAGAATGGCTTCATCCCAATCAACGGCGCTTCTCCATACTTCTTGTAGAAAAATCTTCATATACATTAGAAAGTTTGCGATAAGGCCTAGTGGGTCGTAGATAGACATTAAAATTCTTAGCATTTCTCTTTTTGTGGGTGGCCTCTTACCGAGAAAAATGTCGCTTTCGGAAATGATTGCAGATAGTTTGAATGTAATAACATCTTCAATTGGTACCCAAAAGACTCCTAGTACTTTTTCAACAGCCGTGTCAACACTTAAGTTTACGCTTTTTATCGAGGAGAGCAGATCTTCTTTTAACGACGGGAGAACTTCTTCTTGCCTGTGAATGTACTTGACTGTGAATGTACTTGACTTCGGATATCAGCTTTATGGCCTCTTCGACTGTATCCACAGAATCCAGAAGGTCATCGACATAGTGGTTGTTTCGCATCGCATTTACTGCCGGTGGATATTCTTGCTCGTATCTCAAGGTAATCAGATTCTTAACGAATTGTGATGTGCTTGGTGCACACGAAGCTCCGAATATCATTACTTGCATGACATATATGTCAGGCTGCTTTTCATCGTCACAACTACGCCACAGAAATTGTGCATTTTGATCTTCGGCTCTGATGAAGATTTGGTGAAACATTTCCGCAATGTCCCCGCAGATAGCGACCGCTCGTTGGCGGTATCGAAATAGAATAGCTGACAACGATGAAAGTAAGTCAGTTCCTTTAAGAAGCATAGAGTTTAGTGAAACACCGTGAGCTTTGGCTGCTGCATCCCACACAATTCGCGTTTTGCCGGGCTTGTTTTTGTTGAAGACGGCAAATATGGGCAAGTACCAAACGCACGTATCGGTGACTTGCGGGTGTATCCTTTGGATAAATAATCGCTAATGGTATCTTTAAAAACTGTTAGCAACACAGGCTCACCTTTTAGCTTTCGCTCCAAACACATCAACCTCCTTTTAGTCATTGCATAGCTCTCCGGCATATCAACATGCGGAAAGCGCCACAGAAGAGCAGTTTCGTAATGGGAATCTTTTCGACTTTTGGTGTACTTGTTAAGTATCTGTAGTGCACGCTCATCATCCTTGCAAACAATTGTTTGCGACGCATTTATACCTAAATGTTCAATAGAGTAAAATTGTTTCAATAGATTGAGCATATCAGAGTCATTGGCTATACTGCACTCACAGATGTGCAAATTATAAGGCTGAACAATCGCATTTTCATTTGCCAGAAAACCGTATATCGTCCAACCAAGACGAGTACGTACGGCAACAGGTTCGGCAGTACCACCTTCGCGAGTATCACTTGGAATGCCCAGATTCCAATTGTTAATGCCCATTAAAAGTCGTGGTACTGCTTCGGTATACGATTCAATTGGCAAACCTTTCTGGTGATCAAATTTCTTTGACAGCTCACAATAATTTAGTGATTGCTTTGGAAGAGCCAGCTCACTGACAGTGTGCACTTCCAGAGAAAAATGTTTTTTATTTGCACCGGCAATTTTAACGGTAAAGTGCTTTGAAGACTTTTCCACTCTTTGGTGTTCTCCAGTCCACTTGAGGCAAAGCTGTTGTGTAGTGTCTTTCAAATCCAGTTCGTGGGCTAATGTTTCATCCATTAGAGTAATTGACGAACCTTCGTCAATAAAGGCAAACGTATCGACAACCTTTTTATTGTTTCCAAACACTTTAATTGGAATAACTTTAAAAATAATATTTGCATTAAGCGAGTTGTGCGCATTGCAGCTATTCGTTTTCACTTTTTCTTTTACTCGCCTTTGATCAGCTGTTTCTGACAGATTCGCAACTTGTTTGTTTTCATTATTGGCAAAGCGATGAAGCAGAGCGTGATGGTTATACTTGCAGTTGTTAATCCCACATTCTGTCTTGCTTTTGCACTGGCCGTAGTGTTGACGTAGGCTCTGTTTGCATAGATTTTTCGCCGCGATCAGCTGATTGGAATTGTTCGCAACATTTGTTTTTTGGATCCTCGCTGTGTGCGTGTATATAGGCTTTCTTTGGCAACACATTAGACGAATTACTATCCGTCGTTTTGCTTTTGTTCTGAACGGCAGCGCTACTCGCGGATAGACCTACGTTTAGCATCGTCAGAAAATTCGATTAAATTCGCCTTTTTCTTAAATTTTGCGAGACCCAGTTTATGCGATCCCCAATTTAATTGCAGAGAAGGTGGCAACTTTTCAATTAGTTCCTCAAGCAGACACGAGTTGTTCAATTCGTCGGTAAGCCCACAAGTTTCAATCGTTGCCTGCAAACTTTTAACAGAAATGGCGAAGGAAGAAGTATACGTTTCCAGTTTATTTGGATTTATCGCAGGGGTTGATTTTAATCTATTTTTAATTGAATGCAGTATTTTCTCTGGTTGACCGAAGAGCTGTTTCAAAGTGGACATAACAGCCCCGAAGTGACCTTTGGAGACGTATAAGATTTTCCGCTTCGGTTAAACCGCAAACATTTGTGGACCATTCGAAAGTAGAATAGTGGCCACTCTTCTGGCTGCCCAGAAAAGATCGGCACTTCCTTCGGCACAGACTGACGAGCATTGAATTGCAAATTAGTTAGAGTTTGATTCCTCAAATGCGACACGTTATACTCGTTGGAGCTATTCTGTGCATATGTCGTCGGGTGTGCGAACTGATTGTTGGTAAAGTTGTTGTTGTTATGGCTGCGATCGAATACTGAAGTTTCGAGGTTATGTTCTGGAACATTTTGTGCAGATTGTGTGAACGTTTTTAGGTATAGTAGCGGTGGGCGCTGGTAAAGTATAGTAGCAAGTGAGGTTGCCCGTACTTACATGTTTATCTAACGTTGACGCACATTTTACTATATTAGCTTGTGTCGATGTATTCTGAAATGTTGAGGGCATGTCAAATAAACTATTTACACAGTGCGAGTGTGGTGCGAATTTGTTTTGATTAATTGTCATTGTCGAGTTTCTTTGTGTAAATGGTACGCTACTAGCACTTTGCCTACCGATTTCGTTGACGACTTCTGGCTGTGTACCAGCGAGTGGAATGTTCTGCGTCGTTTCAACGTGGTTAGCACCAGATGCGACACGCTGTTCATCTAGCCATTCGCGGACGGGGTATGAACGATTAGAAAAACCTCGGCTAATTCTTCTGCAGCTTGCTGCTCAAGAAGTTTGTATTTCCTGGTCAGGATATGCATGTAATCACCCGAAAAAGAGTAAAAGGGGGGAAGGGAAACAATTTGTTTGTTAAAAAAAGAGTAAAAAACAATTTTTTTTAAATATAACCCTTTAACCGACTAAAAAGCAGAAAATAAATTTCCTTTAATTTAATTTCCGTAATTCCGATTTTAAATTAAGGGTTTTTGGCGACTTCAAAATCTGAAATCATATTAGGAACAAAGTACCCAAAAACCCTTAATTTTAAATCGGAATTGCGGAAATTTATTTTAAGGAAATTTATTTTCTGCTTTTTAGTCGGTTAAAGTGTTATATTTAACAACAAAAAAATTTAAATAATAAAAAAAATCCCATTACCCAAGACGCAAAAGGAAATCAAATCATTTCTAGTTATAACGGGGTACTATAGAAAGTTTATAATGGATTACAGCAAGAAAGCATATCCGATTATAATGTAGTTTAAAAAAGGAATAAAAATTATTAACGAATTATCCAATTCTAATTTATCCGGATTTTAATAAACAATTCATACTTACTACAGACGCTAGTGCCAACGCATTGGGGGCAGTCCTTTCACAGAATGGCCATCCCATTTGCTCTGCGAGCAGGACACTTTGTACTATTACCAGCCATAGTTTTTTTTTTTATTTTCTTTAGTACAAAAAGATAAAAAATCTTATATATAAGAGATAAAGCAGGAAATTTATTTTTATATTTTATTTATAAACGCCGATATTTTCTACGTTTTTACGATTCAAAAGTTAGCAGCACTGCTCAAATTCACAATTCTTTATCGTTTACGTGTAAACGATGAAAATTGTTTCTGATTTCGTGTTCTCCGAACTTTTGTATGAGATAGTTTATTAACAATTTTTTTTGGTTAAATTTACCAACTAAAAATTTCTCTGTGTAGGCTGCACTAACTTGATGAACGACAATTAGATATAGAACATATATTATGGAATAGAATGACTTGAAATAGTAAGTAATAATATAATAAGAATACATGAAATTCTAAGAACCGGACCTGCGGGGATTTACAGTGACCAACAATTATATCTTTGTACAATATGCAATACAATACTTCATTAAAATAATACAGAATTGATGATTTAATAAATAAATGTGTCAGTATTGTGTTGATATGTAATACAGAATGAAATGGAACAAATTGAATTAAACATGAATTGTAGTCACACAAGAGAAACGTAATTAATAAAATTAATCAATATTAAAAAAAAAAAATAATTGGTAATAGTACTCATACAAGTAGGGGTATAAGGGTTAGTGACGCGAATATATATATAAAGCCTATCCTAATCAAATGTCAACCTCACCTTCACGTTGGTATGCCCTGTTATGACAGACGAGGCTCTGGCGACCGGTTCTGGGCGGGCTGCACTCCGTGCGCGTTTGTTTACCCCATGTTAGGGGCGGCGTACAACGACGTCTGTTCCCTTAGTTAGGGCGGTCGAAAATATGGAAGTCTTTTCGGATGATGGACCAGACAAAAAAGAAATCATCTGGGGCATCAATCACCTCCTCAACAAAGCCAATGTGTGTTGTTTCTATGGAGTCCATAAAAGAAAAAACGTTTACGGTGCAGGTGGTCGGATCCCCAGTTCCGGCGGTAAGTGACGAGCGAACGGGTCACTTGGCGTCGTCATCCAGCGACTGTTCAGGTGGTACGGTGAGACATCAGGCTGTACTATTTACAAAAGTGACTGATACAGCGAAAACCGCGGGGCACCCCATTAGAGCTCCACTTTGTCGACAATCGGCAAGTGACTCTGAAGCGGCCTCCTGTAGCATTGGTTCTCGACTTCAGGGCCTTTGCATTGACAACGCTACCAGTGAGGAACATATGGTTCTCTCTCGGGGAAGCCACAGCAGTGGCTTGCCTGAGAGGCGGAGACATCCGTATCGAAGGCAAAAACAGCCGAAAAGGAGACCCAAGGGGGTTATAGGTGCTCCCTACAATACCTGAAATCAATGGGCAAGAAAGACCAGTCAACGCTATCGATTAGGGACAAGAAGTTGGTCGAGAAGCATAGGAAGAGTGTGAAAAAATACGAACAAACACACTCCAAATTCGAAGATGCCTCGACCACGCCTGCCGTCCGCTCTAATCCCGCTACTGCCGTCAGAAAAGACGACCACAAGTGCCCCCTATCAGAGCTGGTAAAAAGGGGGGATAGTAAGGCAGATGAGCCAAGGTCAAGACGAAGAGGGCTAGATCTGGCGAAGAGGCACCGTACACGTTGAAAAAAGCGAAACCCGCCACAAAAACGACGCCAGTGGGGTTTGCAGATCGCAATCATCGATCGATCAGACCTGGACGGGAAGATTTCTTAGGCTAACTGGTTGATCTTTGAAGCAAAGATACTGCAGGCCATGATTGCGGGTGATGGAGACGACGACGAGCTCGACTTCAATGGGGCTGGCTGGTCAAAAGGCGTAAAGGTAGTTGACTGCGGAAACAGAAAGTCACTAGAATTTCTGTCTCGCGTAGTCAATGGCCTGGGCGCTATTTGGCCAGAAGCCCAATTGGAGATCGTGAGCAGAGCGGTGCTGCCACTGAAGAAACTTGTATCCGTATGGGTTCCCCCACCAGTGCCGGAAAGCGACGATTCGATCCTGAAGCTCATCTCCAGACAGAATCGCGACCTGAGTGCTCATAGCTGGAGAATTATCTCCTCAGCCACGAGCAAAAACGGGCCGGGCAAGGATTACCAGATCTCTGTTGATCCCCAATCCTTCGCCCAGCTGCAGAAGATCTCAGGAAGCATCAAATTCGGTCTGGGGACGCTGAAGGTAAGGCTCCATCAAAGCACAGAACCACAGGCGTCTACAAGTAGTGCAAATTAATTTGCACCACTGTAAAGTAGCTTCCAACGATCTGATGCTTTTCCTGGAGGATGAGGAGGTGGATGTAGCCCTGATCCAAGAACCCTGGATCGTTAAGAACCAGATTCAAGGATAAAGGTCGATTCAAGGATAAAGGTGATGCCAATGGGCATCACAGAACAGACATTAATACAAGAGGTGAGTAAATTTTTGAATTCATATTGAATACTAACCTAATAATTTCCAATAAGGGCGACACGCTATCGCGCTATTTTGAACTAAAACTTTATAAAACAAACTAAAATCACAAATCCCCACGCGATAACTAAATTCCCTATTTGCCCGAATAGCACAGTCGCGAAGCGTGGGATTTAAGACGACCCTCGCGGTATGGTATCCCCGGACGAACGAACAACACGAGCTCACGAAAACCTGATAAATAAACTTCTTTTAAAAACTACACCGAAACTGCCGCAATACATATATATATAGGTATATATATAAATATATATAAAAGAAACGGAAATTTTCCCGACACAAGGAAAATAATACCGAACACAAACCCTTTTTCAAAATCAACACAAATCGACAATCACCCCAAGAAATTATTCATATACCAAAAATTATATTTCTTTAAACGCAATTGATTTGCGGGACCAGACCAACCTGTCTGAAATCCCTCGCACGATTCTTTGCAGAATCTATTCACCAGCTGGACTTCGATAAAATTCGATGTCCAGCAACAACTTGGCTCTGATGCGGGACGACACAAACAAAAAAAAAAAAGGAATAAGGAAGAGGGGGGGAAAACGGCCAAACAAATCCCAAACTACTTGGACGGAAACACTTCACCAAAACAAATCACGACCGAACACAACCTGTCCAACTCTATTCAATTCCTCAAATTCAAAACACTAAATGGCCGACTGCCACAAATAAAATAAAGCAAAATAAACACTAGCTGGCAAAACTAAACCAGCGCGCAAAAATACTCCTTTTGGAACACTTGTCCTCCAGCCACAGTCCGACGATGGCAACAGCTCCACTTCACCACTAAAAAAAAATACAATTTAAAAAAAGGAAAGAAAATTATCCAAATTTTGGAAACAACTAATTTAAGATTCAATTCAATTAGAAAAACCAAAGCTTTTGCCACTCTCCTTCTTCCCTGCTCAAAAAGAACTCAAAAAAATCAGAATATATGAGCGCCTATGACGCTCACTTTCCATTTATCTTCCCACATATATAGAGTGCGGCTTACGCAGAAACCAGTGTCCGCAGCCGGGGCTTTACCCATACCTATATGCGAAAAATCTCTTCAGATTTTTCTAGGTGTGTTCGGCAAATTTACATATACCCCCCTGCACCCACCAAAATGAAATATACATTTTGGCGGCACTCATGTACGTATAGGCGAAAGCATAAATGTTCTCAAATTCCTCTCCCTCAAACAGGTTTAAAAAGTACAAAAGCTTTAGTCCAGGTTTTGACAATTTACTATTGTAATGGCGAGGCTGGCAATACCCTCATCGGATCGCCGCCGCTCACTGAGCTAACTTAACGAAAGCAAAAGCGAAAGAAAGGAGAAGAAAGCAAGAGAACTTTGACAGCTCAAACAAAATATTCAGTTTTCTTCTTCCGCGCGCCGGCCGCATTTCGCCCGCGAGTGTCGAATTTGTTTTGCTTAACAAATTAAGCAAATCAAATATATTTATATAAAAAGTGACAATCAATAAAATTGTGCAAGTGCGTTAATTCGGTCAGTGCGTGTGTGATTTTGTTCCTCCGATTTTGTTCGCCCGTCGCCCCGAACAAAAGGGAAACATAAAAAAAAACAAAACAAACAATAAAAACAACAACATTCGTGTCGCGATTTTATACCGCGACAACCCCACCTCCAACTCCGCGAAAGTTGCTTGGTCTCCTGAGACCAGCCAACTTTCGAATCTAACCGGAGAAAATCACCCTGAGTCGATGTGCGGCCTAAGGTCCTGCACATGCCATGTCCCCTTTTCTCGTCCGTCTTCGTCTTCCAAAACAGGGTTGGCAACCGAATCGAATAAAGGTTTCGGTTTCGGTTTTACTCCCACTTGCCAATCGGTTTTGGTTATCGGTTTCGCTCCTTGATTTTGAAAAGGTTTCGGTTGGTTGGAGCGATTGAAAAGGTTTCGGTTTAGGTTTTAAAAGGTTTCTAGATGGCCCAATATTAGGAAATTTTATATCAATTCAATATAAATCAAGGGTGCTGAATCTAACTACATTTACCGAATTTCCTTATCTAATCGCATTTTCAAACAAATTTCTGCTTAAATTTTTAGTTTTTATACCCTACACAACGTTTGAAACGTCCATAAGGACGCATGTCCGGTATGGATAAGTATATATATTCATGATCAGCATCGAAAACAGATTTAGCCATATCCCCGTCTGCCTGTCACCATACAGGCTGGAATGTTTTTTTTGAGACATCGATGTGAAACTTTGGGTTTACGTTTTTATCTCCGAATTGAGATCAAGTTAGAGAATCAGCTAAATCGGACGAAATAAAACTACGAAAAAATAGCGAAAATTTTCCAAGTCTTTTCAAAAACCATAAAAATGTCTGCGCACACAGAGCCGGTTTCGAAATTAATTTTGTCACAAATAATTGTTTTTTTGAAAATATAGCGTTTTTTATACAGCCTGTTTCCATAGCAATACAATAAATAACAAACACAAAAAGCCAGTTTCAAAACCAATTCGAATCAGTTTAAAAATAAACCTTTTGACTGTTTCCATAGTAGTCTAATAAATAACAAACAAAATAGTCATTTTCAGAACCATTTCAGTCAGACTTTTTGATTGTTTCCATAGCAATATAATAAATAACAAACAAAATCTACTGCGGTGAAATCGCTGCCTGTGTGAGGCACTTTGCGTTTTCGAAGCTAGATTTTTTAAATATGGAAATGATTCTGAAATTATATAGCGAATATCGCCTCTGTGTGCGCCGGCCTTATAAAAAGATTTATTGAATATTTAAAAAAATATTTCCTATATTTTAAAAATATATGAAATAAATAAATGAAATACGATGAATTTTCTCTTAGGAAAAAAAACTTCAAGTCAATTTTGTGTACGAAAACCTTTTGAAAACCGATTAAAAACCCGTAACCTTTTCAATTGGTTTTGGTTGAACCTATTCAATCGGTTACGACGAATCGGTTTCGGTTTAGGTTTCGCTCCCTAAAATGAATCGGTTTCATTCGGTTTCGGTTTCGGTTACGGTTTCGGTTGCCAACCCTGTTCCAAAACATATGTCCACGGAGACACCCTCTTTTTAACCCTAAACGGTCCAACAAATTTCGGAGCTAACTTCGCTGCAAAATAGTTTGCAGCATCGGCCAAAACAAAATTACGTCTCCATACTAACTCGTGCGGTAAATACTGTACATCTCTGCGTCTGAGATTTTGCTGTCTTGGCACTTGCCATTTCTAACTTCTTCCGTATGTCTTCCCTCAAGTCTGCCATTAACTTGGCCCGGTCCTCACTACTACTGTCCGGTTGGTCTGAGTCTCCCACTCGTCTATAATCTCTATCACTCCTGACCGCCATATTTCGCCCAAAATTCACGAAGAATGGAGACGCGCCCAAAACCTCATGCTGCGATGTTCGAATGCAGCACGCCACCTTTGAGAGGTGAGAATCCGATGTCCGATGGTTTTCTGAAATATATGCTCTCAAAGTGGTCTTAATTATTTGGTTGATCCGCTCGGCCTGATTGGCCTGCGGATGATAGTGTGCAGTGTACCGCATCTGCACACCATACGACGCGCATAAACTCTGCAGCTCCTTGCTGCGAAACTGTTGCCCATTGTCGCATACAATGCACCTCGGAACTCCAAAGAGCAGGAAGACATTATCTTCCAACTCCTTGCAAACACTCTTTGCCGTTGCATTTCGCAACGGAAACAACAATGGGAATTTGGTGAAGTAGTCAACCACCGTTAAAATATAACAAAATCCCCGACTAGACTTCACCAAGGGTCCCACCAGATCTACGCAGATCATTTCCCAAGGTTCTAACTTCTTTGTCCTCTCTACCATACAACCAGCTGGCTAATTGTTGTCTGGTTTCACCCTCTGGCAAACCTGACAACCTTTAATATATCTAGCTATCTCTGCCTTCATTTTTGTCCAATAATATTTCTCAACTACCCTAGCGTTTGTTTTCCTAACGCCCATGTGCCCCGATAATGGATTATCGTGACACTCGAATAAAATACTGCGCCTATCACTCTTGCCCACAACTCTCTTCCACTCGTACCCAGCACTAAACAAACTATTTGTCCCTGCCTTTATGTGTTTATATAACACCCCATTTTCAATTCTCCAAGCTGGGTAATCGAGTGGTTTATCCTCCACTTTCCTAACCATGGAATCCACCCATGGATCTCTAACACGCCCATCTACCTCCCCTACGACTGGGACACCTCTAGAAAGCATGTCGGGCACAACATGATAATTCCCCTTACGATGTATGATTTCATAATCGTATTGCTGGAGCTTTAAAGCCCACCTAGCCAACCTACCGCAAGGATCTTTCAAATTGTTGAGCCATACCAACGAATAATGGTCGGTCACCACTGTGAACCTAACCCCTTCGATGTATGGCCTCAACTTCTCAACTGCCCACAAAACAGCCAAACACTCCTTCTCGGTAGTGGAATAATTCCTCTCGCATCTACTCAACGACCTACTCCAATACGAAATGACCTTCTCCCCTTCATCAAACTGCTGTGTCAAAACGGCACCTATTCCAAAATCGGAAGCATCAGTCTGAACTACGAAGGGTCGTTCGAAATCAGGACAGCTCAGGACCGGCGCCGTCACTAGGCGCTCCTTGGCCTTCAAAAAGCTGTCCTCGCACTCCGGCGACCATCTAAACCTGTTCTTCTTCTTTAGAAGATCAGTTAGAGGCTTAACCAAATCAGCGAAATTCGAAACAAACCTACGATACCAAGAAATGGTGCCAACAAACGACCTGACTTCCCTTACATTTTTGGGCGCTGGAATTTTCAGCATTGCCTCAACTTTCTCGGGGTCAACGTGCAAGCCCTGTCGATCAACAACATAACCTAAGTACCGTAGCGAAGAAAGACAAAAATTACATTTTTCCCTATTCAATCTAAGCCCTGCCGAACAAATCCTCCTCAGGACCTCCTTCAGAACCTCAACATGCTTATCAAATGTATTTGTAACAATAATAATATCGTCCAAATACACGAAAACATGGGGTTCCAAGTCAGCCCCAAGGACCACATCTATAAATCTCTGCCAAGTTGCAGGGGCATTGTGCAGGCCATAAGGCATGCGCTTGAACTGGTAGAGCCCCCTACCCGGAACGGTAAATGCCGCGCAGGCCCTAGACTCCTTCTCTACTGGGATCTGCCAATAAGCGGATTTTATATCCAAACTAGAGAGATATTTGGCGTCCTTTAGCTTATCTAAAGTAGCCGAAATATAAGGGAGGGGGTAACTATCTCGATCCGTATTTTTATTCAGTGTCCTATAGTCGACACAAAACCTATAACTCCCATCCTTTTTCCTAATCATCACAACCGGTGATGCCCAAGGGCTGTGAGAAATCTCAATCACACCCTTTTCTAACATATCTTCTATTTCCTCATCTATGCGCCTCTGAATAGCGGGCGATACCGGATAGTATCGCTGCTTGACTGGTTCCACATTTGGCTTTGTACGAATCCGATGTTCGACCAAATGTGTACAACCAAGTCCCTCAGGCATAGACCTAAAAACATCTGCAACAAACTCCTCAAGAACCGATTTTTCCCTAGTTGACAACGAAGACCTATCAACTATCGCCGCTACTGACGAGACCTCGACTTGGTCGGAAAACCTCCACTGATTCTTGGCCAAATCTGGCACTACACCGGCCTTAGACCAAAAGTCTACTCCAAGAATCAATGGTTGGGGTAAATCCGGTATTACGAGGCATTCAACGAGGACCGACTTGCCCTCTACCTCGAAAGGGACCGAAACTACCCCCCTAACCGGAACTTCTTCACCATCAGCAAGCGCAACCTTGCTGACCGCAGACGCCAATAAACTTATCCCCCAGGACTTTAATGTGTCCCAGCCTGGCCTACCAAGAATCGTCCTGGTGGCCCCCGAATCTAAAGGCCCTAACATACGCACTCCAAAAATTTTAACACCTAAATATGGCCTATTATCCAATTCTCTACCTGAAAGAGAAAAACTCAAACAAATTTCGGACGGACGTTGCCTCTGAGGCCTGCCACTATTTGCCCTAGCCAGCTGGTTTCCCGCAGGCAACCTACCTAAACCTCGCGAACTTCTTGCCCTGCTTCCACAAGAGCTCGCTCCCCATTTCCCGACTCTTCGCTGGCCCTCGGAGCCGCTCTCGGGGCCGCCTCCCTGTCCGAGCGCTCCTGTAATTGCCCTGCTCTCTGAGAGCATCGGGGGCAATCACGCTTCATCACGCCAGGCCGCCCGCAGCCGCGGCAAATAACCGCCTTTCGGCAGTTTACCGAAACATGCCCAAACTTCTTGCAGTTAAAGCACCTGAACGAACGCCTAGCCCGTTGAGGTGCCCTAATTCTCCGCTCCAATTTAAGATTGCGCAGCGGAGCCCTGACTGCAACCACTTCCGGCTCGGCCGAAACGTATGCCAAGTCTGGCTCCAGCAAGTCCTTGGACCGGCTGCTGGGCGGCGGCACGAATGCTTCCACATTCGCCCGCACAGCCTCCAGTTTCCGACCCAAGGAAACCAACTCCGAAAGACTCTCAGGCTCAGCCAAGCCCAGCTGAGTCTGATAAAAAGGACACAAATTAGCCCTGACCAGACCCAACATACGCTTCTCCGGCAAGGACTCGGACAGACGACGGAACAGACCCCTCATAACCGCTACATAAATGCCTATGGACTCAGCCCCACCTTGAGTCCTTTTCCTAATTTCGTCTAACAAGAGGTCATCATAATTATGGGGCAGAAACTCTAACTTCAGCTGAACGACCAATTCTCGCCAGCTGCAAACATACCTTCGGGCATCACGGAACCAAATCAAAGCCCTATCCGAAAAAAAATCTACCGCCCCTCTAAACAACTGGTCCTCACTGACCCCACGAGCGCCACAAAGCTCGTCTACTCGCTCCAGGAAGGCATGCAGAGATATATCCCTTCTCTGACCGGTAAACTTTAAATCCCACTTGGACAAATTTACAACTCCCTGAAACCCTAACATGCCCTCAAACAACAAAGCCTAAAACTGGTCATTAAAAAAAAAATTATTAAAAAAACTAAAAAAAAAAAATTACCAAAATTTAAAAACATTAATCAAAAAAAAAAATATCACAGAATTAAAAAAAATTTAAATAAATAAAATCAAATTGAAAAAAAAATTAAAAAAACAAAACAGTAATTGGCAAAAAGGCGGACAACACCACCAAACACCAAAAATTACAAAAAAAATTTAAAAAAAAAAAATGGAACGGACTCACCGAACTATCGCGATCTCCGCTGCTCCGACCAATTCAAAAAAAACTAAATAAATAATAAAAATAATTAGTCAAAATATAAAAAAAAATATACAAAACACTAAAAACACCACCAAAAAAAATTATTTATTTAAATAAAAAAAAAAATGTTATTTAAAAAAAAACCCAAAAAATAGAAAAAGAAATATTACAAAAAAAATAATTTTCAAAAAAAATTATACAACAAAAAAAAAATATTAAACTTATTAAAAAAAAATTTTAAAAAAAGTTAATATTTAAAAAAAACTTTAAACAAAAAAGCCCCACGTTGGGCGCCATCTTATCGCGCTATTTTTAACTAAAACTTTATAAAACAAACTAAAATCACAAATCCCCACGCGATAATTAAATTCCCTATTTGCCCGAATAGCACAGTCGCGAAGCGTGGGATTTAAGACGACCCTCGCGGTATGGTATCCCCGGACGAACGAACAACACGAGCTCACGAAAACCTGATAAATAAACTTCTTTTAAAAACTACACCGAAACTGCCGCAATAGATATATATATAGGTATATATATAAATATATATAAAAGAAACGGAAATTTTCCCGACACAAGGAAAATAATACCGAACACAAACCCTTTTTCAAAATCAACACAAATCGACAATCACCCAAAAGAAATTATTCATATACCAAAAATTATATTTCTTTAAACGCAATTGATTTGCGGGACCAGACCAACCTGTCTGAAATCCCTCGCACGATTCTTTGCAGAATCTATTCACCAGCTGGACTTCGATAAAATTCGATGTCCAGCAACAACTTGGCTCTGATGCGGGACGACACAAACAAAAAAAAAAAAAGGAATAAGGAAGAGGGGGGGAAAACGGCCAAACAAATCCCAAGCAAACTACTTGGACGGAAACACTTCACCAAAACAAATCACGACCGAACACAACCTGTCCAACTCTATTCAATTCCTCAAATTCAAAACACTAAATGGCCGACTGCCACAAATAAAATAAAGCAAAATAAACACTAGCTGGCAAAACTAAACCAGCGCGCAAAAATACTCCTTTTGGAACACTTGTCCTCCAGCCACAGTCCGACGATGGCAACAGCTCCACTTCACCACTCAAAAAAAATACAATTTAAAAAAAGGAAAGAAAATTATCCAAATTTTGGAAACAACTAATTTAAGATTCAATTCAATTAGAAAAACCAAAGCTTTTGCCACTCTCCTTCTTCCCTGCTCAAAAAGAACTCAAAAAAAATCAGAATATATGAGCGCCTATGACGCTCACTTTCCATTTATCTTCCCACATACATAGAGTGCGGCTTACGCAGAAACCAGTGTCCGCAGTCGGGGCTTTACCCATACCTATATGCGAAAAATCTCTTCAGATTTTTCTAGGTGTGTTTGGCAAATTTACATACCTGCACCCACCAAAATGAAATATACATTTTGGCGGCACTCATGTAC
The DNA here is from genome assembly GCA_951394025.1 of Heteromyza rotundicornis. Taxonomy (NCBI): domain Eukaryota; kingdom Metazoa; phylum Arthropoda; class Insecta; order Diptera; family Heleomyzidae; genus Heteromyza; species Heteromyza rotundicornis. Next base: position 58,105,217 of record OX596010.1, on the reverse strand, counting down.
GTATAGGCGAAAGCATAAATGTTCTCAAATTCCTCTCCCTCAAACAGGTTTAAAAAGTACAAAAGCTTTAGTCCAGGTTTTGACAATTTACTATTGTAATGGCGAGGCTGGCAATACCCTCATCGGATCGCCGCCGCTCACTGAGCTAACTTAACGAAAGCAAAAGCGAAAGAAAGGAGAAGAAAGCAAGAGAACTTTGACAGCTCAAACAAAATATTCAGTTTTCTTCTTCCGCGCGCCGGCCGCATTTCGCCCGCGAGTGTCGAATTTGTTTTGCTTAACAAATTAAGCAAAACAAATATATTTATATAAAAAGTGGCAATCAATAAAATTGTGCAAGTGCGTTAATTCGGTCAGTGCGTGTGTGATTTTGTTCCTCCGATTTTGTTCGCCCGTCGCCGCGAACAAAAGGGAAACATAAAAAAAAACAAAACAAACAATAAAAACAACAACATTCGTGTCGCGATTTTATACCGCGACAACGCCAACGTTTCAAAATAGGGTTAGAGAAATTACCTCTTCTCTATTAACAGAAAATAATAATATTGAGGTAGATAACTGGAGAGTGTCCGACAAATGTCCTTTCTCTGGACATAATCGGATTCTCTTCGATATTAATCTTTCCAAAGAGAAACCTAAGCCCTACAGAAACCCTCGGAGGACCGACTGGAACTTGTTTTCAACACTAGTCGCGAACGGATTTTCAAAGCTTCAAGCCTCCTTACAATCCACAGTGACTGGTGTTGACAGCAAAGTCGGAAATCTGACGACCATTCTGGAAAAAGTTTACAGGTCGTCATGTCCCATCAGTCGTCCCAGTTCAAAGCCAGGTAACTCCTGGTGGAGCACAGACCTACGACAACTAAGGGGCATAACAAGGAAACTATTCAATAAAGCCAAATTTAGTAGAAGTGAGGCCGACTGGTAAACGTATAAAGACAGTTTTAATGAATTTAAGAGACAGAAAAGAACAGCCAAGAGGGAATCTTGGCAACTCTTTTGTAGCTCCCTTGAAGATGTCAATGAGGCAGCTAGACTTCGCAAAGTACTATCCAAAGACCCTAGTGTCCTGGTGTACCTAAAGAGGTCTGACGGCTCATGGACTGAATCTAGTCAGGAGTCACTGGATCTGCTTATGGAAACTCACTTCCCTGACTGCACGGATGCTGGAAATCACAATCTAAGCAGGTCACAGATAAGCAACGTGCTCGAAGACGAGTTACCATCAGTAATAACGGAAGAGAAAATAGCCTGGGCAGTAAAATCCTTCAGGCCTTACAAATCTGCGGGGCCGGATGGTATTTTCCCAGCCATGCTACACTACTCTTTAGAGCATATAGTACCACTTCTATTAGATATTTTCACAGAGTGTCTTTACCTGAGAGGTTCCATAAACCCACAACTTCTAAGCAAATCACAACATGCATACCAGAAAGGTAAATCTGTTGAGACCGCTCTCCATGAAGTTGTCGGTCATGTGGAACGCATACTACACATAAAAGAGTTCACGTTAGCCGCATTCTTAGATATCGAAGCTGCTTTTAACAACGTAACAACAGAGGCCATTTTAAATGGTCTAGATGACGTATCTGTGTTACGTCCTATCCAACATTGGGTTCACAACATGCTAGAGACTAGAGTTATCAACTCAATGTGGGGTACGGGCACCGCCAGAAAATCCGTACCTAGAGGGACCCCACAGGGAGGAGTAATTTCTTCTATCCTGTGGGTTCTTGTAGTAAATGAAATCCTAAAATCATTTAACTCAAAGGGTATTAGAATAACTGCTTACGCTGATGACGTGTGCATACTGATTTCAGGCAAATTTTTGCCCACAATATCAGAACTTATGCAATCGGCCTTAAAAGAGATTTCAGACTGGACGAAACTAAACGGACTTGGAGTTAATCCCTCTAAGATAGAATTAGTACTGTTCACGAGAAAGACGAAAATGCCCTACTTCAGGTTACCACAACTAGAGGGAATTGAACTAAACTATCTAATGAAGCTAAATACCTCGGCGTCATTCTGGACCACAAACTTATGTGGAAAAGAAACACAGAGGAGAGAATGAGAAAAGGACTCAACGCGTTCTACATTTGTAAATGGACCTTTGGGAAAAGATGGAGGTTGCAACCACGAATCCTTCACTGGATGTATGCTGCAATAATACGCCCTATCCTCACCTATGGGTCGTTGGTGTGGTGGACCACTACTAATGTTGGAAGTCGCCTCGGACTCCTCACGAAAGTGCAATCGCTAGCCGGTAGATCGATTGCGGGAGCCGCAAGAAGCACACCTAGGGCGGGAATAGATATAATTCTAGGCCTGCCATCGGTGGAACTGTACATACAAAGCTGCGCTGCAAAAGGCGCCCTCCGATTGAGGGAGGCCGGTATGTGGAGACAAGCATCGTATGGACATACCTCAATAATTAACGAAATCTGTAAGCTAGGAACAAGACACGAATCTGAAAGCCTACGGGCACCGACAGACTACATCTGCCCTAGTTATGGATTTGATATGAGGTCCAAAAAATTATTTCCGGAACGGGAAGAATATGGTAACAGAACGGTGACGAACGTTGACGACACTGTCGTTTTTACGGAAGGATCCAAAATGGATATAGGAACAGGTGCGGGTTTTTACTGTGAAGCGCTTGGCCTCCAAAAGTCCTTCAGACTGCCGGACGCTAGCAGCGTCTTCCAAGCTGAAATCTACGCGATAGAGAAAGCCGCTAGAGCCTTAGCTGATCAAAACATACGCACACAAAATGTAATGATCTGCATAGACAATAGGGCTGCCATACAAGCAATCACGTCGTACACAGTCAACTCTAAAGCAGTAAAGAGGTGTAGGGAAGCACAGCGAATCGTGCAGAGCCACCATCGGGTTACTCTCTGCTGGGTTCCCGGACATAGCGATATAGAAGGGAATGACAAGGCAGACGAGATGGCCAGGGGAGGCTCTGCTATGGAGATCAGTGCGGCTGACAACTCAATTCTGCAACCGATACGCAACCAATACGGAATAATTGACAGTATGGTAAATAGGGAAATAAACGATAAATGGGCTAACAGACAAGACTGCAAAACGTCTCGACTTCTATGGCCTAAATTGAACCCGAAAAGAACAGAGGAACTGCTATCCCTGGATAGGAAATCTCTTGAGTAGTAAATGAAATCCTAAAATCATTTAACTCAAAGGGTATTAGAATAACTGCTTACGCTGATGACGTGTGCATACTGATTTCAGGCAAATTTTTGCCCACAATATCAGAACTTATGCAATCGGCCTTAAAAGAGATTTCAGACTGGACGAAACTAAACGGACTTGGAGTTAATCCCTCTAAGATAGAATTAGTACTGTTCACGAGAAAGACGAAAATGCCCTACTTCAGGTTACCACAACTAGAGGGAATTGAACTAAACTATCTAATGAAGCTAAATACCTCGGCGTCATTCTGGACCACAAACTTATGTGGAAAAGAAACACAGAGGAGAGAATGAGAAAAGGACTCAACGCGTTCTACATTTGTAAATGGACCTTTGGGAAAAGATGGAGGTTGCAACCACGAATCCTTCACTGGATGTATGCTGCAATAATACGCCCTATCCTCACCTATGGGTCGTTGGTGTGGTGGACCACTACTAATGTTGGAAGTCGCCTCGGACTCCTCACGAAAGTGCAATCGCTAGCCGGTAGATCGATTGCGGGAGCCGCAAGAAGCACACCTAGGGCGGGAATAGATATAATTCTAGGCCTGCCATCGGTGGAACTGTACATACAAAGCTGCGCTGCAAAAGGCGCCCTCCGATTGAGGGAGGCCGGTATGTAGAGACAAGCATCGTATGGACATGCCTCAATAATTAACGAAATCTGTAAGCTAGGAACAAGACACGAATCTGAAAGCCTACGGGCACCGACAGACTACATCTGCCCTAGTTATGGATTTGATATGAGGTCCAAAAAATTATTTCCGGAACGGGAAGAATATGGTAACAGAACGGTGACGAACGTTGACGACACTGTCGTTTTTACGGAAGGATCCAAAATGGATATAGGAACAGGTGCGGGTTTTTACTGTGAAGCGCTTGGCCTCCAAAAGTCCTTCAGACTGCCGGACGCTAGCAGCGTCTTCCAAGCTGAAATCTACGCGATAGAGAAAGCCGCTAGAGCCTTAGCTGATCAAAACATACGCACACAAAATGTAATGATCTGCATAGACAATAGGGCTGCCATACAAGCAATCACGTCGTACACAGTCAACTCTAAAGCAGTAAAGAGGTGTAGGGAAGCACAGCGAATCGTGCAGAGCCACCATCGGGTTACTCTCTGCTGGGTTCCCGGACATAGCGATATAGAAGGGAATGACAAGGCAGACGAGATGGCCAGGGGAGGCTCTGCTATGGAGATCAGTGCGGCTGACAACTCAATTCTGCAACCGATACGCAACCAATACGGAATAATTGACAGTATGGTAAATAGGGAAATAAACGATAAATGGGCTAACAGACAAGACTGCAAAACGTCTCGACTTCTATGGCCTAAATTGAACCCGAAAAGAACAGAGGAACTGCTATCCCTGGATAGGAAATCTCTTAACATACTGACGGGGGTTATCACCGGACATTGTGCCATAGGATCCATGTTGGGGAAATGGCACATAGTAACCACAGATATATGTAGGAGCTGCGGAGATGAGTATGAACTAGAAACTATACAACATTTCCTCTGCCACTGTCCCGCTCTACAAACAAAGCGCCAACGAGCACTAGGCTCCCGGTTCTTTGAGAGCACAACAGAGCTGGCAGAGCATACAGTTTCAGACCTTCTAAGGTTCATTCGAAGCACAAAATGGATCCTTGATGGACCAAACGTGCGTTGACAATATAGGAGGAAATTGAGAAAGGGTTTCACATGTACGCACACAAAATGTTAAAAAAAAATAAAAGGGATTCACAATGGGTCATAGATGGCCTCCGAGTGGAATTGGTACATTTTGTACCACACACCCTTACAACCTAACCTAACCTAACTCATACAAGTACATTCAATGGACTGACAATGAATTCACGTAGCCGTAAAGTATTTGTAAAGAGTACACTGTGTAACACTTTTTTCCGACCTGGTAACGGTCAAGGTGGGTCGAAAGTATTCATATGGAGTAGCTAAATCCTCAATGGATTTTTCAAAGTTAGTTTCCTTTCAAAAGATACAGTCGTTTAAAGTTTTCTTGCTTTACTGTATTTTTCAAATAAATATTTGTTGTTACCTTTTTCAGCCGAATTGTCGGTAATGCACAGATAAACAGATTATGGGTACAAATTATACCAAACAAATTATAACGTGTTAGCAATTTGGTAACCAAAGTTGAAAAAACTGTAACTTTTTTTATTTTTTTCACCCAAAAATTTTCTTTAATTTTTATTCTATAAAAAAGCATAGCTATTGTCAAAAAAAAGCTATGTTAGAGGCAACAATGCCTTTAAATCAACCCTTTTTGATGCAGTTGGGAGCTCAATACCGTTATCACTTATAAAAGTTGCAAGTTGTGGCCGAAAAATTAATTTGAAAAATACAGCAAAACATGCAAACTTAAACCCGCTATATCTTTGGAAAGGAAACTAACTTTGCAAAACCCATAAAGGGAATTGCTACTCTATATGAATACTTTCGACCCATCTTGACCGATACCAGGTTGGATTCCATAACCTTGATATTGTCGCAGTGTTATTATACCCCACCCTCACTGTGGCAGGGTATACTAACTTTGTCACAACGTTTGTAACGCCCATAAGGAGGCGTGTCCGGTATGGAAAAGTATACATATTCTTGATCAGTATCACCTCCTGAGTCGATTTAGCGATGTCCGTCTGTCTGTCCGTCCGTCTGTCCGTCTGTCCGTCCGCACGATAGCGGTCGCAGTTTTGGAGATATCGACTTGAAACTTTTTTTACATGTTTTTCTCGTGAATACTGAGATCAAGTTCGAGAATCAGCCAAATCGGACAAAAACTGGGCGTGGCTCCCATACACCGAAAAAAAAGGTAAAAATTTTTCAAGTCTTTTTTATTGTTGCATTCGATTGGAAATGTTTAGAAACGTATTTTTGACATGGTCCGAGGTTCCGAAGCCACATATATAAGGGTCTAAATGGGGTCCTGAGACCAATTTTTTTTTTTTCGGATTTGATTGGAAATTTTTAGAAATGGATTTTGGACATGGTTTGGGCTCCAAAACCACCTATAATTGGCTCAAAATAGGGTCTTGAGACCACATTTTTTTATGTTCGAGGTACTTCTTTCTACTGTGTGGGGGTATTTCACCTTCGGTATAGCCGAAGATAGTCCACTCTCTAGTTTTTAAAAAGTTTTGCTTTGCTATTTTGTTGCAAGTAGTGTGGTAGCGAATTCCATAGACGTGTGGAATATACAGTGTCGGATCCAACTAAAGCACATACTTTTCCTTGTTTGCATTTTGTTCAATAAAGAGTGGAAAGTGCTTTAGATTTAATGTTTTTGTTATTAATTTAGGAAGACTATTCAATTACTATATTAAAAATGTAAAAAATTAATTAAAAAATTTAAACAATATAATTCACAAAAAATAAAAAAAAATTCTTAAAAATGCTACGGGGATGTTTTTCCGGGAACGGAATGGTTCCAATTAATTAAATAACCAACATAATGGACCGTTTTGTGTACAAAAATGAATATCATGTTGCCTTATGAGGAAGAGGAGAAGCCATAAAAAAGTATTTTTCAGCAGGATAATGATCCCAAAGACACAGCAAAATGTGTGAAAGACTGGTTTGCTGGAAAATATATTGATGTTTTGAAGTGGCACGCCCAATAACACGATTTTAATTCAATAGAAAATCTTTGGGAAGTTGTAGATCGCAGAATTCAGAGCCATAACTGTAACAATAGAGATGCTCTTTTCGTCCTAGCAGATATTGCATGGAAGGGCATTTTAGTACATGTGCTGAAAAATATAATTTAGTATGACACGCAGAAGTGCAGCATTGCTGAAAAATAGAGGATATGCAACGAAAAATTAACCAAAAATAAACTTTTCAGAAATATATGCTTTAGTTTTGTCGCCGCAATTTTAATAATTTTAATAATAAAAACGTTAAATCTAAAGCACTTTATTGAACAAAATGGAAAGAAGGTAAAGTATGTGCTTTAGTTTTGTCCGACACTGTCAAAGGCATTCAAGTATGAATGCCTTTGAGGAATCAGCTTCTTGCTTCGATTCGATATTAGAAATTTTATTCTTTGATATAAATAATCTGGCTCCCTAGTGTAAACTATTTTGTGTAACAAGGTTAGTGTCCGAATATTGAGTATATTATCAAATGTTATGCCGAATAATCTTTTCGCAAATTCGTTTCAAACCATAGACATAACGAGCAATATTATTGTATATCACATTCAGCCTTTTTTTGGCTGACAGAATCACAATTAGCGAAAATCTCGCATCCATACAATAATATTGGAACAATGTAGGTCTTAGCTAAGAGTAGTCTAATTCTGTGAGGTGTGTAGTATTGCGCCATCCACAGTGTATGGAGCATTCCATGAACTTTGCCTACTGTAATATTGATGTGATTATGCCATGTAAGCTTGCGATTAAATACAATGCCTAGATTTTTTGCAGTTTCAACTATGTCTATATAAGAATTATTTAGAGATATTTTTGGAACCGTTCCAATGTCCAAGTTTTTCCGGCTGATGATTAAACATTTCGATTTTTTAGGATTGATACCATATATTTAATACTTCTATATTACTAGCAACCTATCTGCGCAATGTGCTTGAATTCCGAATTCAATTCACTCGTTTGAATACTAGTAAAAATTGTGAGCATGCGCAGGTTTTATAAGTATTAGTATTTTTGTTTATTTTTATTTGTATGAGAGGTTCCATGCATACCAGAAAGGTAAATCTGTTGAGACCGCTCTCCATGAAGTTGTCGGTCATGTGGAACGCATACTACACATAAAAGAGTTCACGTTAGCCGCATTCTTAGATATCGAAGCTGCTTTTAACAACGTAACAACAGAGGCCATTTTAAATGGTCTAGATGACGTATCTGTGTTACGTCCTATCCAACATTGGGTTCACAACATGCTAGAGACTAGAGTTATCAACTCAATGTGGGGTACGGGCACCGCCAGAAAATCCGTAACTAGAGGGACCCCACAGGGAGGAGTAATTTCTTCTATCCTGTGGGTTCTTGTAGTAAATGAAATCCTAAAATCATTTAACTCAAAGGGTATTAGAATAACTGCTTACGCTGATGACGTGTGCATACTGATTTCAGGCAAATTTTTGCCCACAATATCAGAACTTATGCAATCGGCCTTAAAAGAGATTTCAGACTGGACGAAACTAAACGGACTTGGAGTTAATCCCTCTAAGACAGAATTAGTACTGTTCACGAGAAAGACGAAAATTGAACTAAACTATCTAATGAAGCTAAATACATCGGCGTCATTCTGGACCACAAACTTATGTGGAAAAGAAACACAGAGTCTCCTCCACAGAGTCTCCTCTGTGTTTCTTTTCCACATAAGTTTGTGGTCCAGAATGACGCCGATGTATTTAGTGAGAAAAGGACTCTACGCGTTCTACATTTGTAAATGGACCTTTGGGAAAAGATGGAGGTTGCAACCACGAATCCTTCACTGGATGTATGCTGCAATAATACGCCCTATCCTCACCTATGGGTCGTTGGTGTGGTGGACCACTACTAATGTTGGAAGTCGCCTCGGACTCCTCACGAAAGTGCAATCGCTAGCCGGTAGATCGATTGCGGGAGCCGCAAGAAGCACACCTAGGGCGGGAATAGATATAATTCTAGGCCTGCCATCGGTGGAACTGTACATACAAAGCTGCGCTGCAAAAGGCGCCCTCCGATTGAGGGAGGCCGGTATGTGGAGACAAGCATCGTATGGACATGCCTCAATAATTAACGAAATCTGTAAGCTAGGAACAAGACACGAATCTGAAAGCCTACGGGCACCGACAGACTACATCTGCCCTAGTTATGGATTTGATATGAGGTCCAAAAAATTATTTCCGGAACGGGAAGAATATGGTAACAGAACGGTGACGAACGTTGACGACACTGTCGTTTTTACGGAAGGATCCAAAATGGATATAGGAACAGGTGCGGGTTTTTACTGTGAAGCGCTTGGCCTCCAAAAGTCCTTCAGACTGCCGGACGCTAGCAGCGTCTTCCAAGCTGAAATCTACGCGATAGAGAAAGCCGCTAGAGCCTTAGCTGATCAAAACATACGCACACAAAATGTAATGATCTGCATAGACAATAGGGCTGCCATACAAGCAATCACGTCGTACACAGTCAACTCTAAAGCAGTAAAGAGGTGTAGGGAAGCACAGCGAATCGTGCAGAGCCACCATCGGGTTACTCTCTGCTGGGTTCCCGGACATAGCGATATAGAAGGGAATGACAAGGCAGACGAGATGGCCAGGGGAGGCTCTGCTATGGAGATCAGTGCGGCTGACAACTCAATTCTTCGATTGGAAATGTTTAGAAACGTATTTTTGACATGGTCCGAGGTTCCGAAGCCACATATATAAGGGTCTAAATGGGGTCCTGAGACCAATTTTTTTTTTTTTCGGATTTGATTGGAAATTTTTAGAAATGGATTTTGGACATGGTTTGGGCTCCAAAACCACCTATAATTGGCTCAAAATAGGGTCTTGAGACCACATTTTTTTATGTTCGAGGTACTTCTTTCTACTGTGTGTTTTTTCTCTAGTTTTTAAAAAGTTTTGCTTTGCTATTTTGTTGCAAGTAGTGTGGTAGCGAATTCCATAGACGTGTGGAATATACAGTGTCGGATCCAACTAAAGCACATACTTTTCCTTGTTTGCATTTTGTTCAATAAAGAGTGGAAAGTGCTTTAGATTTAATGTTTTTGTTATTAATTTAGGAAGACTATTCAATTACTATATTAAAAATGTAAAAAATTAATTAAAAAATTTAAACAATAATATTCACAAAAAATAAAAAAAAATTCTTAAAAATGCTACGGGGATGTTTTTCCGGGAACGGAATGGTTCCAATTAATTAAATAACCAACATAATGGACCGTTTTGTGTACAAAAATGAATATCATGTTGCCTTATGAGGAAGAGGAGAAGCCATAGAAAAGTATTTTTCAGCAGGATAATGATCCCAAAGACACAGCAAAATGTGTGAAAGACTGGTTTGCTGGAAAATATATTGATGTTTTGAAGTGGCACGCCCAATAACACGATTTTAATTCAATAGAAAATCTTTGGGAAGTTGTAGATCGCAGAATTCAGAGCCATAACTGTAACAATAGAGATGCTCTTTTCGTCCTAGCAGATATTGCATGGAAGGGCATTTTAGTACATGTGCTGAAAAATATAATTTAGTATGCCACGCAGAAGTGCAGCATTGCTGAAAAATAGAGGATATGCAACGAAAAATTAACCAAAAATAAACTTTTCAGAAATATATGCTTTAGTTTTGTCGCCGCAATTTTAATAATTTTAATAATAAAAACGTTAAATCTAAAGCACTTTATTGAACAAAATGCAAAGAAGGTAAAGTATGTGCTTTAGTTTTGTCCGACACTGTCAAAGGCATTCAAGTATGAATGCCTTTGAGGAATCAGCTTCTTGCTTCGATTCGATATTAGAAATTTTATTCTTTGATATAAATAATCTGGCTCCCTAGTGTAAACTATTTTGTGTAACAAGGTTAGTGTCCGAATATTGAGTATATTATCAAATGTTATGCCGAATAATCTTTTCGCAAATTCGTTTCAAACCATAGACATAACGAGCAATATTATTTTATATCACATTCAGCCTTTTTTTGGCTGACAGAATCACAATTAGCGAAAATCTCGCATCCATACAATAATATTGGAACAATGTAGGTCTTAGCTAAGAGTAGTCTAATTCTGTGAGGTGTGTAGTATTGCGCCATCCACAGTGTATGGAGCATTCCATGAACTTTGCCTACTGTAATATTGATGTGATTATGCCATGTAAGCTTGCGATTAAATACAATGCCTAGATTTTTTGCAGTTTCAACTATGTCTATATAAGAATTATTTAGAGATATTTTTGGAACCGTTCCAATGTCCAAGTTTTTCCGGCTGATGATTAAACATTTCGATTTTTTAGGATTGATACCATATATTTAATACTTCTATATTACTAGCAACCTATCTGCGCAATGTGCTTGAATTCCGAATTCAATTCACTCGTTTGAATACTAGTAAAAATTGTGAGCATGCGCAGGTTTTATAAGTATTAGTATTTTTGTTTATTTTTATTTGTATGAGAGGTTCCATGCATACCAGAAAGGTAAATCTGTTGAGACCGCTCTCCATGAAGTTGTCGGTCATGTGGAACGCATACTACACATAAAAGAGTTCACGTTAGCCGCATTCTTAGATATCGAAGCTGCTTTTAACAACGTAACAACAGAGGCCATTTTAAATGGTCTAGATGACGTATCTGTGTTACGTCCTATCCAACATTGGGTTCACAACATGCTAGAGACTAGAGTTATCAACTCAATGTGGGGTACGGGCACCGCCAGAAAATCCGTAACTAGAGGGACCCCACAGGGAGGAGTAATTTCTTCTATCCTGTGGGTTCTTGTAGTAAATGAAATCCTAAAATCATTTAACTCAAAGGGTATTAGAATAACTGCTTACGCTGATGACGTGTGCATACTGATTTCAGGCAAATTTTTGCCCACAATATCAGAACTTATGCAATCGGCCTTAAAAGAGATTTCAGACTGGACGAAACTAAACGGACTTGGAGTTAATCCCTCTAAGACAGAATTAGTACTGTTCACGAGAAAGACGAAAATGCCCTACTTCAGGTTACCACAACTAGAGGGAATTGAACTAAACTATCTAATGAAGCTAAATACATCGGCGTCATTCTGGACCACAAACTTATGTGGAAAAGAAACACAGAGGAGAGAATGAGAAAAGGACTCTACGCGTTCTACATTTGTAAATGGACCTTTGGGAAAAGATGGAGGTTGCAACCACGAATCCTTCACTGGATGTATGCTGCAATAATACGCCCTATCCTCACCTATGGGTCGTTGGTGTGGTGGACCACTACTAATGTTGGAAGTCGCCTCGGACTCCTCACGAAAGTGCAATCGCTAGCCGGTAGATCGATTGCGGGAGCCGCAAGAAGCACACCTAGGGCGGGAATAGATATAATTCTAGGCCTGCCATCGGTGGAACTGTACATACAAAGCTGCGCTGCAAAAGGCGCCCTCCGATTGAGGGAGGCCGGTATGTGGAGACAAGCATCGTATGGACATGCCTCAATAATTAACGAAATCTGTAAGCTAGGAACAAGACACGAATCTGAAAGCCTACGGGCACCGACAGACTACATCTGCCCTAGTTATGGATTTGATATGAGGTCCAAAAAATTATTTCCGGAACGGGAAGAATATGGTAACAGAACGGTGACGAACGTTGACGACACTGTCGTTTTTACGGAAGGATCCAAAATGGATATAGGAACAGGTGCGGGTTTTTACTGTGAAGCGCTTGGCCTCCAAAAGTCCTTCAGACTGCCGGACGCTAGCAGCGTCTTCCAAGCTGAAATCTACGCGATAGAGAAAGCCGCTAGAGCCTTAGCTGATCAAAACATACGCACACAAAATGTAATGATCTGCGTAGACAATAGGGCTGCCATACAAGCAATCACGTCGTACACAGTCAACTCTAAAGCAGTAAAGAGGTGTAGGGAAGCACAGCGAATCGTGCAGAGCCACCATCGGGTTACTCTCTGCTGGGTTCCCGGACATAGCGATATAGAAGGGAATGACAAGGCAGACGAGATGGCCAGGGGAGGCTCTGCTATGGAGATCAGTGCGGCTGACAACTCAATTCTGCAACCGATACGCAACCAATACGGAATAATTGACAGTATGGTAAATAGGGAAATAAACGATAAATGGGCTAACAGACAAGACTGCAAAACGTCTCGACTTCTATGGCCTAAATTGAACCCGAAAAGAACAGAGGAACTGCTATCCCTGGATAGGAAATCTCTTAACATACTGACGGGGGTTATCACCGGACATTGTGCCATAGGATCCATGTTGGGGAAATGGCACATAGTAACCACAGATATATGTAGGAGCTGCGGAGATGAGTATGAACTAGAAACTATACAACATTTCCTCTGCCACTGTCCCGCTCTACAAACAAAGCGCCAACGAGCACTAGGCTCCCGGTTCTTTGAGAGCACAACAGAGCTGGCAGAGCATACAGTTTCAGACCTTCTAAGGTTCATTCGAAGCACAAAATGGATCCTTGATGGACCAAACGTGCGTTGACAATATAGGAGGAAATTGAGAAAGGGTTTCACATGTACGCACACAAAATGTTAAAAAAAAATAAAAGGGATTCACAATGGGTCATAGATGGCCTCCGAGTGGAATTGGTACATTTTGTACCACACACCCTTACAACCTAACCTAACCTAACTCATACAAGTACATTCAATGGACTGACAATGAATTCACGTAGCCGTAAAGTATTTGTAAAGAGTACACTGTGTAACACTTTTTTCCGACCTGGTAACGGTCAAGGTGGGTCGAAAGTATTCATATGGAGTAGCTAAATCCTCAATGGATTTTTCAAAGTTAGTTTCCTTTCAAAAGATACAGTCGTTTAAAGTTTTCTTGCTTTACTGTATTTTTCAAATAAATATTTGTTGTTACCTTTTTCAGCCGAATTGTCGGTAATGCACAGATAAACAGATTATGGGTACAAATTATACCAAACAAATTATAACGTGTTAGCAATTTGGTAACCAAAGTTGAAAAAACTGTAACTTTTTTTATTTTTTTCACCCAAAAATTTTCTTTAATTTTTATTCTATAAAAAAGCATAGCTATTGTCAAAAAAAAGCTATGTTAGAGGCAACAATGCCTTTAAATCAACCCTTTTTGATGCAGTTGGGAGCTCAATACCGTTATCACTTATAAAAGTTGCAAGTTGTGGCCGAAAAATTAATTTGAAAAATACAGCAAAACATGCAAACTTAAACCCGCTATATCTTTGGAAAGGAAACTAACTTTGCAAAACCCATAAAGGGAATTGCTACTCTATATGAATACTTTCGACCCATCTTGACCGATACCAGGTTGGATTCCATAACCTTGATATTGTCGCAGTGTTATTATACCCCACCCTCACTGTGGCAGGGTATACTAACTTTGTCACAACGATTGTAACGCCCATAAGGAGGCGTGTCCGGTATGGAAAAGTATATATATTCTTGATCAGTATCACCTCCTGAGTCGATTTAGCGATGTCCGTCTGTCTGTCCGTCCGTCTGTCCGTCTGTCCGTCTGTCCGTCCGCACGATAGCGGTCGCAGTTTTGGAGATATCGACTTGAAACTTTTTTTACATGTTTTTCTCGTGAATACTGAGATCAAGTTCGAGAATCAGCCAAATCGGACAAAAACTGGGCGTGGCTCCCATACACCGAAAAAAAAGGTAAAAATTTTTCAAGTCTTTTTTATTGTTGCATTCGATTGGAAATGTTTAGAAACGTATTTTTGACATGGTCCGAGGTTCCGAAGCCACATATATAAGGGTCTAAATGGGGTCCTGAGACCAATTTTTTTTTTTTTCGGATTTGATTGGAAATTTTTAGAAATGGATTTTGGACATGGTTTGGGCTCCAAAACCACCTATAATTGGCTCAAAATAGGGTCTTGAGACCACATTTTTTTATGTTCGAGGTACTTCTTTCTACTGTGTGTTTTTTCTCTAGTTTTTAAAAAGTTTTGCTTTGCTATTTTGTTGCAAGTAGTGTGGTAGCGAATTCCATAGACGTGTGGAATATACAGTGTCGGATCCAACTAAAGCACATACTTTTCCTTGTTTGCATTTTGTTCAATAAAGAGTGGAAAGTGCTTTAGATTTAATGTTTTTGTTATTAATTTAGGAAGACTATTCAATTACTATATTAAAAATGTAAAAAATTAATTAAAAAATTTAAACAATAATATTCACAAAAAATAAAAAAAAATTCTTAAAAATGCTACGGGGATGTTTTTCCGGGAACGGAATGGTTCCAATTAATTAAATAACCAACATAATGGACCGTTTTGTGTACAAAAATGAATATCATGTTGCCTTATGAGGAAGAGGAGAAGCCATAGAAAAGTATTTTTCAGCAGGATAATGATCCCAAAGACACAGCAAAATGTGTGAAAGACTGGTTTGCTGGAAAATATATTGATGTTTTGAAGTGGCACGCCCAATAACACGATTTTAATTCAATAGAAAATCTTTGGGAAGTTGTAGATCGCAGAATTCAGAGCCATAACTGTAACAATAGAGATGCTCTTTTCGTCCTAGCAGATATTGCATGGAAGGGCATTTTAGTACATGTGCTGAAAAATATAATTTAGTATGCCACGCAGAAGTGCAGCATTGCTGAAAAATAGAGGATATGCAACGAAAAATTAACCAAAAATAAACTTTTCAGAAATATATGCTTTAGTTTTGTCGCCGCAATTTTAATAATTTTAATAATAAGAACGTTAAATCTAAAGCACTTTATTGAACAAAATGCAAAGAAGGTAAAGTATGTGCTTTAGTTTTGTCCGACACTGTCAAAGGCATTCAAGTATGAATGCCTTTGAGGAATCAGCTTCTTGCTTCGATTCGATATTAGAAATTTTATTCTTTGATATAAATAATCTGGCTCCCTAGTGTAAACTATTTTGTGTAACAAGGTTAGTGTCCGAATATTGAGTATATTATCAAATGTTATGCCGAATAATCTTTTCGCAAATTCGTTTCAAACCATAGACATAACGAGCAATATTATTGTATATCACATTCAGCCTTTTTTTGGCTGACAGAATCACAATTAGCGAAAATCTCGCATCCATACAATAATATTGGAACAATGTAGGTCTTAGCTAAGAGTAGTCTAATTCTGTGAGGTGTGTAGTATTGCGCCATCCACAGTGTATGGAGCATTCCATGAACTTTGCCTACTGTAATATTGATGTGATTATGCCATGTAAGCTTGCGATTAAATACAATGCCTAGATTTTTTGCAGTTTCAACTATGTCTATATAAGAATTATTTAGAGATATTTTTGGAACCGTTCCAATGTCCAAGTTTTTCCGGCTGATGATTAAACATTTCGATTTTTTAGGATTGATACCATATATTTAATACTTCTATATTACTAGCAACCTATCTGCGCAATGTGCTTGAATTCCGAATTCAATTCACTCGTTTGAATACTAGTAAAAATTGTGAGCATGCGCAGGTTTTATAAGTATTAGTATTTTTGTTTATTTTTATTTGTATGAGAGGTTCCATAAACCCACAACTTCTAAGCAAATCACAACATGCATACCAGAAAGGTAAATCTGTTGAGACCGCTCTCCATGAAGTTGTCGGTCATGTGGAACGCATACTACACATAAAAGAGTTCACGTTAGCCGCATTCTTAGATATCGAAGCTGCTTTTAACAACGTAACAACAGAGGCCATTTTAAATGGTCTAGATGACGTATCTGTGTTACGTCCTATCCAACATTGGGTTCACAACATGCTAGAGACTAGAGTTATCAACTCAATGTGGGGTACGGGCACCGCCAGAAAATCCGTAACTAGAGGGACCCCACAGGGAGGAGTAATTTCTTCTATCCTGTGGGTTCTTGTAGTAAATGAAATCCTAAAATCATTTAACTCAAAGGGTATTAGAATAACTGCTTACGCTGATGACGTGTGCATACTTATTTCAGGCAAATTTTTGCCCACAATATCAGAACTTATGCAATCGGCCTTAAAAGAGATTTCAGACTGGACGAAACTAAACGGACTTGGAGTTAATCCCTCTAAGACAGAATTAGTACTGTTCACGAGAAAGACGAAAATGCCCTACTTCAGGTTACCACAACTAGAGGGAATTGAACTAAACTATCTAATGAAGCTAAATACATCGGCGTCATTCTGGACCACAAACTTATGTGGAAAAGAAACACAGAGGAGAGAATGAGAAAAGGACTCTACGCGTTCTACATTTGTAAATGGACCTTTGGGAAAAGATGGAGGTTGCAACCACGAATCCTTCACTGGATGTATGCTGCAATAATACGCCCTATCCTCACCTATGGGTCGTTGGTGTGGTGGACCACTACTAATGTTGGAAGTCGCCTCGGACTCCTCACGAAAGTGCAATCGCTAGCCGGTAGATCGATTGCGGGAGCCGCAAGAAGCACACCTAGGGCGGGAATAGATATAATTCTAGGCCTGCCATCGGTGGAACTGTACATACAAAGCTGCGCTGCAAAAGGCGCCCTCCGATTGAGGGAGGCCGGTATGTGGAGACAAGCATCGTATGGACATGCCTCAATAATTAACGAAATCTGTAAGCTAGGAACAAGACACGAATCTGAAAGCCTACGGGCACCGACAGACTACATCTGCCCTAGTTATGGATTTGATATGAGGTCCAAAAAATTATTTCCGGAACGGGAAGAATATGGTAACAGAACGGTGACGAACGTTGACGACACTGTCGTTTTTACGGAAGGATCCAAAATGGATATAGGAACAGGTGCGGGTTTTTACTGTGAAGCGCTTGGCCTCCAAAAGTCCTTCAGACTGCCGGACGCTAGCAGCGTCTTCCAAGCTGAAATCTACGCGATAGAGAAAGCCGCTAGAGCCTTAGCTGATCAAAACATAAGCACACAAAATGTAATGATCTGCATAGACAATAGGGCTGCCATACAAGCAATCACGTCGTACACAGTCAACTCTAAAGCAGTAAAGAGGTGTAGGGAAGCACAGCGAATCGTGCAGAGCCACCATCGGGTTACTCTCTGCTGGGTTCCCGGACATAGCGATATAGAAGGGAATGACAAGGCAGACGAGATGGCCAGGGGAGGCTCTGCTATGGAGATCAGTGCGGCTGACAACTCAATTCTGCAACCGATACGCAACCAATACGGAATAATTGACAGTATGGTAAATAGGGAAATAAACGATAAATGGGCTAACAGACAAGACTGCAAAACGTCTCGACTTCTATGGCCTAAATTGAACCCGAAAAGAACAGAGGAACTGCTATCCCTGGATAGGAAATCTCTTAACATACTGACGGGGGTTATCACCGGACATTGTGCCATAGGATCCATGTTGGGGAAATGGCACATAGTAACCACAGATATATGTAGGAGCTGCGGAGATGAGTATGAACTAGAAACTATACAACATTTCCTCTGCCACTGTCCCGCTCTACAAACAAAGCGCCAACGAGCACTAGGCTCCCGGTTCTTTGAGAGCACAACAGAGCTGGCAGAGCATACAGTTTCAGACCTTCTAAGGTTCATTCGAAGCACAAAATGGATCCTTGATGGACCAAACGTGCGTTGACAATATAGGAGGAAATTGAGAAAGGGTTTCACATGTACGCACACAAAATGTTAAAAAAAAATAAAAGGGATTCACAATGGGTCATAGATGGCCTCCGAGTGGAATTGGTACATTTTGTACCACACACCCTTACAACCTAACCTAACCTAACTCATACAAGTACATTCAATGGACTGACAATGAATTCACGTAGCCGTAAAGTATTTGTAAAGAGTACACTGTGTAACACTTTTTTCCGACCTGGTAACGGTCAAGGTGGGTCGAAAGTATTCATATGGAGTAGCTAAATCCTCAATGGATTTTTCAAAGTTAGTTTCCTTTCAAAAGATACAGTCGTTTAAAGTTTTCTTGCTTTACTGTATTTTTCAAATAAATATTTGTTGTTACCTTTTTCAGCCGAATTGTCGGTAATGCACAGATAAACAGATTATGGGTACAAATTATACCAAACAAATTATAACGTGTTAGCAATTTGGTAACCAAAGTTGAAAAAACTGTAACTTTTTTTATTTTTTTCACCCAAAAATTTTCTTTAATTTTTATTCTATAAAAAAGCATAGCTATTGTCAAAAAAAAGCTATGTTAGAGGCAACAATGCCTTTAAATCAACCCTTTTTGATGCAGTTGGGAGCTCAATACCGTTATCACTTATAAAAGTTGCAAGTTGTGGCCGAAAAATTAATTTGAAAAATACAGCAAAACATGCAAACTTAAACCCGCTATATCTTTGGAAAGGAAACTAACTTTGCAAAACCCATAAAGGGAATTGATACTCTATATGAATACTTTCGACCCATCTTGACCGATACCAGGTTGGATTCCATAACCTTGATATTGTCGCAGTGTTATTATACCCCACCCTCACTGTGGCAGGGTATACTAACTTTGTCACAACGTTTGTAACGCCCATAAGGAGGCGTGTCCGGTATGGAAAAGTATATATATTCTTGATCAGTATCACCTCCTGAGTCGATTTAGCGATGTCCGTCTGTCTGTCCGTCCGTCTGTCCGTCTGTCCGTCTGTCCGTCCGCACGATAGCGGTCGCAGTTTTGGAGATATCGACTTGAAACTTTTTTTACATGTTTTTCTCGTGAATACTGAGATCAAGTTCGAGAATCAGCCAAATCGGACAAAAACTGGGCGTGGCTCCCATACACCGAAAAAAAAGGTAAAAATTTTTCAAGTCTTTTTTATTGTTGCATTCGATTGGAAATGTTTAGAAACGTATTTTTGACATGGTCCGAGGTTCCGAAGCCACATATATAAGGGTCTAAATGGGGTCCTGAGACCAATTTTTTTTTTTTTCGGATTTGATTGGAAATTTTTAGAAATGGATTTTGGACATGGTTTGGGCTCCAAAACCACCTATAATTGGCTCAAAATAGGGTCTTGAGACCACATTTTTTTATGTTCGAGGTACTTCTTTCTACTGTGTGTTTTTTCTCTAGTTTTTAAAAAGTTTTGCTTTGCTATTTTGTTGCAAGTAGTGTGGTAGCGAATTCCATAGACGTGTGGAATATACAGTGTCGGATCCAACTAAAGCACATACTTTTCCTTGTTTGCATTTGGTTCAATAAAGAGTGGAAAGTGCTTTAGATTTAATGTTTTTGTTATTAATTTAGGAAGACTATTCAATTACTATATTAAAAATGTAAAAAATTAATTAAAAAATTTAAACAATAATATTCACAAAAAATAAAAAAAAATTCTTAAAAATGCTACGGGGATGTTTTTCCGGGAACGGAATGGTTCCAATTAATTAAATAACCAACATAATGGACCGTTTTGTGTACAAAAATGAATATCATGTTGCCTTATGAGGAAGAGGAGAAGCCATAGAAAAGTATTTTTCAGCAGGATAATGATCCCAAAGACACAGCAAAATGTGTGAAAGACTGGTTTGCTGGAAAATATATTGATGTTTTGAAGTGGCACGCCCAATAACACGATTTTAATTCAATAGAAAATCTTTGGGAAGTTGTAGATCGCAGAATTCAGAGCCATAACTGTAACAATAGAGATGCTCTTTTCGTCCTAGCAGATATTGCATGGAAGGGCATTTTAGTACATGTGCTGAAAAATATAATTTAGTATGCCACGCAGAAGTGCAGCATTGCTGAAAAATAGAGGATATGCAACGAAAAATTAACCAAAAATAAACTTTTCAGAAATATATGCTTTAGTTTTGTCGCCGCAATTTTAATAATTTTAATAATAAAAACGTTAAATCTAAAGCACTTTATTGAACAAAATGCAAAGAAGGTAAAGTATGTGCTTTAGTTTTGTCCGACACTGTCAAAGGCATTCAAGTATGAATGCCTTTGAGGAATCAGCTTCTTGCTTCGATTCGATATTAGAAATTTTATTCTTTGATATAAATAATCTGGCTCCCTAGTGTAAACTATTTTGTGTAACAAGGTTAGTGTCCGAATATTGAGTATATTATCAAATGTTATGCCGAATAATCTTTTCGCAAATTCGTTTCAACCATAGACATAACGAGCAATATTATTGTATATCACATTCAGCCTTTTTTTGGCTGACAGAATCACAATTAGCGAAAATCTCGCATCCATACAATAATATTGGAACAATGTAGGTCTTAGCTAAGAGTAGTCTAATTCTGTGAGGTGTGTAGTATTGCGCCATCCACAGTGTATGGAGCATTCCATGAACTTTGCCTACTGTAATATTGATGTGATTATGCCATGTAAGCTTGCGATTAAATACAATGCCTAGATTTTTTGCAGTTTCAACTATGTCTATATAAGAATTATTTAGAGATATTTTCGGAACCGTTCCAATGTCCAAGTTTTTCCGGCTGATGATTAAACATTTCGATTTTTTAGGATTGATACCATATATTTAATACTTCTATATTACTAGCAACCTATCTGCGCAATGTGCTTGAATTCCGAATTCAATTCACTCGTTTGAATACTAGTAAAAATTGTGCGCATGCGCAGGTTTTATAAGTATTAGTATTTTTGTTTATTTTTATTTGTATGTGTTAACAATTGTCAACTGATTCCAGAAGCGGATTTGAAATAAATTTGCGCGATATTTTTTGATTTATTCCTTTGGTTCACTTTGAAAGAATCCACGGGTCATTTGATTTAAATATTTTCACAGCACAAATTTTAAAACAGCACACAAATATATAAAATTTTAAAAGTTTTTGTTTTTTGTTTTCACTCAAAAAATTATTCAGCCGCCCCTTTGTTTTCTTCAAACTGATATTTCACTTTTTGACACATACGTATAGGTTTTCTTGCTCAGATAACTATATATCTGTACTGTAATGCCAGTGAATTGAATTTGAATATACTAGCAATATAGAATATGATTGAGACATAGACCATTAACTGAGGCCCAATCATTTATTCGCTGGAGATTTTCATTCAATTGCACAATACAACAGTTAATCGAATCGGTTTTACAGTTTGCTTATAATTGAACATCATCCGCGTACATGTGAACATTACAATTTAAACAACAGGGAAGATTATTAATATACATAGAGAAGAACATTTGAATCACTTAATATTAACTTAGGTCTAACCACGGTGGAGTAAACCAGGTGAGGCAAGTAGGAATAATGCTCTCACTTCAATTTCTGTCATCTCTATGATTTTCTTTGCCTTTGTTTTCAATGACGTTCTTCCCAATTCAAAAATCAGTGATCAGCGTTGCCTTAGTCAGCATATTACTAATTTTTCAGAACATTTCCAAACAAATATGCCGAAAACGGTAGTCCTGAATCATTTCAATTCATTTCAATTCCTCTTTCAATGACGTACGGCGGGGGAGAAAATCTGACGTTTGGCGGGGGAAAATGCTACTTGCCTCACCTGATTTACTACACCGTGGGTCTAACAATGATTATTCATAAATTCAAAAATTCAACTTAATTTAAAAAAAAACCCAGCTTAAACTATGCTGTGAGATGTATAAATTGCCCTAAATCCATTGTTTTAGGCAATTTGGAGTTAGCGTATCTAATATATGAGAAATATATTTGTTTCGTTTAAGACGTGAGGGATTCAGAGGTCTCAGTAAGTTTCTAGCTAGAATGTTTGGAAAGTTTCGGAATTTCGTCTTTTACTGCAGAGATATTCAAATCATTGTGGATGTTTGCGTTTCTTATATACCAAGGGGCTCTGGTAATTTGTCGCAGGATTTTTGATTGGGCTCTCTGGAGTTTTTCCACGTTAGAGGGAGAGGCTGTACTCCAGAGTTCAATTCCATATATCCATAAGGGTTTTATTATACTTTTGTATATTTGGACTTTATAGCCAGTAGATTAGCCAGTTTAGCTCCAATTGTTTTAACTTAATCTGAGTGATTTTAGATTGGATGTGCTTGTGCCATGTGAGACGGCGATCGAGATGCATTCCAAGGTACTTGGTTTCGGTACTTTCGGGGACAACTTGGCCGTTTATATTCAGAGTAGGACACGTGCCCCTTCTTAGGGTGAAGGTTAGGTGGCAGCTTTTGGATTCGTTAACTTTGATTTACCATCGTGATAGCCAATTACTTATGAGTGTCCAAATGTTTTTGCACGTAGAGAGTTGCCATGCCTGGCTTTTGGGCATATCTGCAGTATAGAGAATATAAAGCAGGGGCGCGAGGACACTACCTTGTGGTACTCCGGCCAGTATTTCTTATTTTCGCTTTTATATTTTACTACAAATTTTCTATTCGTGAGATAGTTTTTGAGGAGGCAGTTCATATTAATGGGGAGAATATGCTGTAATTTGTAAATAAGTCCTTCGTGCCAGACTTTATCGAAGAGCTGGGTGTTATCGAGAAAAACAGCGGAGCAGTACTGTTTCTTTTCGAAACTGCTTCTTATTGAGTTTACAATACGGTGCACTTGTTCGAAAGTGCCATGCTTTTCGCGGAATCCAAACTGGTGATCGGGAATCACTTGTTATACCCCCACACTCACTGTGGCAGGGTATACTAACTTTGACACAACGTTTGTAACGCTCATAAGGGGGCGTGTCCGGTATGGAAAAGTATATATATTCTTGATCAGCATCACCGCCGGAGTCAATTTAGCCATGTCCGTCTGTCTGTCCGTCCGTCCGTCTGTCCGGCCGCAGTTTCGGAGATATCGACTTGAAACTTTGGGTACATGTTTTTCTCGTGAATACTGAGATCAAGTTCGAGAATCAGCCAAATCGTACAAAAACTGGGCGTCGCTCCCATACACCGAAAATAAAGGTCAACATTTTTCAAGTCTTTTTTATTGCTGCATTCGATTGGAAATGTTTAGAAACGTATTTTTGACATTGTCCAAGGTTCTGAAGCCACATATTAAGGGTCAAAATGGGGTCTTGAGACCAATTTTTTTTTTGGTCGATTTGATTGGAAATTTTTAGAAACGGATTTTGGACATGGTCCGGGCTCCAAAACGATTTATAGGTGGATCAAAATGGGTTCTTAAGACCACATAATTTTATGTTCGAGGTACTTCTTTCTACTGTGTGGGTGTATTTCAGCTTCGGCATATAGTCCACTCTCTAGTTTTTCTGTAATTTTGGGTAAAATCAATTTTATTAGAAGTTTTTCGAGGAGTTTCGATAATACAGAGAGCAAACATAATGGGCGGTATGAAGTCACATTGTTGGGATTTTTTCCAGGTTTGGGAATCATTGTAACTTGAGAAAGTTTCCAATCATCTGGGTAGTGACATGTTCTAAGGATTGCGTTAAATATGTGCAATAAATGGGTTATTGCAACTAATGACAGTTCTTTTATCATTGTCGCCGTTATCAAGTCCGGTCCTGGTGCTTTTTTTGGATCCATGCATTTATTTATTGCCTCCATAAGTTAATTTTTCTTAATCGCGACTGTACAGGAGTTATTGAGTGGGATTAATGTTGGTAATGGGATATCACCAGTTGTCTCGTTCGGGGTGAATACGGTTTTTAGGTGGTTGCAAAAGCAGCACCTTTTTCTGCATCGGAAGGTTCTGCTAGTACCGGTTTTTTCATATTTTTAGCAGCTCGCCAGAGAGAGTAATTTGTTGATTTTGTGGGTGCGAGATGTTCAACGAGTTGTTGAAAGTCTCTTTCAGTTTTCTACTTAAGCTGTTTTTGTAGATTTTTGAGTGATATATTTTTTTCAAAGTGGGCGATCTGTGACTTTGCCATTCACGACGAGTTTTTCTTTTATTTTTTAGAAGCTGCTCTATATGTTTTGGAGTACATTTTGTATTGCTGCGAATTGAGCTATTTTGGATTTGGGCGGGAGTGGCCGCTGCAGCTGCTTGGGAAATCAAAAGTGTGAATTTACTAACAGCTGTGTTTATTTCGTTTTTCGTTTTTAGTGACACATTAAGGTTAATGTGAGAGCTTATATACTTCCGATATTTGAGCCAGTTTGTGAGTTTACTAGTCAATTCATCTGGTGGGTTGACCTCAGAGCTTGGGGTGTACTTTATTGTGATAACTAGCTGTTACATACCCAGCGTTGCACGGGTTGTATAAAATTAATAGGAATTGGCGACAACTTCAATGGACGCTGTAGTTGATGGGTAATTCCCCCCGTGAAACTCGGTGCCAGTTGGAATCCCACCCGGCATGATTCACCCAAAAAATGGCCAAGGACGCACTTGGTGGCAGCTGTAATCCCACCCGGTATGATTCACCCAAAAAAGGTCGAAGGCATCACTTGGTGCCTGTTGTAATCCCACCCGGTATGATCCACCCAAAAAATTTCCATGCAAGTTTGTCGTCTGTACCAAAATGTTCGAGGGCTAAATACAAAGTTCAACGATATTTATATTAAAAGTTTCGATTGTAGTCATAATGTCGGAGGGATCGTAAATGCAGGACTGGTGGTGGAGTCCGCATGCCAGTAAAAAACCTTTTTTCATCTGAGGAAATCATACTTTCAGATGTCTCTGACTTGGAATTTATTTGTGTACGAATTCGAGTTTTTAGTATCGATATTTTCGTTACTTGCTCGTATATCCCACCGAATTCCGATATTACCGTTTATCTAAGACATGTGTCGCTTATATCATTGGTTTACTCAAATGTTAAACCTGCCGATTCCATGTTGTTTTTGGTGACTTTAATTTACCGAATATATCTTGGAATTTTTGTAGCGAATCAAACCAGTTTCTTCCGTATTCTTCTCGTGACTGTTTAAATGACTTTCTGGATTCATTTTCAGATATGAGTTTACAACAAGTAAACGGGATTGAAAATAAGAATAGTAGAATTTTGGATTTAATTTATGTTGACGACTCTTCGAAGTTTTCAGTGCAACGCTGTGATGCTTTTGCATGTCCAGAAGATAACCATCACCCAACACTTGAATTATCTTTCGAATTTGTTCAAAACAACTTAGAACCAGTTTCTACACCGTTGAGGTCATTTTTTTGCTTCAAGAATACAAATTTTGTTAAAATGAACCAACTCTTATCTGAAACTAGTTGGGACATGAACTTTGAAGATGTTGACGACTGTGTATCAATTTTCAAGGGGGCTAAGGCTTACTGATCAAGGCCATTAAGCTAAGGTTGGTAAGTCAGAGAAAGTGCGTGTCGTGGGGCAGTGCTCCCTAAGACCGGCCATGCGTGACGTAGAGTCACATCCTGCTCGAGGTGCCCCTGCTTAAAACTAAAGATGGCAGATCTAGAGAGGCAAAATCGATAAAACCCGCAATCCTAGGTGTCATACGTACCGTGCCGAGGGACGAATGGCACTGCGTTAGTGTGTCTGTCTACGGTGTACTCCAGATAACAGGCGACCTCTGGTTTTAACTAGCCTTGCCGGGGTAGCGGGGGCTATGCCCCGGTCGACTTTCTGTCCCCCGTACTCGTGGGATCATTTATGGGTAGGAAAGCAGGTAAAACTGTATGGCGGGATGTTACCGCAACGGAGGCGGCTAACCGATTGGAACATAGTTCCATGAACGTTAGTCGAGGAGGTAGGGGTGGCCATCGCCACAAGAGTCCCAAGCGAGCGCCGCCGGCGCTGGTGAGGGGTCCGGTCGACTGGGTGTTTGGTTCGCAAGGCTCCAGCAACGGTTCGACTGGATGGAATAGGAGGGGCCAGGATGTACCGTCTGGGAGTGTATCTGCCACGGACATCGCTGCCGGAGGTGTCGGCTCGCCTGTAGCAGCGAGATTACGTATCGACAAGTCTGGTACGGGGTGGCTCACCAAAGAGGGGTAGCGGGGAAAGTACCCGCGCCGGCTGGTATGGCACGACAGGTAAGGAGGGTGGTGCTAGCACCCACCGAAGCTAGGAGGGGGAGGCGGCGTTTTACTCCCATTGCTCCGGAGCCGGGTCAACCTGGTGGTAAAGATGACCCATTTCGTGAAGGCCTTAGCGGGTGCGGCACGAGGTGGTACATCCGATATCTTCAGAGAGGCTTGGCGCCGAGTGAGGCCAGGAAGTTGGCGGTTCAGCATTTGGCTCAGCCTGGTATTGCGCGGATGGGCCCCACAAAAGGGGCAACAAAACGCTGACTCCTCCTCAGGCGAGTACTGCGCCGAAGAAGAGCAAGGCAGTCTCGTCGTGCGAGGTGAGCGGGGCACGGGCGGTTGTCGACCCGGTCACGACAGGACCCACCGCGGCGCCAGGCATCTCCTACGCCAAGGTGGTCATGTCTGAGCGGGTGGCCATACTGCCGAAGGACTATCCTCAAGTGGGGTTGGCTCCAAAAGAGCTGACTGCGCTTGAGGATGCCATTGTCGCCGAGATGGCCCTGGGATACGAGTTCAAACTCAAGTTCCAGGGCATCTACTTTAGACACGGCATGATGCTGCTGGACTGTGAGACTCCGCAAACCGCGGAGTGGATCAGGAAGGTGGTGTCTAAGCTGGGGACGTGGAAGGGGGTGGAACTGACGGTCCGGTCTGGGGGAGAAATCCCGAAAGAGCGGATCGTCACGGTGTTCCTACCAAGGAGTGCGGGACAGGCGCTGCAGGTGACGATGGCGCTCATCGATGCTCAAAATGAGGGCCTTCGTACAAACGTATGGAACACGCTCAGCTGTCGGGAGGATGGTGGTGGCCAGCTCCTGAGGGTGAGCATCGATGAGGCGTCGTACGAGGCCATCCAGAGGAGTGGTGGGCAGATGAACTACCGCTTCGGGAAGGTCTCGGCTCATCTGCAGAGGAGACCTGTGGAGGAGGTGGGAGCGGAGGCTTCAATGGAGGATGTTCCTTCCGAAGTTCGTGAGGAACAGGAGGTTAGCGCGGCACCTTCAGTGTCAGCAGAACCAGCGTCACCTGTGGTGGTTGACGCTGTAGCGACCCCTGCCCCTCCGATGGAGGAAGGGTCGGGTTCTGATGAGGAGGGCAGTGATGGTAATATCACTGTCCTCAGCGTCTTGGATCCGACAGAGGAAGAGAGATTGCTGCTATCCGGGGCGTCGGCTCCGGAGTACTCATGATGGACGACAGCAGCGGGGGGGTCAGTGCCAGGTTCGCCCAGGTGAACATCCACCACGCCAAAGCAGCTTCGGCTGTAATTGCGAGGATGTTTGCCAAACAACACCTTGGGGCGGCACTGATCCAGGAACCTTGGACCTATGGCGGACAGGTGAGAGGATTGACAGGTGTAGGGGCCCAAGTACTATGGGATACCAGGGTCAAAGACCCTAGAGCCTGCATGTTACTGAGGGATAAAACTAACTACTTTTGTCTTTCAGAATTCCTGACCAGGGACCTAGTGCCGATTCAGACTCTGCTCAATATAGGCGGAACTGATCGGACGGTGGTCATAGCGTCGGCGTACTTCCCGGGTGATGAGAAGGAAGTTCCACCACTGGAGGTTCAGCGGCTTGTGGAGCATTGCACTAAGCAGCACATACCACTACTCCTGGGGTGCGATGCAAATGCCCATAACACGATATGGGGTAGCACAAATTGCAACGGCAGGGGTGAGTACCTTCTTGAGTATATCTATAACACTAACCTAGAAATTCTCAATGTTGGGGATAGCCCCACTTTTGTGACAAGGGTTAGGCAGGAGTGTTAGACATAACACTGTGCAGTCAAAGCATCAGTGGACAGATTAGAAATTGGAGGGTATCGGACGAACCATCAATGTCAGACCATCGGATAGTGGTATTTGACATTGTAGGCAGTAGACCAAATTTATTACCATCAAGGAACCCCAGGCGTACGAACTGGGACAAGTACAAAGACTTCATGAATTCTAGTTCTGGGGTATTCAGTACCGGCAGACCGCCGGGCAATCACCCTCAACTGGAGCAGGAGGTAGTAGAACTAACGAACGTTATGATCGAGGGATATAACCTCAGTTGTCCGAGTAGGACTGGTAGTACTAAGTATGCGCCGTGGTGGAACAACGAGTTGTCAAATCTTCGGAAATCGACGAGGAAGCTCTTTAATCGAGCTAAGAGAACCGGGGACTGGCAGAGTTACAACACGACCCTAACTATGTACAGTAAAGAAATTAGGAGCACAAAAAGGAAAAGCTTTAGGGACTTCTGTGAGACCATAGTGGATACTCCTGTAGCGGCGAGGCTGTACAAGGCGGTAGCCAAAACAGGGAACGTAGCTACCTTGGCTCTCAAAAGGGCAGATGGCACCTTTACAGAAGGTGAGTCTCAACGAGCCGAATTGCTTCTTGAGACCTACTTCCCAGGCAGCGTACCTAAGGCGGACGCATTGAACTTGTCTATGGGTCGGAGAGCTAGTAGAGTAGATTGGGAAGTCGCCAAAAAAATTTGTGATAGAAGAAGGATTGAATGGGCAATTGGAACCTTTCCCACCTACAAATCTTCAGGTGTAGATGGCATATTTCCGGCCCTTCTCCAGAAGGGAGGGCCTGAAATGATTCATCAGATTAGAAGGATTTCTACAAGCAGCCTGGCCTTAGGGTACATACCTAGCAGCTGGCGTAGGGCTAAAGTTATTTTTATCCCGAAGGTTGGGAAGAAGGATCCTACTCTACCAAAATCCTTTAGACCAATTTGCTTGACGTCGTTTCTTTTAAAAACGATGGAAAAAGTAATAGATAACTATCTTCGAGAAGAAGTCCTGGTCAGGAGGCCCCTTCACCACTGTCAACATGCGTATAGAGCGGGCAGGTCTACTGAAACTGCTCTATTCCAGTTGGCTGGGTACATACAGAGGGCCTTGGACACAAAGGAAATAGTAGTGTGTGCATTCCTCAACATAGAGGGTGCGTTTGACAACACCTCCCATGAGGGCGTTAGACATGCCTTGCTGTGTAAAGGGGTGGACACTACTCTGTGCCATTGGGTTGGGGAGATGTTAGGCACCCGGTCTGTCGAATATCAAACTGGCCTTAACACCACTGAGGCAGTCACCACGAGGGGTTTTCCCCAGGGGGGCGTGCTTTCGCCTCTTCTGTGGAGTCTGGTGGTGGACGAGCTCCTCAGCAAACTTACTGATATGGGATTTACGTGTCAGGGGTATGCTGATGACATCGTCATAATGGCTAGGGGTAAGTACGAGGAGGCTTTATGTGATATAATACAGAGAGGTCTCGAGGTCACGCTTGAATGGTGCCAATCTGTGGGGCTGAACATTAATTCAGCAAAAATTACGATTGTACCGTTTACATTGAAGAGGAAACTACAGTACTGGAGGCCAATTCGGCTGTCCGGGCAAGTTATAGAGAAACAAACGGAAGTGAAATATCTGGGATTAACACTAGATAGTAAGCTCACGTGGAAGATACACACGGAGTTAGTAACAAAGAAGGCCATTAGAGCTCTATTGATGTGTAGGAGCATAGCTGGTAAATCTTGGGGTTGTAGTCCACGCATAATGCGGTGGATGTACATAGGAATGGTGAGACCAATCATCACCTATGGCGCCGTTGCGTGTGCCAAAAGAACTAGTATGGGCGCAACTAGGAAGTCACTAGAACGTGTTCAAAGGGACGATAACATGAGAAAATTTAGCATCACAAAAAACTTTGATGTGAAGCTCAGTAGTAAGAAAGAATGGTACAATATACACTCACAGTATGGTATCCGCGACCATGCTACAATGTGGCGTACAGATGGATCCAGAACAGACGATGGCACTGGTGCTGGGGTATTCGGGCCACGTACCAAATACTCCGAACCAATGGGCACACTGACCAGCATCTTTCAAGCAGAAGTTCATGCAATTGAAAGATGTGTGCAATTCAACCTCGATAGAAAATACTGTAGACGGGAAATCGTAATACTATCTGACAGTCAGGGGGCTCTTAAAGCTCTAGACTCTCACATCATTAGCTCCAGGCTAGTGGGGGACTGTCTTGCAAAATTAAACCGGCTGGGCGGAACCAATAAAGTTACGCTCTGCTGGGTGCCAGGACACGTCGGTGTGGAGGGGAACGAGGCAGACGAGCTTGCGAGAAAAGGAGCGGCTACGCCACTTAGCTCCAGCTACGCCACTTACAGGGCCAGAGCCATTCTGTGGTATAGGTGCACACACTATCCGGGAAATGCTCAGAGAAAGAGTACGGGTGGACAGATCGAACTATTGGTTCGATCTACCTGCGCTACGGCAGGCCAAATCACTCCTTGGTAAATATAACAAGAGTAGGTTTGAAGCTTGTATCGGGCTTAGTAAGAACCGGCTTCGAATTCTAACGGGGTTTCTCACTGGTCACTGCAGACTGAGGGGGCATCTCACGAAGCTGGGCATTCTAAACGACGACTCTTGCAGATTCTGCAATGAGGAAGAAGAAAGTCCGGGTCATTTACTGGAGTCCTGTGGGGCAATCATCCACACAAGGAGGCGCGTACTGGGAAAGTACCTGGTGCCAGAGCATGATTGGCCGAATCTGGATCCTCTTCTAATCTTGAAATTCCTAACGGAATTGGGGTTGGTGGAGGTCCTCTAAAGGTTGGCAGAGGTCTCGTAGTGGGGGCACAAAAGACCAAAGATCGCAGTGCAAATCCCCCCCTTTATTATTATTATTATCAATTTTCAATTGTACGCTCAGCTAAATCTTTGAGATATGTGTTCCAAAGAACATTAAAAAGAATTCGAATGAACTTGGTGCTGTATGGTTTACAAAAGAATTGAGGAAACTTAAAACTTCGAAAACTCGGGCATTTAAAACATATAAAAGAACTTTAAAACATCAAGATTATTCTAAATATTCGCTTCTGAGACATAAATATCAAGTACTTAATAAAAAATGCTATGGTGAATATTTGAACGATTTGAAATACGATTCTAAAACTTTTTATAACTTTGTTAATTCAAAAAGGAAAAACACTGGTTTTCCAACTACAATGAAATGGAATGATCGTGAGTTCAACAATCCTACTGAGATTTCAAATATGTTTGCTGACTTCTTCAAATCGACATATTCTGATAATACTTATGGCAACACATCATATCCATATAACATCCCCACTTATAATTCCATTCTCAATCCTGTTATAGAATCTGAAGATGTCTTACAACACCTAAAATCGTTGAAATATTCATATAGTACTGGTCCAGATAATATTCCTAGCTGTATTTTAAAAGTTTGTGCAGAAAATTTATACATTCCACTTTCAAATATATTTAATGCCTCTATTGAAAGAGGTTATTTTCCGAATTTTCCGGAAAGAGTCATACATTATTCCTCTTTATAAAAGTGGAACCAAATCATTCGTATTTAACTATGGAGGTATTGCTAGACTTAGCACAATACCAAAGTTATTTGAACAAGTTGTCACAAAGCAATTGGTTGACTCGGTCACAACATTAATATCTCCTTCACAGCATGGTTTTCTGAGAGGTAGATCAACATCAACAAATTTATTGGAATTTTCTTCATTAACAATAAAGGGATTTTCAAAGAATCTTCAAACAGATGTCATATATACTGATTTTAGTAAAGCTTTTGATAAAGTTAATCATTATCTGTTGATTGAAAAGCTTAAAAGATACGGATTCCCAGATCTTCTTTTAAAATGGGTAGAATCGTATCTGACAAATCGGAAGCAACATGTGTTATTCGAATCATCAACATCAAAAACTATAGATGTCACCTCTGGAGTTCCTCAAGGAAGTCACTTAGGTCCTATTCTGTTTAATCTTTAAATAAATGACCTTCCTTCTGTCATTAAACATTCGAATGTACTGTTGTATGCTGATGACGTTAAATTGTTTCTATCCTATGACATCGTAGATCATAATAAATTGTTACAATCAGATCTGACCAGCTAACTGATGTGATCATAACTTAGTGAAACTGAACTTGAAAAAATGTAAATTTATGGCATTTGCTAGAAGACACCAACTTTCATCGCTGTATCATATAAATAATTGTAATCTAGAAGGTTTTTACTTTTGTGGACCTGGGTGTTACTATGGATCCAAAACTTCGCTTTCATCTACATATTGATTTATGTGTGAATAAGGCGAGGGGTGTTCTAGGTTTCATTAAGAGATGGTCAAAAGAATTTAATGACCCATTCGTTACCAAATACCTTTACATATCACTTGTAAGACCAATTTTGGAATATGCATCAGTCTTGTGGAATCCTCAATACAACTGCCACTCTGATAGAATTGAATCGGTTCAAAAACAATTTTTATTTTTTGCTTTAAGAAACCTTCGCTGGAATCCGAATCAGAACCTACCTCCATACGAAAATCGTTTGAAACTCTTGGACATCCCTACTCTAAAAAATAGAAGAACGATGCTTAATGTAACATTTTTGATTTAATTGATAAATTTCTCTCTGAATTCTACATTTTTGCTTCAAGAAATTGATTTTAATATCCCAACCCGTCGTTCCAGATCTTTCATTCCTTTGATATTAAGTATGTGCCGTTCTAATTACGCGCAGAATGAACCTTTTCGTTGTATTTGTAGCGATTTTAATAGCCTGTATTCTGTCTTTGACCTGTCAGATTCACTTAATAAAACTAAAACTTTTATTTTAAATGCACTTGATCACACTTAAGCCTTTGTTGCTCTTTGAGTTTTTGGTCCGCTTAGGGTCTAACGAAATGACAGGGTTGCCAAACTCCACAAAGATCGGCATTGTCGATTTTTTTAAAGTGTTGTATTTTTGTTGTATTTTATATTTATATTTCAGCAGAATTTTGTTTTTTACTGTATATTGTATACAAATAAAACAAAATTTTTAGCTGAATTCACATTCGTTCCGTTACTGTTTACTTAACTGTTCTATTTGTATTTGATTTTTTATATTTCGTATAAAAAAATAGAATACTAAAATTAATATTTGTAATCTTTGTCGCGTAAATTAACTGTTTGGATTGTTTTGTCTTTGTATTTTTGTTAAGTCTAATATCGTAAAGTAGATAAAAATTATATTTGATCAAATTCATATCCGTCGCATGAATTCTGATGCTTCATAATATTTTCTTTTTATTCTATTGTTTATTATCACGTTAATCTTATATTATGTTATGTTTGGAAGAATTCTCTCTTGCATTCATAACCTAATTCGCGTTTTATTAATATGCGTTTTATCAGCTGATGATTTTAATCTGTAGCTGAAACGAATTTCAAGATATGTTTACCCGCGATCGGTTACACAGCGCAATCCGGATTACGCCTGTTCGGTCACCAAATCCGTGCGTCATGCGGATGTGCCCCTCGGTCGGTTGGGCGGGTAAGTGGGACCGTTGTGATTCGTAGTTGAAAAAAAGTACTTGGTGGCAGCTGTAATCCCACCCGGTATGATTCAACCAAAAAATGTCCAAGCAAGCACTTGGTGGCAGCTGTAATCCCCCCCGGCTTTATTCACACAAAAGATATGCAAGGATGTTTTGTTAATGGCATGAACCACTCAATATTCGATGGTTACTAAGTTACATTTTAATTATATTTTTTGTTGTATGGGAGGTGCGACGCCCCGTTGTCCAAATCCAATATCTTATGTACTATTACAAATTTCATTATTGACACAATTTTACCTTCAAATTTCAATAAAATCATCAAAGCCGTTTAACCGTGTTATGGGGTAGAAAATTGTATGGGCGGTGCCACGCCCCTAGTCCAATTATTCCCATATTCGACACATAGCAGGGAAAACATACTATAACTCCATTCCAAATTTCATTAAAATATATCCAATAGTCGCTTAAATAGCTGTTATTTAAGTTACGTGTGTGTGGGCGGTGCCACGCCCCTTGTCCAATTATTCCCATATTCGAAACATAGCAGGGAAAACATACTATACAACTCCATTCGAAATTTCATTAAAATATATCCAATAGTTGCTTAATTAGCTTTTATTTAAGTTAAGAGTTGTGTTAGCGGTGCATCGCCCCTTTTCCAATTATGCTCATATTTGGCATAATGCTTGGAAAAGTTATTATGCAACTCCGTGCCAAATTTCGTCTTTATATATTCAATATTCAATTCAATAGTTACTAAATTATCTTGTAGGTATATTTTGTGTTGTATGGGAGGTGCCACGCCCCTTTGTCTAATGCCAACTGCATATACCCTATGTTACATGTCGATACCTACAGAATTTATCCTGAAAGTTTCAATAGAATCGGTACAGGCGTTTAGCTGTGATGCTCGAATAAACAGACAGACAGACAGACACACAATCAGTTTTATAATATATATAGGGATAGGGATAGTAGGCGTATGGTCTGATGAGAGATCTAGAGAAGATTCTATAGTCAATTGGCTCCTTTTTACAGTTTTAAATACTGCAAAGTCAATGACGTCGGGAGTTTTTCGACTGTCAGTTGGCCAATAAGTTGGAGTGCCCGATGAGACAACGTCAAGGCCGAGTCTGTTGACAGAGTTCAACAGGAGCCTGCCCTTTGGTGATATTAGGCGAGAGCCCCGATATGTGTGTTTGGCGTTGAAGTTGCCGGCAACAAGAAACTTTGGTCCAAGAGAATGGAAAAAAGGCTGGAATTGTTGCTCAGTTATTTTGTGTCTGGGCGGGCAGTATATAGCTGTTAATGTTAGGCCTTTTAAGTATTCATCGAGAGAAATACTTGTCGCTTGAATATATTCAGTGCTATAATTCTGTAGAGCATAATGCTTTATTCGACTTTTAATGAGAATAGCGGAGCCACCAAGCGTTTCCGCTTGGATGCTTTGTGTCATAGAGTCTACATCCATGTAGATTGAAAAAGTGTTTTTCAGTGAAATGAGTTTCAGAAATTAGCATAACGTCTATGCTGGACTCTTTCAAGAACTCGAGAAGTTCTAGTTTGTGAATTCCGTTTGCATTCCAAAAAGATATTTTTAAACCATTCATGGTTTAGACATGAGATGTTGCAGTAAAAGACTTTGATTTTGAACTTTGAACTCGGGGACTGAGTTTCGTCCTTTTAAAGCGCTGGCGTAGGAAACGCCTTGATTTTTAATGGGATTTGCATAAGTAGCTGCATTGGATTGTGAGGGATTTGTTGAGATTTTTCTTGAATCCTGTTTTAGGCGTAAAGCATCAGCTTTGGGAACAGCCTAGCTTTTGAAGGATTTGTAGATGGGACAGCCTCTATAGTTTGCTGTATGGTTGCCACCGCAATTGCTGCATTTTTTAACATTTGCATCCTCTTTAGTTTTTTTGCACAAGTTTGTGGGGTGGAGATTGCCACATATTACGCACACGCTGGGAAGTGTGCAATACGATTTTGTAAGACCGTATTCTTGGCAATTTTGGCACTGAAATGGTCCTCGGCGCTTATGAGGCTCTTCCACTGTAATTTTGCGATGGAGGAGATACCGCAGTGAGTAAATTGGGTGAGATTCCCTCCTTTTTTAGGGACTTTGGATCAAATTCCAGTTCCACTCGAAATAGTGGTTGGGGAATTTTTTCTCGATTTTGTATGTTAAAAACGGATTTAACGTGGAAGCGCTCTTCGATTAAAGCGCTTTTGATTTCATTGCATTCAACAAACGAGTCAATGCCTTTCAGGACAACAGAGAGACCTTTGATATGTGTAATAGCTCTTTTTTGAATTATCAAAGGATTCGATAATTTTTCTATAATTTGCCTCGCTATAGATTTGAATTTTAGTCTCATGAATTCTTCCCTTAAGAATAGGGATTACATGAAATGTGTGGTCTCCAATGATTTGGGAAATTATTTTTATTAGGATTTGAGTTTTTTCACGTAAGTAAATTGGTGGGGGTTTTTGTATTTTCGGAATCGGATCTGAAATCGTTGTTTCGGCAAGAATGCAAATCGGTTTTGCCCTAACTGAATAGACTTTTTGGGATTAGTCTTTTGCATTTTTGAGGGATTCATATTTCTGGTAGGAGAACCTCTTCGTTTGAAGTAGGGGTTAATGCCTGTCTGCGCAGCCGCTGCCTTTATATTATGATCTACAACAGTTGTGAATGATTGTCTGACTGATCTGTCAAAATTTGAAGTTAGCTACATTGGTGTTGTGTAGTTGCCGGCGAAAACAAGAGAATGGCTCCAACAAAGTAAAAAAAAAATTTAACAAATAAAAAGACGCGTTTTTCAATAATTATGTGATTATTCTTTGCAAGAAATTAGTTTTATCCAACAAGGAGAAAATTCAGCTCCTGATTCGCAAAATGGAGCAGAATCCACCAACTGCATATGGTATATAAGTTATTTTTTTTGTCATGAAGACTGATTTTTTTTAAATGTTGAATGTGATTAACTGGTACGAAGTGCCCCAAATAAAAACAAAAAAAAAACCCCAAAAAAATCTTTTCGTATTTGAAGTAATTTTTTGGTTTATTTTCTATAAATTACGTGCAGTATAAATGCGAGTGCGCTCAGGGATTCTGATAGCTGCCATCGGCGAAGAAACGTAGGGCAGTGGCCAGCTTCAGAATTGGTTTTTTCGGGTAATTCCAATGGATTGGAGCGGTCTCGAAGCTGTCTCCTAGTTCGTGCTACCGTTACATCATCTTCGTCCTCACTCGAATAAATTAAAAAAGAAATGTCCATTTTTCTTTTAAAATTTTCCATATATTTATAAATAAAATATTTGTCAAATCTGTCTATCAGCTGATAGCTGTCAAAAAGTAATAAGTTCCACACGCGTTCCACAATCAAGTGGGACAACAAAGTATTGCTGTGT
Source organism: Heteromyza rotundicornis (assembly GCA_951394025.1). Classification (NCBI taxonomy): domain Eukaryota; kingdom Metazoa; phylum Arthropoda; class Insecta; order Diptera; family Heleomyzidae; genus Heteromyza; species Heteromyza rotundicornis. The sequence goes on along the minus strand of OX596010.1, from coordinate 58,067,707 downwards.
ACCATAATAAAGCGCTTCTGCTTTGTGTTAATGACCCATTCGTTACCAAATACCTTTACATATCACTTGTAAGACCAATTTTGGAATATGCATCAGTCTTGTGGAATCCACAATACAACTGCCACTCTGATAGAATTGAATCGGTTCAAAAACAATTTTTATTTTTTGCTTTAAGAAACCTTCGTTGGAATCCGAATCAGAACAAACGAAAATCGTTTGAAACTCTTGGACATCCCTACTCTAAAAAATAGAAGAACGATGCTTAATGTAACATTTTTGATTTAATTGATAAATGGCTCTCTGAATTCTACATTTTTGCTTCAAGAAATTGATTTTAATATCCCAACCCGTCGTTCCAGATCTTTCATTCCTTTGATATTAAGTATGTGCCGTTCTAATTACGCGCAGAATGAACCTTTTCGTTGTATTTGTAGCGATTTTAATAGCCTGTATTCTGTCTTTGACCTGTCAGATTCACTTAATAAAACTAAAACTTTTATTTTAAATGCACTTGATCACACTTAAGCCTTTGTTGCTCTTTGAGTTTTTGGTCCGCTTAGGGTCTAACGAAATGACAGGGTTGCCAAACTCCACAAAGATCGGCATTGTCGATTTTTTTAAAGTGTTGTATTTTTGTTGTATTTTATATTTATATTTCAGCAGAATTTTGTTTTTTACTGTATATTGTATACAAATAAAACAAAATTTTTAGCTGAATTCACATTCGTTCCGTTACTGTTTACTTAACTGTTCTATTTGTATTTGATTTTTTATATTTCGTATAAAAAAATAGAATACTAAAATTAATATTTGTAATCTTTGTCGCGTAAATTAACTGTTTGGATTGTTTTGTCTTTGTATTTTTGTTAAGTCTAATATCGTAAAGTAGATAAAAATTATATTTGATCAAATTCATATCCGTCGCATGAATTCTGATGCTTCATAATATTTTCTTTTTATTCTATTGTTTATTATCACGTTAATCTTATATTATGTTATGTTTGGAAGAATTCTCTCTTGCATTCATAACCTAATTCGCGTTTTATTAATATGCGTTTTATCAGCTGATGATTTTAATCTGTAGCTGAAACGAATTTCAAGATATGTTTACCCGCGATCGGTTACACAGCGTAATCCGGATTACGCCTGTTCGGTCACCAAATCCGTGCGTCATGCGGATGTGCCCCTCGGTCGGTTGGGCGGGTAAGTGGGACCGTTGTGATTCGTAGTTGAAAAAAAGTACTTGGTGGCAGCTGTAATCCCACCCGGTATGATTCAACCAAAAAATGTCCAAGCAAGCACTTGGTGGCAGCTGTAATCCCCCCCGGCTTTATTCACACAAAAGATATGCAAGGATGTTTTGTTAATGGCATGAACCACTCAATATTCGATGGTTACTAAGTTACATTTTAATTATATTTTTTGTTGTATGGGAGGTGCGACGCCCCGTTGTCCAAATCCAATATCTTATGTACTATTACAAATTTCATTATTGACACAATTTTACCTTCAAATTTCAATAAAATCATCAAAGCCGTTTAACCGTGTTATGGGGTAGAAAATTGTATGGGCGGTGCCACGCCCCTAGTCCAATTATTCCCATATTCGACACATAGCAGGGAAAACATACTATAACTCCATTCCAAATTTCATTAAAATATATCCAATAGTCGCTTAAATAGCTGTTATTTAAGTTACGTGTGTGTGGGCGGTGCCACGCCCCTTGTCCAATTATTCCCATATTCGAAACATAGCAGGGAAAACATACTATACAACTCCATTCGAAATTTCATTAAAATATATCCAATAGTTGCTTAATTAGCTTTTATTTAAGTTAAGAGTTGTGTTAGCGGTGCATCGCCCCTTTTCCAATTATGCTCATATTTGGCATAATGCTTGGAAAAGTTATTATGCAACTCCGTGCCAAATTTCTTCTTTATATATTCAATATTCAATTCAATAGTTACTAAATTATCTTGTAGGTATATTTTGTGTTGTATGGGAGGTGCCACGCCCCTTTGTCTAATGCCAACTGCATATACCCTATGTTACATGTCGATACCTACAGAATTTATCCTGAAAGTTTCAATAGAATCGGTACAGGCGTTTAGCTGTGATGCTCGAATAAACAGACAGACAGACAGACACACAATCAGTTTTATAATATATATAGGGATAGGGATAGTAGGCGTATGGTCTGATGAGAGATCTGGAGAAGATTCTATAGTCAATTGGCTCCTTTTTACAGTTTTAAATACTGCAAAGTCAATGACGTCGGGAGTTTTTCGACTGTCAGTTGGCCAATAAGTTGGAGTGCCCGATGAGACAACGTCAAGGCCGAGTCTGTTGACAGAGTTCAACAGGAGCCTGCCCTTTGGTGATATTAGGTGAGAGCCCCGATATGTGTGTTTGGCGTTGAAGTTGCCGGCAACAAGAAACTTTGGTCCAAGAGAATGGAAAAAAGGCTGGAATTGTTGCTCAGTTATTTTGTGTCTGGGCGGGCAGTATATAGCTGTTAATGTTAGGCCTTTTAAGTATTCATCGAGAGAAATACTTGTCGCTTGAATATATTCAGTGCTATAATTCTGTAGAGCATAATGCTTTATTCGACTTTTAATGAGAATAGCGGAGCCACCAAGCGTTTCCGCTTGGATGCTTTGTGTCATAGAGTCTACATCCATGTAGATTGAAAAAGTGTTTTTCAGTGAAATGAGTTTCAGAAATTAGCATAACGTCTATGCTGGACTCTTTCAAGAACTCGAGAAGTTCTAGTTTGTGAATTCCGTTTGCATTCCAAAAAGATATTTTTAAACCATTCATGGTTTAGACATGAGATGTTGCAGTAAAAGACTTTGATTTTGAACTTTGAACTCGGGGACTGAGTTTCGTCCTTTTAAAGCGCTGGCGTAGGAAACGCCTTGATTTTTAATGGGATTTGCATAAGTAGCTGCATTGGATTGTGAGGGATTTGTTGAGATTTTTCTTGAATCCTGTTTTAGGCGTAAAGCATCAGCTTTGGGAACAGCCTAGCTTTTGAAGGATTTGTAGATGGGACAGCCTCTATAGTTTGCTGTATGGTTGCCACCGCAATTGCTGCATTTTTTAACATTTGCATCCTCTTTAGTTTTTTTGCACAAGTTTGTGGGGTGGAGATCGCCACATATTACGCACACGCTGGGAAGTGTGCAATACGATTTTGTAAGACCGTATTCTTGGCAATTTTGGCACTGAAATGGTCCTCGGCGCTTATGAGGCTCTTCCACTGTAATTTTGCGATGGAGGAGATACCGCAGTGAGTAAATTGGGTGAGATTCCCTCCTTTTTTAGGGACTTTGGATTAAATTCCAGTTCCACTCGAAATAGTGGTTGGGGAATTTTTTCTCGATTTTGTATGTTAAAAACGGATTTAACGTGGAAGCGCTCTTCGATTAAAGCGCTTTTGATTTCATTGCATTCAACAAACGAGTCAATGCCTTTCAGGACAACAGAGAGACCTTTGATATGTGTAATAGCTCTTTTTTGAATTATCAAAGGATTCGATAATTTTTCTATAATTTGCCTCGCTATAGATTTGAATTTTAGTCTCATGAATTCTTCCCTTAAGAATAGGGATTACATGAAATGTGTGGTCTCCAATGATTTGGGAAATTATTTTTATTAGGATTTGAGTTTTTTCACGTAAGTAAATTGGTGGGGGTTTTTGTATTTTCGGAATCGGATCTGAAATCGTTGTTTCGGCAAGAATGCAAATCGGTTTTGCCCTAACTGAATAGACTTTTTGGGATTAGTCTTTTGCATTTTTGAGGGATTCATATTTCTGGTAGGAGAACCTCTTCGTTTGAAGTAGGGGTTAATGCCTGTCTGCGCAGCCGCTGCCTTTATATTATGATCTACAACAGTTGTGAATGATTGTCTGACTGATCTGTCAAAATTTGAAGTTAGCTACATTGGTGTTGTGTAGTTGCCGGCGAAAACAAGAGAATGGCTCCAACAAAGTAAAAAAAAAATTTAACAAATAAAAAGACGCGTTTTTCAATAATTATGTGATTATTCTTTGCAAGAAATTAGTTTTATCCAACAAGGAGAAAATTCAGCTCCTGATTCGCAAAATGGAGCAGAATCCACCAACTGCATATGGTATATAAGTTATTTTTTTTGTCATGAAGACTGATTTTTTTTAAATGTTGAATGTGATTAACTGGTACGAAGTGCCCCAAATAAAAACAAAAAAAAAACCCCAAAAAAATCTTTTCGTATTTGAAGTAATTTTTTGGTTTATTTTCTATAAATTACGTGCAGTATAAATACGAGTGCGCTCAGGGATTCTGATAGCTGCCATCGGCGAAGAAACGTAGGGCAGTGGCCAGCTTCAGAATTGGTTTTTTCGGGTAATTCCAATGGATTGGAGCGGTCTCGAAGCTGTCTCCTAGTTCGTGCTACCGTTACATCATCTTCGTCCTCACTCGAATAAATTAAAAAAGAAATGTCCATTTTTCTTTTAAAATTTTCCATATATTTATAAATAAAATATTTGTCAAATCTGTCTATCAGCTGATAGCTGTCAAAAAGTAATAAGTTCCACACGCGTTCCACAATCAAGTGGGACAACAAAGTATTGCTGTGTACCATAATAAAGCGCTTCTGCTTTGTATACTCGACTGTTGTGTCTACTTGATGGAAGACGCAGCACTTTATTGTTGTGAACCATAATAGGGCTAACTGTTTTTGCTCCTCCAGGAGAGAACCGGCGTGAGAGATCCACCGTGTATAGGCTGTTGAACGGGAGTACTTGGCAACACTAGAGATACGGGGATCTTAGAGAGTGTTGCATTGGCAATGATGGATGGAGAGCGTCATCGATATCGGGGGCAATCGGGGACACATAATTTTTCGCGGCTCTCGCACTTTCTTGTTTTTGTGTCATTTTCGCACTTTCTTCTGTTTCGCTTTCGTGTGAGCGGGAAGCTGAATTCGACTTGAGAGACGCGTTCGATTTTTTAGGGGAATGTTTTTTATTTTTGATTGTTTTTTTTTAGTTTTATGCAGCGGCTCCGACGATGCCGACTGCGTGCAAAGTTGTTTTTTTCGCGGACTTTGTATTCATTTAAATGTAGTGTCTTCGTGTATTTTTTTTTTTTTTGTGGAGTCGAAAAGTTTGCGACCGCATCAAAAGAGAGTTGTTCCACCTCTAATGACGGGAAGAAAATTTTAAACTACGCTGTTGAGGAATACAGCTTGCGATCTACCAGTTAGGTGAGAACAAAGAAGTCGTATGGCAGTAGATGAAAAATTTAACAATTTCGACAGTTTAATTTGCAAGACTTCGTGGTCAACAGAGTCAAATGCCTTTGAGTGATCCAAAAGAATTAAAAAAGTAGTTGGATTGCCATCAAGATTTGCTCGATTTTCCTCTGTAACGTCGATCAAAGATGATACACAACAGCGTTTCGCTCAAAATCCAGATTGTTTTTCTGTAACAGCTTGTTTTGCAGTAAAAATTAATTTATTTGCTTATACATTAAAGACTCGAGTGCTTTCGATAGAAACGATAAAATGGCATTTGGTCTAGAGCAGCGTAGCCCCAAGGATCGTACGCGTACGGAATCGGATGTAAGCACATGTACACAACTTGCTTCGATCAGTTGTCGCTGAGATTCCGTATGAGCAGGTTCGCGCTAGAACAGTCTGTGATGCACTGAACAAAATGTTTTTGCTGGAATGGGAAAATGAATTTTTATTTGCCGAAAAAACTCAAAGGCAAAATATATAAAGTTCATTCTATGTTCGGTCTTACTTATTTATATATCGACTCAGGAGGAGATGCCTATCACGAATATATATATTTTTCCATACCTACCACGCCTCATTTTTAGCGTTACAAACGGTGTGACAAAAACAAAACCTAAGGAATATGCCATAGCAGAAATCAATCTGTTATGAACACAAATTTCTTGCAGTGCAAACTCAAAATTCTCATCAACACACACGCAAAATGTAACAATATGTGTCCATCGCTGGTCTAAAGTTATTGCAAGTTTTTGGAACTGGAATTATTTTTGCTGTTTTCCATTCTGCTGGGAAACGAGACGTTGTTATTATAGAATTAAAAAGATGAGTAACAAATGGTAATATTTTTGGCAACAAAGCTTTGATAAACATTGGATGAATTTCATCAAAGCCCATTGCACTAGATTTAACGGACAAAATGCTTTGAAGGACTCTCAATCGAAACTAAACCTAATTTCTGGATTTAAATTTAAATTAGTATAATAATTCATATTTGAAGTTTGTAATGTTCACAAATTTATTATTCAATTCATTGACATTGACAATGTAGCACATGAGACGTTTTTATTAAGACCAATTTGTTTTATTGTCTGCCACGTTTGTTTACTGTATATATATAGATTATATGCCTCGTCGCCAGGGACGTAACCAAAATAAAATTTCGGGGGGGGGTTTTCATAAAAATTTGTTAGGAATACTGAAGAAAAAATAATGTTGCAAAGAAACTCCGAAGGGGTGCATATGAAGAAAAGATTCATTCTTAAATTGACGTATTGTGTTCATACATTTTTGGTTTTATGGCATTACTAAAGAAAATTTCTTTAAAACTAAGCCGCTGTATTTACCTATTGTTTTTCAAATAAACCTCAAACTGTAATGAAATATATTATTCAAAAACATGTCTTTTTGGAGAACGACAGTTGATATCTAATTGAGAAAAAACCTTTTTGAATGATTTGGCGGTCATATTCTTTTTTGGTACACGAAAGTTTTTAATTAAAAAATTGGGGTTCGAACGCCCCAAACCTCCCCCCTGGTTACTTCCCTGCTCGTCGCGGTCTTACATCACCTTTTTAATATCACCCTTTAACCAGGGAGGTTGGTTAGATTTGGTACGCATGACTTTTAATGGTACATATTTGTTGAATAAATTAATAATACCGATTTCCATAAAATCTAATTTATCGTCTACAGAATTCATGTAATACATTTGTGTCGAATCAATAACTTCAAGGTCATGATTTAATGAAGTGAAATCAATGTTTTTAAAGTCCCGGTATGTGATGGACTGTTCACAAGTCTTTAGTTGAAAATCATATGTCATGTAGACAGAGGCGCACCCAAGAGGGTGGTTTTGGGGGTTTGAAACCCCCCCCCCCGAAATGATTTCGCATTACCAAACCAAACTGCAGATAAATGTTTTTTAATTTGATTGGTAAAAATATATTGATGAAACAAAAACAGCTAAAAAAGATCCGCAAAAGTTTAAAATGGACAAATGAAGATGAGTTTCATGTATTTTTCACCATGTTGCATTCAAAAATTGCCAAAATCCTTATATACTACGAAAAAAACAAAAATTTAGTAAAGGCCTTATTAGTCTTTTGATCCTAAAATTATGAAAAGTATTGACACTGCTATATTTGCCCTTCTTGCAAGAGTTCCATTTTCAAATCTAAAAAATCCCTTTTTGTATCAAACTACAACTCTTCTTTTGATTTGATTTCAAATCAAAAACTGCATTTAAAATGTAATAAAACAATTTTTGATTTGATCCGATGCCTTCAATTCTCAAACACGCCTACAACACCGTTCGACAAATATCAACTTTTGGTAATGCACATGATCGGGACGAATAGATTCTGTTAGAGGGGGTTAAGAAGGAGTACTCGTGTCTCCCAGTTTTTCTGGATCAATTCTTAAATCAGTTTAAATCGCATATTTGCATGTTGCATTTTACCCATGCAAAACTTTTGTATTCCTGGGTATTTTCGGGTTTTCAAAAAAAGCCGATTTAACTCGATTAATACAAACATTATTTAACGAAAACTCAGTATTATAATCTGCTGACGACTAAACCATATCTTCTAGCTACAGTTGTATTCATAAGTATTAAGTTGCTGACAATACCAATTTCTATGTTCTTCACCAAACACAAAGAAGAAGATGAAATGAAAAACGTCGTTGTGAAATTCAAGGTTTCTGGAAGCTTCTTCTTATTTCTTTATTAATATGGAATTTTCCAGAACCTTCTATGTAGATTCTTTATGTATATTGTAATTCGCTCCACTATGGATGAATTTAAGAGTTCCCAAAATTTCAATATGCATTTGATAGAGGAAAACCATACCATTAAAAACATGTACTTTTTACGATAGGATGTAAACTCATCACGCTAGACTAGAAACATTGTTTGAAAAAATTCATAATATAGAGACATAAACGCATGACAGTTCAATTTTCTCCTAAATAATTTGTTCATTGTAGACAAAAATCAAAATGAAATAAACGGAGTTTTTTTTAGTTTGAAGAGATGAATTTATATCCTATTCAATGAAAAAAGTAAAAATGCGATTTAAACGGTGCATTTTTTAGTGTCGAACGGTGTAATAGAAGTTATAAGTTATTTTTGTTGCATGAAAAAGACTACATCATACATTTTTCCCCCGAAAAAAAATCCTGGGTGCGCCACTGCATGTAGATCAAATCATGTTTTGAAAACAACGGAACGGAAAGTTAGTCGTAATGGAGTATTTTTGAAAATTCACTAACAAAGAAAAGATCAAGCAGTGTATTTGTCGTATTTTTGAAGTGAGTAATGCTGTCGCGGTATAAATTCGCCGCAGAATTTTGTTTGTTGTTATTGTTGTTTTTTTGTTCTTGTTTTGTGTTTTCCCTTTGTTCGGGGCGGCGGGTGAACAAAACCGAAGGGAAAAAAATCGCAAACCGAAAGCGCGCACGACACTTTTTATTACATTGTTCTTTTTTATTATATTGTTCTTTTTTATTTATATTATTTTGGTTTAATTAAACCAAATTTGACAATCGCGGGTGGAATGCAGCCGGGCGGAGAATTGACAACTGCTGTCAAGATCTCTTATTCCCTTTTGTTACGACTTCGTTTTAGAAGTTTGTTGATGAGCTTTTACGATCCGATGTTGGGGAAGGCATTGCGCGAAACTATACTTACGGGACGAAGACATAATATGAAAAAAAAAACTAGACTAAAGCTTTTTGTACTCTAAACCTGTTTTGGGAGGGGAATCTGTCGACATTTGTGGAAGATGTTAGAGAAATGGAAAGTGAGCGCCATATATGCGTTCATATAGACAAGATTCTTTTAGTTCTTTTTAGGCAGGGAAAAGAGTGCGAACCGAATTAGTGGACTGGCGTTTTCTTTTTTGATTTAAATTTTCGAGTAGTGCGGATTTAATTGTGGTTTTAATTTCGATTCTTGTGGTTTTTAATTTTTAATTTTGATTCTTAAATTGTGTTTTTTTTGGTTGCTGTGGACCTTCGTTGGATCGTGGAGCAGAGGCAGGAGATATTTTCGAAGGGAGTATTTTTCCGTGCTGGTGTTATTTCCACCAGCGGGTGGCAATTCTGTATTTGGTGTTTTTTTTATCTGTGGCAGTCGGCCATTTAGTTTATTCGAAAGATATAAAGGGAAGGAAAAAATGTTAATAGAGTTTGTCAAGTGGTTTTGTGGTCCTGGTTTCCCCTTTCCCTTCCAATTTTTGTTGTGGCGTCCCGCACCTGAGCCAAGTTGTTGCTGGACATCGATTTTTTTCGAAGTCCAGCTGGTGAATTGATTCTGTAAAGAATCGTGTGAGGGATTTCAGGCAGGTCGGTCTGGTCCCGTAAATCAAGTGCACATAAAAACATAATTTTTGTCATTAGTGTTTTTTTCTTTAAAATGCTCTCGTTTGACAAATTTCCGTTTTGTGTGTCAGTGAGTGGTCCCGTGAACCAGGTGCACATAAAAACTTGATTTTTGTCATTTTCTAAAATACTCTCGTTTGACAGATTTCCGTTTTGTGTGTTAGTGGGTTTTCGTTTCCATTTCACGTTCGGTTATTTGCGGTTTCCATATACGTGTATATTGCAGAGTAGGATTTGAAAAGTTTAGTTACCGGGTTTTCGCGTATTCGTGTGTTTCTTTCGGTCGGGGATACCATTCCGCGAGGGTCGGCTTTAATTCCACGCGTCGCGATGTAGCTAGCGGGCAATTAGGGATTTTAATTATCGCGTGGGAATTTTCGGATTTTATTTTTTTTTTTTTAAATTTAGATAAAAATAGCGCGATAATGCCTGGTTTTCATTATGTCATAATTAATGGCATCACAAACTGACAACTATTCAGCAAAGTGCTGGCCCGTGCCATAAGCAAATAAATTTGACACCATGTTGACTTTTATAGACGTATATGACAAACGGTGACGTCACCTCATATTCATTTTCCGATATTTTACAACAGTTCGATAAATTGACAACGAAATGCCAACCTGTTCTCACAACAAATGACAACAATTGCCATTATTTTGACATAATGAAAACCAGGCTTAAGGCTAATAAATCCTTACAAACAGTTCGTATACCATAAAATGCCAAAAAAAAATTCAGCGATAACGTTTTCGCGTACCATGAAAAGTGACAGATCGCATGCGAGGAACGATAGCTATTATAGACCTGGGGTTAGAGATTGCTTGTCGATTTGTCTTTGTTTTTTAAAATAAATTATAAATAAAAAATAAAAATTTAACAGAATTCCACACTTTTTCATCCATTGGGCACATAAAATATAACTGATAGCAAACCTATTGTGACATAAAGAAAAAAGGTGGCAGATTGACCCGGCGTCAAATATTTTTGCGTGTGGCACGTCAAGGCATTAAAAAAGTGAAAGAGCGTGAAGGAGTAAAAATAAATAGGGGTCAAATGACACCTGTGTGGTATGGGCCTTTAACTATTATTCGGAATTATGCCTGGTTTTCATTATGTTATCATCAATGGCATCACAAACTGACAATGATTCAGCAAAGTGCTGAAATTGCTGGCCCGTGCCATAAGCAAATAAATTTGACAGCATGTTGACTTTTATCGACGTATATGACAAACGGTGACGTCACCTCATATTCATTTTCCGATATTTTACAACAGTTCGTTCAATTGACAACGAAATGCCAACCTGTTCTCACAACAAATGACAACAATTGCCATTATTTTGACATAATGAAAACCAGGCTTAAGTGTCAAATTATTAGCAGATGAAAGACCTAGTACATCAGTTAAATGATTTTCAACTAGCGTATTCAGGGCCGTGGGATCACATTGTAGGGGCAATTCTGATTTTGCCGCCCTTTTTTTCAACGTTTCTACACTTAGAAAACAAATACTTTAAAATCACTTTAAACCCAGTACAAGGCACTTTAAATTTAAAATTTTACATGTATGATTCCGTGCTGTATCAAAAAATGTTTAATTTCAAAGTTTACACTTTGATTTGTTTTTTATTGAAGTAAACACTTTGAATTTTAAAGTAAATACTTTGAATTTTAAAGTGAATACTTTGAAATTTAATGAAGCGAACACAAAAACATTTATATTTTAGTGTCTATTTTTAGAATTTTATTTTTTAGTTTATTTTCATTAAATTCCCATTTCTTCTTTTTATTTATTTTAAATTATTATTTATTATATTATACATATTTCCGAAATTAAGAATACATCTAAATTTTTGTTTGCTTACTTGGTCTGGCGTGATTTGAACCCAGGCCATTTGAGTTATGATGACGTGCATTGCGAAAGCTTTTTAGCTTGTTTGACTACTGCAGGCAATATTTTACAATGTTTTAACTTCATATAAGTACTATATGATATGTAATTTTTGTGTGTATATGAATATTTCATAAAATATTTTTGGAAAGGAATTTAAGCATTTACGTAAGTTTTATTTTGTAAATAATTTACAAAAATGGGTTTATTAACCTCAAACTAATTACTTAACAGCCTTTGTTTTTTTTTTATAGATTAAATTAACAAAAATATTTTTGGAAAATAGGTATTTACTTTAAATGTAAATTTGAAAAATCTTTAAAAAACATATAAAACAAAAAAATTAAAAAAAAGAAACCATTTAAAAAAAACGTTAAAAAATACGGCTCCTGCGGTATTTGAACCCACGCTCCTAAAAACAAAGACCATTTTTAAAAGAGTTAAAATTTCAATGTGAACACTTTAAATAAAATAGTAAAAGCTTTGATTTGCACGTAAACATTTTATATTTAAAGTGTTAAAATAAAATTTAAATTTAAAATTAAATATATTAACTTTACTTATTATTTAAAAGTGATAACTAGTTAAATTCAGATTTTATCGAGCTCCAAATAAATTATTTATTTTTGGGCTATAGATCATTTTTACCAAAAAATTAGTGTACAGCTGTTTCGGATTTTAGCCACAAAATCCTCATCAGCACTCTTTCGGCAATTTTTGTTAATCCAAGACGCCTCTATAAGGGGAAAAAGTCATGATACAACACAGAATTATTCATTCCTTGCATCAAACCGATTCCACTGAAGAAGCGCGAATGGCAAAAATTGCGAAACTGGTTTTTGCTTGCTATTGTAAAATACAGCATTTCTACTTAAGCAGGTTGAAAAGTTTTTTCAAAGTCCAGCTTAAGACTGTCTTGGATTAACAAAAATTGCCGAAAGAGTGCTGATGAGGATTTTGTGGCTAAAATCCGAAACAGCTGTACACTCTGCCAAGGCTGGTTTTTGCTTGTTGTTGTAACAACCTATTTTGCCAAAAAATTTTTTGGTAAAAATGAGCTATAGCCCAAAAATAAATAATAAATTTCATTTAACTTTTAAAGAAGTTAACTTTTCAGCGAAATTAACTTTTTAATTTAACGAAGTTACATTCTCGATTAACTATGCCCAGCTTTGCAGATTACAAATTAATGAAATCGAAAGCCTGGAAATTGGTAAATTGAAACAATAGACGAATATGATAATATGAGTGAAGATAAAGGTGAAAATGAATTTGAAAGAATTACAATGAACGCTACAATACATATTGGAATAAAAGATCTAAACGATCACATTTTAATTTCAGAAAATCCACTAAATCATTTAAAAACGCAGATCATTATAATAAACAGAAAGTTAGCAAGAAAACAAAAATTTACCGAAGAAATAATTAATAAAAATAAAAGATATTATATACCAAAAATACATTTAAATGTAGAAATTGGATTTAAAAGGAACTATTGGGATATATTTTGAGGACGATACAGTTTTCACTTTGTTTGAGAATATTTTCGTTGAACATTTTAGTAATTCAAATTTCGAGTTGCAGAAGTGTGTGACGAAATTGATTGAAATGACTGGTTGAAGCTTTAGCGTTTAAAAAAATTGAAGGACATAAAAATATTAAATCATAGAGGAATAGATTAAAATTACAAAGTATTAAAAGCAAAATATTATTATCCAAATTTACAGAATTTAATTACAAGATTCAAGAGAGATTTGCCAACAAGCTAAACATGATAGACATGAAACAAAGATTAAATTCAAGAAAAGCCAAATACCAGATTCAGTAAATGAAGTAATTCATGGAGACTTATACATCGTAGAAAGGCAAATATTTTTCACATTCATCGAAAAATTTAGTAAACATTTATTCATAAAGCCAATAACAGACAGGAATAGTCAAACGTTATTAGAATCAATAAACTATAGACATGCAATATTAGGAAAACCGAGAAAATCATATATATAATACTTCTATATTGCCAGTATCCTATCTCTGCAATGTGTTTTGAGATCACTGTAAGAGCGAAATAGCAAGCATTGAATTAGCTTGACAGAGAAATTTGTATTAGTTTGACAGAGAAATCCGAACTGCGAATGTACTTTTTCATATTTGTCTCTTGATATCAGTGAATGTACTTTCACTATACTTGCAATATAGTAGTATTACATATATGGAGAATATACGTTCTTGTTAACGAATTTAATAACTCATATTTAAGAGAACATTTCAATACGGAAGAAATATAAGTAGAAAGAGTACATGGAACAATAAATGAACATTTAAAGATAATGAAAGTAAATAAAAGTACAGAACCAATATAAAGAAGCGTAATAAAAGCAGTAAAATTCTATAATGAAACAATACATTCAACTACGGGAAAAATACCACTAGAGTTCGTAAATTGTAAATTAATTGAAAAAGAAATAAAATAATTTGTGATGTTGTCATCGTTTGAAGCCACCTTTGTTTGGTTTTGTCGAAGGCTGAGGTATGACTCACGGTTATCCAAAATTAGCCGAAGGACCAATTACCTTCGGCAGGAAAAGAATGCGATAGACGGGTATATGGATAATATGTATATTTGTATTTATTCAGATTTATTTTCCTTGCACACTAATTAGCTAATATACTTATATATATATAAGTAGAAGTAGATGGATAGGTGACTGCTGCGCTGGTGGGATGGATTCGGAACCTGTCGATTGGGAGTGCCTTCGTAAGGCTCCGATGATATATTTTGATGCGGCGATGGTAGACGGCGACGATGAATAGCCGAAGTTCTTGGCAAACAAACGTCGGCACATTATTTCCTATGGTCGGTTATGGCTATTGATAAAAACTCGGTTATTTAGATATGCGGCTGATTATGGCTATGGATAAAGCCCCGGTGATTTAAGTATTTGGGATACTTCGGTGAATTATTATAAGCGAAGGCTAACGATGGAGCCTCGGTGGCTTAAGTATGCGGTGATTATGGCCATTGATAAAGCCTCGGTTATTTTCTAGCTACTAATCGCTTTCTAATTGTTGGTTTATCTTGGTGATTCGTCCTCGGCTGACTTTGGTGTTCGTTGTTATCGTTCTGATGACTTCGGCTACATTTGGGCATTCAGCAATCGTGTTTTGTACTCGGCGGACTTCGGTGCTCGTGGTTTCGTTCGGCTGATTTCGGCTACTTGTTGGCTTTCGGCAATCGTGTTTTGTACTCGGCGGACTTCAGTGTTCATGGTTATCGTTCGGCTGACAGCAATCGGGTTTTGTACTCGAAGCCCGAAGACGAGTTGAAGCACAATGTCCGAAGACCAGTTGAAGCACAAATCCCGAAGGACAGTTGAAGCACAAAGCCCGAAGGCGAGTTGAAGCACAATGTCCGAAGACCAGTTCAAGCAAAACCCGAAGGAAAGTTGAAGCATAAAGCCCGAAGTCGAGTTGAAGCACAATGTCCGAAGGCTAGTTGAAGCACAATTCACGAAGGACAGTTGAAGCACAATGCCCGAAGGCCAGTCGATGTTGAATACCTGGTGTCAGCTGCAATCCCACCTGACATGAATCATCCAAAAAATGTCCAATAACGCACCTGGTGACAGCTGCAGTCCTACCTGACATTATTCACCCATAAAAGTTCCAAAGACACACCTGGTGGCAGCTGTAATCCCACCTGACATGATTCAACTATAAAAGCTCCAAATACGCACCTGGTAATATCTGTAATCCCACCTGACATGAATCACCCAAAAAAGTTCTAATGACGTGGCAGCTGTAATCCCATGTAATGTAATTTAGAAAAGATCTTCGGAACGAAATTTTACTATACAAGACAAATGGGCGTGTATGGTACGATTTCTGCTCTTATTACTAATATTTAATTTTAAATGTGAAGCTAACATTATTTTTTTTGTATGTATATATATTTTGTGGTATATATATATATATTTTGTGGATTATATATATTCTTTTGTATTCAAATTAGGGTTGCCACATGCAAAATGATCTTCGCCGTTTTCAACTGAACATTCAATGAAAAAATCGGAATTTTTTTATTTTAATGGCATACTTTTAAAAAATAGTAAAGTAGGAATTGGATAGCAATATGCAAGGATATACATTGGTTCCTCCTCACATTAAAAAAAGCAATTAAATTATATAGCTTATTATGAAAAATAACACCTTTACATAGGGTTACCAGACGTACTCTTTTAAGGAGTACAGTACTCTTTTTTAGGCCCTCCTCTTTTTTACTCTCACTTTTTTCCCGAAAGTACTATTAAATACTCTTTTTCTTATTTCTGTGACTTTACCATATAACAACTGAATGTATAAAATATAAACCTTCAAATATTATTTTTGTTAGTTAAGCATCTTTCATCACATTGCATTCAAAAAGTTACAAAAACTCTTAAATGCTAAGATTAAAACAAAAAATTTAGTATGAAACCTAACATTTTTTTAACCGAAATATCAAAAACAATTTTGAATGTCTTTATCGAAAACCATTCAAATATATACCTAAATTTTGCAAATTCTTGAGGAAGGATCGGAACATTAGCACCCAGAGTTTAAACTTTAGTATTATACCTTTTATCCGTTAATTTGTTTGTCACCTTGACCCTTAAGAAACCTAAGTAGTAAATTTTAATTTTGAATCGGCGTATACTTTGGTACCTGGTGATCTTACAAAATTTTAAATTGATTTCTTTAGTATTTCATATTAAAAAAAAACTTTGGGCATAAATTATTGTATTTTGTTACTTTAACATTTTTTTTTAAATTTTTGAAAAAAATTGTTTTATTTAAAATTTTAACAAAGGTTCTAAAATTACTTTTTGTTATAATTTTTTTTTGTTTTATAAAAAACTAGCTGGGCCCGGTCCGCTTCGCTGGGCCTAAATAATTTTTTGTTGTTGCATTGTCTGCAATGTAATGGATGAATGGATGAAAGTAATTTTTAAATATATATGTTTAATTGGTGTTTATACTGTGGAGTTAATTTTATACAATTTTATAGAGAGGAAAATTGATGTAGCGATCGGTATTGAAATAGGTTTTGATGAATGAATGAATGATTCGTATTGTATGTATGTATGTAGCGCAGTAAAGTATGTTTGGAAGATTATTGAAATTAAATTAAATGACATGTGGTATAAGTATTTGAAACAAATCCCGTAATTCGGCCGGTGCAAACGACTGGATTACGATCTTTGAGCTTTGGTACGTAGCCGAATGCTCGCACAAAATGGCCCGGCAGTGTAAACACTTAAACCAAAAATTCCCTTAGGAAGGGAAATTTGCCTTAAGTTGGCTGCACTGGTTGAGAGCCCCGTCTGTGAGGAGTGTTGCCACATTGAGAGACGTTCTGTTGTGTTTTTGTAAATTTTTCTTGTGGGAAGAAAGTGATTTCTATAACTTGTTGGAACAATTTTGCAGTGCTTATTTGACGAAAAGGCCTTTTGCAGTGTGTGCATTTAAGTCAAGTTTAATTTAATTTTCATTCGCAATGGACGTCTTCTCGTAATATTAATGGCGCTTTGCCTGCATTTAGGTCCCCATAAGCCAACGCGAAATTCCGCAGCCGGTACGGAACTTGAACAAAAATGTTGCTTGAATATGCGATACTGCGTTTTTTTAAAAAAAATTTATAAATGATACACATTTTTAGTTGTAGCTTTGAAATTTTTCACCGCAAACAAATTTTTTCATTCCAATATCTTTGCTGGAAGAATTTTCGAGAAAGTACCGCGGCGGCGGAATTTTGGGTATTTTAAGTTGTAATGAAGTACTGTGTGTAGGATTACTGTGAAAGTGGGCGACTTTCGCCGTGAGCATTTAAGGTCGCCACACATGAATGCAAAATTTCGTTGGTGTCGTGGTACTTTTTTGAAAATACGATAGTGCGCTCTAGAATGATATGCATTTGTTTTTGTTTTTGTGAAATTTTTCAGCACGAAAAAATTTGTCCGAGCCGAATATCGCCTTGCAATTTTTGAGCAATTTTTGGGGAAATTTCGCGGCAGTGTGTAGGAGCATTAAGTTGGGTATAATTTAATTTCCATTCACAATAGACATTTTTCCGTAGTTATTTGGAATGTAAATGGCAAATGCATTTAAGTGGAAATGAAGTACTGTGAAAGTGGGCGTAAAATGTGCACTGGGAGATTGGGGCAAATTATGGAATTGCGAATATGTAATACTCAAGGAGAAGCCGTGTTATTTTGGCATTGCCTTAGGTTTTTTCCATTGTTGAAAAGTTACATGCAATCAAATGGAAATAACCTTAATTATTACTCCCTGCTGCAATTAATGTTGAAAATACACGAAGTTGTTGAAATTTGTGATCGGTACATCGACGTGAAATACTTTAGCAAATCGATTTCATACTTTGAAAGAAACCGAAAGGTAAAAAACACCGCAGATATGGTAACACGGCTTGGGTGGGGAAAAATTAAGTCCTAGGTGGCAACCAAGTTGATCATATAGTATTTGCTTTAAAAGATTCACAAATGTGAGAGAAATACGTATTTTCTAACTTGTGGGCGGTAAAAGTGGGCGTGTCAAAACCAATCCTATGTCACGACTCACGACCCCTAGAACACATATATAAATTTTGGTGAGAATCGGTGCTGTAGTTTTCGCGTCTACTCGAGACAAACATACACGTCTCTTTTATATATATAGATATATAGATATAGATAGATTCACATTTTTATTTGTTTTTATGAAATTGCTCACCTCAAACAAATATATTTTCGCATTTGCAAGAAACATTTCTGAGTAAGTTTCGCAGCGGCTGCGGTACTTCGCGTTGATGTGTGCGGACCTTAATGTTGTACTGGGAATATCAGCAGATATGGTAACACTGCTTGGGTGGGGAAAAATTAAGTCCTAGGTGGCAACCAAGTTGACTGTTGATCATATGGTATTTGCTTTTAAAGATTCACAAATGTGAGAGAAATACGTACTTTCTAACATGTGGGCGGTAAAAGTGGGGGTGTCAAATCCTATCCTATGTTACGACTCACGACCCCTAGAACACATATATAAATTTTGGTGAGAATCGGTGCTGTAGTTTTCGCGTCTACTCGAGACAAACATACACGTCTCTTTTATATATATAGATATGTGGTGTAAAACCGAGGAGTTTGGGACCCCCTGCAACTCTGTACTCTTTTTTACCCAAGAGAATCTGGTAACCCTACCTTTACAGGTCTTTTCTGGCGCGGTTAGAAGTTTTTAACCGCCTTTATTACCTTCTCATTGACATGCAACAAACATTTTAACTTTTGTCTCGCGCCAGAAAAAACCTGTAAATTTGTCTTTTTCAGTTTTGAAAGCTTTACAACTTCAGTTTAAAAACAGTACAATGCTATTCTTTCCACAAATGTTTTGTAGCAAAGGGCTGCTTGTAACAATTTACTGTTTTTAAAAGTGTGTAGAACTCTTTACAGTTTTATAGTTTAGTCTGACAATTTTGTGTTCGAAAGCAATAAGCACTTAAGTCGAAACAAAATTTCAAAATGGTCTACTTTTTAAAAAAAGGTTGTGTGGTGTAGTTCCATAAATATTTCAGAAGACTCTTCGAATGTTTAGAATGACATATACGGTCTTATTCATTAGGTTTTCTGACTTATTTTAGTTTTTTTACTGAGAAATATCAGAGAAAATTTTGTCTGGACAAATTATTGGAAAACTTTAACTCTGGACACATGACAAAAAAATCTGGACAATCCGAATCCATACCGTGTGGCAACCCTTATTTGAATCCTAGCATGAATTGCTTGGCTAATACAGTGCATCTAGTACAACAAACAAATTGTATGCCAGTGAAAAATGGTCAATATTCACATTGGTTGTCACACAAATATGTACACACCACAGTTCTGAGCGAAGGTTTCGAATTGTTGTAAGTATATATGAGGCGTTTGGAAGCAAAGTGGTCCAATCCACAAAAATTCAAAATCGATTTTATGCTTCTACTGGGTTTATATTATTAAAAAAAAATCAACCTTGCAGATTTCTGCATTATCTAATTTATGATAAATAAAAGTTTCACTTTTGCACTGACAATTTAGGCACATTTTTCCGAGACTTGTTGCCATGTATTTTATCTAGAACTATAATCTTCGGCCTTCCTTGTAGACTATGGAATTTTTGGAGAATGCGAAGATGAAGGGGATTGTTTTATTTAATTTTAAAGCTAATCCATTTTAAAAATGTAATTTTAAGATTAATCAGTTCACCATATTTTTTGAGGTTTTCTTCTTTTTTTCGCATTGAATCGACTTTTGTCTAACCTATTTTTGAAAAACAAAAAAAATGGTTTATGGTCTAACCCACATGTTTGTTTGATCTATTACAAAATTGCACAGTGCAAAAGTGATCCAACCCACAAAATTCTTTTTAATAAGCAACATTAACTATTTTTAATAATATAAAAAATAATTACATTTCAAAAACAAAAATGACAGAAGTTATGTATTGTGAAACAGGAAACTATCTTTAAACATTTTTTTAAAGATATTGCAAATTTTAAAATCCATTTATCTCCGATTTACCTCGAAGTGGATTGGACCACTTTGCTTCCAAACGCCTCATATATAGCTGTTTTAATCAATAGTATTATACCAGGAAAGCTCACTGACGAGTTCCTTAGTGGGAACGACCTGCTGGCACTAAAATTTGTATAAACAAGTGAGTAACTTTCAGTCGGGCAAGCCGACTTATATATACCCTACACCTACTGGGCCATATTGGATCCGCCATCTTGAATTTTGGAAATGCGACATCAAATTCGAAATCAGCGACCCCAAAAACCCCCCTATACAAATTTTATACTG
Source organism: Heteromyza rotundicornis (assembly GCA_951394025.1). Classification (NCBI taxonomy): domain Eukaryota; kingdom Metazoa; phylum Arthropoda; class Insecta; order Diptera; family Heleomyzidae; genus Heteromyza; species Heteromyza rotundicornis. The sequence goes on along the minus strand of OX596010.1, from coordinate 58,047,269 downwards.
TTTTGATGAAATCTTAAAATTTCGGCCTCCATATTGGTTCCGCCATCTTGAATTTTGAAAATGCGACATTAAATTCGAAATCAGCGACCCCGAAAACCCCACTATACAAAATTTCATACTGTTTTGATGAAATCTTAAAATTACGGCAAAAACACGAATTTCCCTTCTATGGGAGGTAGGCGTGGCAGTCGACCGATTCCGCCCATTCGCAATACCAACTCCTTCTAGGGCCTAAAAACGATAAATCCAAAATTTCGGATCCCTAGCATTCTTCTAGTTCCTGCAATCGTGTTTACAAGAAAAGAGGACGGACAGACAGGGAGGTAGGCGTGGCAGTCGACCGATTCCGCCCATTTTCAATACCAACTCCTTCTAGGGCCCAAAAACAATGAATCCAAAATTTGGGATCCCTAGCTTTCTTCTAGCTCCTGCAATCGTGTTTACAAGAAAAGAGGACGGACAGAGGGACAGACGGATAGGGCTAAATCAACTCAGGAGGTGACGCTGATCAAGAATATATATAGTTTTCCATACCGGACACATCTCCTTCTTGGTGTTACAAACATCAGACCAAAGTGAATAAAACCATACCTCATGAGGTGTAGGGTATAAAAATCGCAGTCTTAATTTGCACTTGAGCTGCCCTTGAGCTTGAACCAGACTATACAAAATTTTTATTTTTTGATTTTTTTAAGAGTTATCTTACCTGCTCTCGGTGGCAACTGCAATCCCAAATTACACGGATCTCTCAAAAAATGTTTATGGACGCACTTAGGAGCCGGCCTAATCTCACCTGGCAAGATTCACCCAACAAAAAGTACAAAGGCTCTGCTAGTTTTATTGCGGAAGACACGGAAGACATGATACATGATTTACAAAAATTTAAAGATTAAAAAATCTTTTTTAAATTTTTCAAAAAACTTTTAAAAATTTTAAATTAAACTCTGGTTTGAAACTTTACAAAATAAAAGTTTAAAATAACTTATAACTCTTACTTGTAAATATAAAAATGAAAAGTTTTTTTTAACTTTTACTTTTAACTATAAAAGATAAAAGTTTTTTTAACTTTTATTCTGAAACATAAAAATTTTCAGTCTGACTTAACCTTTTGAAAACATTTTTTGAGAGTTATTTTGATGCTCTGTTTTTTGAGGCTTATATGATCCGAATAAGTTCGGTTTTCAGAGAGATAGATTGTTGGACCATGAACTAAACTGTGTCATTAGATCCACTTTTTTGTGGGGTGCAAATAAAATCTTTTGATTCCTGACGACTCAATTACGTCTAGAATATAAAGTACTTACATCTTCGAAGTCGAAAAACCAGCATTATTATTACTTGTATATTACTTGTCGCAACATTTCTCTTTACCAAATAATTCTTTGCGGCTCTTTGAAATTTTGCCATATTATATTCTTCGTAAAGAAAATGTAAAATGTAACCGCATTCAGACATATGTATGACGCCAATTCAATCCACAACGGAAAACGGCTCTTTGTGAAAGGAGATGTGTTCAACCGGAATATAACGAAAGGAATCAAAAAGTACCGCACTTCTAGGAGACGCTGAAAGCATAAGACCAGTACGACTGCGAACCAAAACATTAGCTTAAAGCTGTCGCGCATGTGCTGAATTCCACAGTGGAGTACAGCTAAAGCAAAAATATATACCGGTGTTATGACGTATTTGAACCATGCGTAGCGCCCGTACAGCCGATTCCATACATAGAATGTGTAGTGACGATTATCCGAAAGCAGGTAGGGATGCACCAGCGTATTCCATTTAACCACAAGAATGCATATACCGAGCAGGAAGATCACCACTAACTTTTCTTGTAGCAACAATTTAACAGCTGCGTGAGTTTTGTGGATTATATTTGAAATGCCAAATATTAGGGTGAAGATGCTGAAGTAAAAAACCTGTAAAGAAAAATAAATGCAATTTTGAAAAGATCAAGTGAACCATTTGGCTGTCGATCGTTACTTCGTCTAAAATGTCAATCCTAATTCTAAAAGTAAATGCTTAATGTAAAAACGGTTTGGAAACAGAATTTCTATTGGGAAAGACGTTCCGAAACATCAAGAGCAAAGCTCCACCCACCTCCAAACATCAAAGAAAAACAATTTTCTTGAAGTATTTGATTTATGTGTTCCACAAGGAAATCATTATTAAAACTATTATTCCAAGAGCTGTGAAAGATTGCAATCATTTCAGATTATAAGTCTTTGGAATTATACTAAAAACGCTTTAGGGCTGAAAGACTTTTTGCAGTGGAAGATTTAATTTACTTATTTAGAATATATAATAAATAAAAGTTAAATTTTCGCTTCTACAATATAAGCAAATTTGGAAGTTTTGAAAACCGTATTTCAAAAATTGTATGCTCTGATGACCACTATTCTTTTCGGCGACCGATTACTTCTTTTGAAATTTTTAAGTGAACTCGAAATGCATTACCAGGGTGGGAAAAGTTACTAAGTTTTACAATATCGCTACACCAAAGGCAAATAAACTTTTCCATTTTTTTTTTGCCGATTTGTTCTTTGCACTTTTCCTTCATTCGTAAAGTACACATACGAGCTATTAAGTGGGGCAATTAATTTCCTCGTCTTCAAATATTTAAACTTTACTTTTGCATTCAATAGTTTTGATCGCGGACAAAACAAAACGAAATTTTTTCGATAATTTATCGATTTTTTATCGATAATTTTTAGATAATTTATCGATAATTTTTCGATTTTTTATCGATAATTTTTCGATAATTTATCGATGATTTTTTGATAATTTATCGATGATTTTTCGATAATTTATCGATAATTTTTCGATAATTTATCGATAATTTTTTATCGATAATTTATCGATAATTTTTTATCGATATTTTATCGATAATTTTCCAATATTTATCGATAATTTTAGTTTCCTGATCCATTTAAAAATGTTGTTCCAAATCCATTTTGTTCCGGTCCAATTCCATTTCGTTCCGGTTTCATTCCCATTTCGTTCCCGACCTCATTCATTGGCAACCTAATGCAAAAAACCGCATCCAAATCGGTTAAGTATTTCTCAAGATAAACGAAAATAATATAAAATTGTCGGCCATTTTGTATGGGTGGTTGGCGTGGCTCTCATCCCATGTTGCCCATTTTCAATACCGTCCAATCATTCGCCAAAATAAGAGGAATCCCAAAATTTGGGGTCGATTGCTCAAAAGCTACGACAGTTATCGTGCGAAATGACAAACAGACGGAGATGGACTAATCAACTCAGGAGGTGATGCTGATCAATAATATATATACTTTTCCATACCGGACACGCCTCCTTATGGGCGTCAGAACTGATGGGTGCCAGTAGATGCGCATGTATTTTTCAATTAATTGATTATGAATATGAATATTTATTTTTTCTGCAATAAATAATTAATAAATGCATTATAGTATAAAAAATGTTTGACTATGCAAAAAAAAAACAGATGCGTAGTTTTTTGTAAGCGCGACAGTATACTTCAAAATTTGCATGTACACTTGTGTTAGCCACGTGTTAGCTACAATGTGCGTTCCACTGCTTTGTTTTGTTTTTTGTCCTGCTTCACTTTCTGTTTGTGTGTTGTTGTAAAGTCGGGGTGGGCTGCGAGAGCTCGACAGCACATGTAGTGTTGGTCCGATACCACTAAAGTATCGATGCTTTTACTCATTACTCACAGGGTGCGGAGAACGATCAAAATACAATTGTTCTCACAATTAATCGCACCAATAATTCGTTGCTTTCAATAACTCTTGAGTGAAAAAGTTACGCAGCGAACAAAAGCATTTACGATCGCTCGCAACCGAAAGAAAAGTTCGTATATATCACGAACGAAAAATCTTCACTGCAAGCGTCGGCGATTGATTCACTCGTTGATTCGTTCATTTGTATGGTAATGACTTATTCGCGAATTAATCGCGAGCGTATTTTTGCAGTAAACATTTTGTATCCTCAATGACTTGTTTTCAAAGCAGGCAAGTTATAACGACACTTGAGGGTTTTTATAATATTATTTTTACTAATAAAATAAAATATTTATTGTTAAACAATAAAAAAAATTCCATAATAAAAAAAAAATTACTTAAACTTAAGGATATAAGTTTAAACAATAACAAGAAAAGGGTTTAATTAAAAAATTTACTTTTTCGATTAAATTGTTGTTTACTTTTTACACCAACGCTTAACCTACGAAATTTTAAAAAATAAGGTATCGATTCAAAATTCAATCTTCTCGCGATCAATTCATTTTGCAATGATAAATTGACGTGATAAATTCATTAGAAAACGAGCGTTCACAAAAAAATTGCACGTATACACATTTTTAACGAGCGAGCGTACAAATGTGTTCGTTCGCGGATAGACGCTAGTGAATTTATCACGTCAATTTCTCATCGCAAAATGAATTGATCGCGAGAAGATTGAATTTTGAATCGATCGTTAGCGAGTTTTTCCGCACCCTGATTACTTATAAAGAATGGAAAATTCGATACTTCCAAAAAAATCGAATAAAAGTATCGAGTATTTGGTATCGAATACTTTTTCTTCAAAAAATTAAAAATGCTAAAAAAATGTTTAAAATTGTTTTTTTTTAACTTTTTTTGATAAAAAAAATTCAAAGGTTTATTTTACTGTTTTTGATTTTAAAAAATTGTATTCTACAACAAGCCAACAAAATAATTATTTTCTGTTCTTCTTCTTCTTTCAGTAGTCGCACGTTTTTCGGTAAATTTAACGAACAGATTTCTATATTTGGTTGATCATTTTTCGATAACTTTTCGATATTTTATCGATTATTTCCATTTCTACTTTATTTCCGATCCATTTCAAAATTTGTGTTCCAATACCATTTTTTTCCAGTCCATTCCCTTTTTATGCCCGACATTATTTCCAATCAAATAAAAAAAACACTCATCAAAATAAGTTCAGAATTTCTCAAGATAAAATAACGAAATTTGACGGCCCTTTTGTATCGTAGGTAGGCGTTGTTTATATCCGATGTTGCATTTTCAATTCCATTCAGCAGTAGCCAAAAAAGGGTTAAATTTCTTGCAGTGCAGTCACTTTTGTCAATTTGAAGCATAAAAAAATGGCATCGATGCCAAATGTTTGATCGATACCAAATTTGATCGATACCAAGCAAAATACTCTTTAGAGGTATCGAGGACAAAATACCCGGAAAAAAATAAAAGTATCGAGTATATACATGCGAGTACTAGTATCGGAACAACACTAAGCACACGCTGCCAAATCGATTTCAAATTATGGTAATGTACAAAGTTGCGTAATGCGTTCAATTTCGAAATTTGAAAAAAAAAACCAACACTCACTGGAAAGGTCTAGTCAATACATTTCAAACCCTAACCCGTTATGTATCTATAGTGGAAGTTTAATCTAAAATAATCTACTTTTTGCAACTTTTTCCCTTGTGGCTACAAAATATTTTTTATGCAAGAAGTTGCGCTTTTAGAAGAGATTGGTTTCATGCTTATTTATAAATTTAATTTTTAGTAATTTTCTATTCATTAACCCTTAAAGTCCTAAGACCGTCTACAGAAGGTCATCACTAAAATGCAATTCTATTCAAACTCAATACTATTCACGCTCTAAGCGTTACACTTTTTTCATCGGATTGAATTTACCCATCGAATGGTGTCGGTTTCAACGCGATCAGGTGACAGTTTTGAAAGCTACAGCAACTTCTGTCAAAAATTTTGTGAAAACAGGCGCGAAAATTACTAAAAATTTTCGTGTAATTTTAAATAAAAAAAAAATACTTCGCAACTGCTCAATCGACTCCGGAATTTTTTTGGTAAGTTGTTTTAAGGTGTATTTTGATATTTTGTTGGTAGTTTGGTTTGTGAATCAAAATTGTGGTTCAAATCGAGTTTTTTTTGACAAACGTACTTGAAATTCGTGTTTTTAAGCCTAAAATCATCCTAGAACCAAAATTCTCATAACAAAATTCGTCGTATTTCGATTCCAGGACTTTAAGGGTTAATTACTAAAAAACAGTTAAAATTTTAAAATGTCCAAACAAAAAATACTAACAAATGCAGCTTATGAGAGCACCTAAAATTTGACTTTGGCAGCAACACTCACCGCCGAACCTGACCCAATTCCTATTTCCCAGTTGACGCCGCGGTGCAGCGAATGACCGTGAGATATTTCAGAATGAAAACAATGCGCGAACTAAAAATGTGTGGTGTCTGAAAACCATCCTTATATTTGTGCGCAAGTAGGAGGTACATCACTAATTGTCTTATTCTACCAACAAAAGTGACAACCAAAATTGTTTTTATTGTTAGAATAAGGCTCTAAATTACAAATATCACGAAACTTTCCAAAAAAAAAATAGAAGTCGGCAGAAAAAGTGCAAAGAACAAATCGGCAAAAAAAAAATGTAAAAGTGTAAAGTAGATTACGGAATTTTTGGAGTGTGAAGTAGTGTTTGGTAAATCGACTTCGTCTAATCGAAAATCGATAAATCAGAAATCGATTATTTCGGATTTTAGAGATGTCAAAACAGTAGAAAATCGATTTTTGAATGAAAATATAATTTTAAAACTTTTCAAAATGGCTCCAAGTCAAGTTTCATAATGGCTCCAAGTCAAGTTTTAAAGTCATAAACGGGAATTTATTACAAAATTATCATTTAACATTAACTTTTGTATGAAAAATACAATGTCGAATGATAATTTATGATAATTTCCGCTTATTACTCTATATATGGCGACTTGTGAATATCATTTATGTTAAATGGTTATAGCTCGAATTTTGTGTTTCAATTTGTATAATAGAAACAAATTTGATTTTTTGGATTATTTCACTTCAAATACAACACAATTTTTTTTTTAGCCCAAATTGCTGCGCCAACATATATGAAAAGTAGTTCTTGTGCTGACATTTAAAGTTCAAAGCTTCACAGGTGGTTTTTACCATCAACTAGAACATCCTTTGCCCATCACCTGATGGATTTGGGGAGTCCTTAAAAAACAGCTACTTAGATGGATTTATTCTTTGAAGAATTCTCTACCATTTCTACTAAATTTCCATTATTTTATGCGTTACTCCAAATTTTTAAAAATGATTTTAAAAAAATCTAATTTTTCTTACACGGGATATATGGGATAATCCGAGGCTCCTGTTAGTTTTGACCTAGGAGGCCCAAATTTGTTTGTGAATTCTTTTGGTTACTTTTATTATTTGTTTAAATAAAATTTTAGTTTCTTAAAAAACTAAATGTGTATTTATACACTCGAATTTGAATGAAAATACACGAAAAAACAAGTTTTTAATGGTTTTTTATCTAAGTATTGGCTTCGGCCGAAGTAATAGGCTGCCAATTGACCTTCGGCATCGGCTTCGGCCTGAAAATGCTTATTGGTCGGGCTCTAATTGACATATCCATAATATTGAATGAAAACATTTCATCTTAGCAAGAAATGGTTTTTTTTTGCACTTTTTTTTCTTTTTTAACACTTTGAACTAGAGACCGACCGAAATTCGGTTTCGGTTTCGGTTTTTCGGCCAAAAGAAGCTGTTTCGGCCGTGTTTCGGATTCGGCCGAAAAATAAAATATCGCTTTCGGCCAAATTTCGTTTTCGGCCGAAATTCCAATATTTCCGCCGAAAATTTCGGTTTGATAGAAAAAGTAACAAATAAATAACAAAGATTACACTGATCGACAAAACTGAACGTTTTGTGTGTTAAATATACTTTATAGACAAATTCTTATGTATTTTGCCATGCTGGATACGAAAATAATAATAATGAAATTTTTACAGCACCAAAAATGCAACTTTTGTGGCGTTTGCAGAAAAATGGTGCGTGCTGGAAAAATTTAAAGTTTATTTTCGGATTTAGCGTATCAAAATACATAAGGAACAACCAAGTGGATAAAAGCGGTATGTAACACAAATTTAAGCATTGATCATAGTTTCGAAGAATCAGAAGACATGTCCTATCGGAGTAGATCTAATACTCTCGTAATGATTTATAAATTTCTACTCCTCTACTACGGTAGCAGATTTTTCTAATTCCCTCAAGATATTTCCTACTACTATGGTAAGAAATCTACTCCTCAAAATATTATGTGAGTTTCATACAATGTATTATTCTTTCTACAAATCTGCTTCCCCGACAGAAATTTCTACAACTCGTAGAATTTCTAGTACTCTACGCATGAACCCATATCTACTCCCCTCTCTTGAAATCTACTACCCTGACAGTAATTTCTACTACTCTTGATTTCCACGCATTTGATAGTTTGCTTCTAAATTCATCTAATTCATGATCTGAACTTAAAATGATCGGCCCATATTCATAGTCAAATTAAGCTTCAACTTAACTTTAGTAATCTACTAAGTTGACAGATAATACACTGAACTGGCAGCTACTAAGCTGGTTCTAAAGTTTAGCAGCTACTAAATTTGACTATGAATATGCGATCGATTTCAGCCTACTGATAATCTTAATTATGTCCCACTTTATTACATTAAATCTCACAATTGTTTCTTTTATTTTTTTGGTTTCGGCTTCGGTTTCGGCCGAAATTAAAAAAATGAAAATTCGGCCATTTCGGTTTCGGCCGAAAAAAAAAATAAAAAATTTCGGCCATTTCGGTTTTGGCCGAAATTAAAAAAAGCGATTTCGGTCGGTCTCTACTTTGAACAATGCGGAATTTGAAATGAAATATCTTAAAAATAGGATGGACAAATATAAGCAACGAATGTTAGAGCGTCTCGAAAAGTTTTCTCCGCCTTCACATGTGTGAAAACATTTATTTCAGAAACTCACCTGTGGTAAATGCAGTGTAGCCTCATGTGCACGTTTATCGCCAACAACAATAGAACCATTTAGAAAGACAAACAAAACGAATGGCATAATTATGACCAGATAGAAGCAACATTTCTGCAACATTTCCAAAAGGCTTCGAAATACCATTTCAAAGGAAGAAAGAATATCAAACCAAGTCTGAGAAAATGTTATGAAAATTTCAATAATATTTTATGTATTTGCATAAGAAAAAAATATCAATACCTTCATTTTAAAGAGCTGCACTTGATGCTGTTTCATATTTCTCAAATGAGCGTAATTCTTCGACAAAATATCCAAACCAGTAATGCCAACAGCCATGCCCAGCCATACTACATTCGTTTGACGCATGAGCACACTGGCGGCAGCTACAAATATATGAATGCATTTTGGCATTGCAGATTAATAAAACATTCTCACCATAAACGGATGCTTGCAAATGGGACTCTGTCTGCCAATAATAATAAAAAAGCAAAACGGTGGTCAGGCCCAGCATATCAGTGTAGTAAACATGAGCGAAGAAGTATAACGGTGGCAGAGTTATGACTGTGAAAGCGTCTAAGGCCGCCAAGGCGCTGTTAGTGCCGCCAAAAATGCGCAGTCGTATTTTGTAGAATATCACAATATTGATTACGGCTGCTATCAGAGAGAGCAGACGTAAACCCAAAACAGAACACATATGCAACGGACTAAGCACCAATGAGAAAAGGTACAAGCCAGGGAAGGTAGTAATTTTGGAATCCCACTGAAAAACAAACAAAATTTGAAATTAGTATTATTCATAAGATTCAATAAGGCTTAGGTTGGCCTGGACTCTTTTTGCATTTTATTTGTTCTTATGTATTTTCACGTTTTGCCCCGCTCGGTTATGGTTTTCGAGATATTTGCATTAAGGCATTCAATCCCGAGGCGTTGTTGAAAATCCCGGGATTCGAAATTACAATCCCGGGATCCCGGGATTTGTTCGGGATTTTCCAATTGAATACAATAACTAATATAAAATTAAAGAAAAAACTTTTGCAACAATATTTTAAGTTTAATTTCATTTTAATTCAAGAAAGAAATAATATTTAATAAATATTATTTGTTTTGTTTAATACAAATAATATGTAAGATAAATAAAGTCAAACAAAAAGTTATTACTTTTAAATTACAATTATCGAACAAGTTTGACATTTTATGTGATAAATGGAGTTATTATACCCCCACACTCACTGTGGCAGGGTATACTAACTTTGTCACAACGTTTGTAACGCCCATAAGGAGGCGTGTCCGGTATGGAAAAGTATATATATTCTTGATCAGTATCACCTCCTGAGTCGATTTGGCTCCCATACACCGAAAAAAAGGTCAACATTTTTCAAGTCTTTTTTATTGTTGTATTCCATTGGAAATGTTTAGAAACGTATTTTTGACATGGTCCGAGGTTCCGAAGCCACATATATAAGGGTCTAAATGGGGTCCTGAGACCAATTTTTTTTTTTTTTTCGGATTTGATTGGACATTTTTAGAAATGGATTTTGGACATGGTTTGGGCTCCAAAACCGCCTATAATTGGCTCAAAATAGGGTCTTGAGACAACATTTTTTTATGTTCGAGGTACTTCTTTCTACTGTGTGGGGGTATTTCAACTTCGGTATAACCGAAGATAGTCCACTCTCTAGTTTTATTATTTATTTTGCCACACTGATTCCAAATATAATCATAAAATTCAACCAGCTCCATTTCATGCTAAACATGAAAAACTCATTTTCAGTAGTTTTAGTATTATAGTTAAAAGTTTTTCAAAACTTTTGAAATTGGTGTCCATTCAAAAGCTAAATACACACAAAACCATTTATCCAATTGATAAAATTTTTGTCAATATAAGGTCAACAAAATAATTTTATCAATTAAATCTATCTTTTTTGTGGAACAATAAAAAAATTTCCTAAAATTGGAAAAATTGTATTCAGATCGACAAAAATGTTTTGTTAACCATTATTGACAAGAATGTTGTTAATTTTTTTGTGTGTTTAGCACTAAATCTATAAAAGTGGGCTTTTTGTATTTACCAATTAGATTGAAAGTAAATGCACTGCTGTATTTTTGTGGAAAAACGTCGAAAATATCTTAAACAATACATAAAAAATTAATTTTTGTAATCCCGGTATTCCGGACTCAAGATCCCGGGTTTCCGGGATTTAGAAAACGTCCGGGATCCCGGGATTGAATGCCTTAATTTGTATTTAAAGTTCTGGAATTTCCCATTCTTTCTGCACTGTTGCCAACTTTCGAAGAGCTCAGAATCGAAAAACCAAATTTTTTTGGGAAGACCTATGAAAATTTCTAGGAAATCGAACAACCAGATAAAAAATCTTGTTAAATTGACGAAAATTCAACCAATTTTGTGAGTAACATTTTTCAAAATGGTCGGTCGTCGTATTTGTTTAAGTTAATTTTATTTCGTAATTTACCCACCATTCTATATTAAATTTCCAAAATCATCACATCGAAATAATGATTTCTGAAATATTCATTAATTTTGTCACTTAGATATACCAAAAATACTTCATGTTATTTCAACATGAATCTCTGATTATTGCATCATGAATATATCCCATACATATTTGATGTTATAGTTGCGTACAATATAATTTAATTTAGATATGGCTCAATGAACATATTTTTGAAGGTGTACAAGGTGATACGGGTTTTGAAATGGACCCAAACCAATAAAAATGTTGTATGGAATAAGGGTTCGGTTAGGCTCAAGTGTAGGAGATTTGTCTCACATAGACCGTCTTTCGCGGCTGTCCAGTCCTTCCTTTGTGGTTATCGAATCCGAAAATGTTGGGCCATCCTGGCAGGCCAATAGCATAATAAACATTATTTAAAATATTAATATAACAAAAATATTCCTAAAATATATGAAAACTTGTGAAACCCGGAGAAAGTTCTGCTGAACCCGGAGATTGACTTCCAAACCCGGAGTCTCCGGGTCAAAATGACCCGTTTGCAAGCCTGATTCAGAAGGTGTTTTCACTCATTTCAGGCACGCTTTTTTGGTAAATTTTCCAAGATTACAACAAAACCACAATTACAATAATGCATTTGTATTATTATTGTTGTTGTAATTTTGTTGTAACAGCCCCGCAAAAGAGTGTAATATATTGAAAATAAACAATAACACTAAAACGCATCCATCTAAACATAAAAAATCGCGAGATTTTTTATTAAAATTTTTAACTTCGGCGCTTTTTTATATCAAAAAAGTTCATAAAAATACCGGCGCCCTTTTTGCTAAAATTTTTTATTTTTAGTAGGATAGTAGGATGCGTGTTAATGCTATTGTGGCTTGTTTGTAATACTTTCAATATTCCACACTATTTTGCGGGGTTGTTTCAACAAAATTACAACAACAACATTGCAATAACAACATTACAACAACAGTACAACTGCATTATTGCAATTGTGGTGTTGCTGTAATCTTTGTACATTGTCAAAAAAAAACGTTTGAAAATTGTGCAACAGAAGGAACAAGTAAAGCGTTTAAGCCACGCCCCGATTTTTTTTTTTTTTTTCAAAGTAGGTTTTTACACCCTAAAACCGAATCTGCAAACATTTTGGTGCGCAAATGTCTAGTTTCCGAGATATTTAATTTTAAAGTTTCGAATTTTCCCATACGAAATGCGCACTATTTTGGTTTTTTCTTCACTGACTTTTTGTTGTAATGGTAACATTTGAAAAGGTGTGTTCAAATGAAATTTTCCCAAACTATGTGCAAGTATTACGTACACGATTGTACTATGTAACGTTTCAAGTTTTGGCAACCCTGTTCAACTTGATCATAAGTGAATTTTTGCTGCGATTTTAATAAATATTTTTAAATAGTTATACCGTGTTAATTATTTTAAAAACCTTTTAAATAAATTAAATAAATTAAATTCTGGCTAAGTGCAATAAGTTTTGTGCAAATAACAAAGTTTTGTGCTATATTTCCGTGAATTCCTGTCAGCTAAGTATCACTACAACAAAAATTGCAAATTTTTTTTGTTTTTGCTTATACTGTCCACTTTGACATTTCTTGTGTCACCAGCTTTATATAGATTCCACATTCTCAGACTGATCATATTTTCAGAGCATACTTTCAGGCACTTGTTTTAATATAATTTGAAAGTGCCTTTTCCCAGTCAACATTTTGTCTCGTTACAATTTACACTTTTTTACACTTTTTGTATTTTATTTTTTATAAATTTTTGCATTTAAATATGACTTGCTCTTTCCGTAAGTGTGCCATTAAAGTCGATAATGAACGCATGGTCTCTTGTTGGCTATGTGATATCTTTTATCACGTCAAATGTGCATCCCTTACTGGTAGAGTAGTCGATCTGATCGAGGGTAAAAAAGGTCTTCGTTGGTCCTGCGAAGATTGCCGCGATACAGAGCTGGACATCTGTAAATTGGTACGTCAAGCCCGAAAGGGATTTAATGATGTATCAAAGGACTTAGCAGCTGCCCAGTCTAAACTGAAGGAGTACGAAATTAACTTTCAAAAGTATAAATGTTTGGATGAAACAGCTCAGAAACAAAATACTTCTGTTGGGCTTTTACCACCTACCCCAAAGCCAATTTCAACTCCGACAACTCCATCCTTTTCCGATATGTTTGCTTCACCAGTTACATTTTATTCTCCTGATCCTGCGGTTTTGGAAACGAGGGTAGATGACGCTCCTGAGAAAAATATGAATGGAATCTCAAATATTGATAAAAATGTTTGTCCTTCCATAAATATTATTTCTCCAAAGGATTGTTTGCGGGAAGTACAAGAAACGAGAACCCCAAAAAGGCTTGTTGTTGTGCAACCTAAAAAATCTATTTTCGTGTCCAGATTTGCACCAGACACATTAACTGAAGATATTATATTTTATATTGATTCTAAACTCAATAAAACCGGTAATAATATAAATGCTTTTAAATTCAACTTTTCATACGCTAGAAACATTTCATCTTTCAAATTATCTGTTCCTGCAGAATTGTTTGATGAGATTGTAAATAAAAATTTTTGGCCGGATAAAACTTTAGTTCGTGAATTTGTTTATAAAGAGAAATCAAATCTAGTAAATCCAGTTCAACTTCCTCAAAGAAAATTAAATTCTAATCAAAAAAACTAAATAAAATCCCGAATAATGTTGTTTGTCTTCTGTACCAAAATGTTCGAGGGCTAAATACAAAGTTGAACGATATTTATATTAAAAGTTTCGATTGTAGTCATAATGTCTTGGTATTTACCGAAACTTGGCTTAAACCAAATATTTTTGATTCAGAATTCTGTGTGCTGGGTATCAAATTTTTCGGAGGGATCATAAATGCAGGACTGGTGGTGGAGTCCTCATTGCAGTAAAAAACCTTTTTTCATCTGAGGAAGTCATACTTTCAGATGTCTCTGACTTGGAATTTTTTTGTGTACGAATTCGAGTTTTTAGTATCGATATTTTCGTTACTTGCTCGTATATCCCACCGAATTCCGATATTACCGTTTATCTAAGACATTTGTCGCTTATATCATTGGTTTACTCAAATGTTAAACCTGCCGATTCCATTGTTGTTTTTGGAGACTTTAATTTACCGAACATATCTTGGAATTTTTGTGGCGATTCAAACCAGTTTCTTCCGTATTCTTCTCGTGACTGTTTAAATGACTTTCTGGATTCATTTTCAGATATGAGTTTACAACAAGTAAACGGGATTGAAAATAAGAATAGTAGAATTTTGGATTTAATTTATGTTGATGACTCTTCGAAGTTTTCAGTGCAACGCTGTGATGCTTTTGCATGTCCAGAAGATAACCATCACCCAACACTTGAATTATCTTTCGAATTTGTTCAAAACAACTTAGAACCAGTTTCTACACCGTTGAAGCAAAAATTCAAGAATACAAATTTTGTTAAAATGAACCAACTCTTATCTGAAACTAGTTGGGACATGAACTTTGAAGATGTTGACGACTGTGTATCAATTTTCAATTGTACGCTCAGCAAAATCTTCGAGATATGTGTTCCAAAGAACATTAAAAAGAATTCGAATGAACTTGGTGCTGTATGGTTTACAAAAGAATTGAGGAAACTAAAAACTTCGAAAACTCGGGCATTTAAAACATATAAAAGAACTTTAAACCTTCAAGATTATTCAAAATATTCGCTTCTGAGACATAAATATCAAGTACTTAATAAAAAATGCTATGATGAATATTTGAACGATTTGAAATCCAAAATCAAATACGATTCTAAAACTTTTTATAACTTTGTAAATTCAAAAAGGAAAAACACTGGTTTTCCAACTACAATGAAATGGAATGATCGTGAGTCCAACAATCCTACTGAGATTTCCAATATGTTTGCTGACTTCTTCAAAACGACATATTCTGATAATACTTATGGCAACACATCGTATCCATATAACATCCCCACTTATAATTCCATTCTCAATCCTGTTATAGAATCTGATGATGTCTTACAACAACTAAAATCGTTGAAATATTCATATAGTACTGGTCCAGATAATATTCCTAGCTGTATTTTGAAAGTTTGTGCAGAAAATTTATACATTCCACTTTCAAATATATTTAATGCCTCTATTGAAAGAGGTTATTTTCCGAATTCATGGAAAGAGTCATACATTATTCCTCTTTATAAAAGTGGAACCAAATCATTCGTATCTAACTATAGAGGTATTGCTAAACTTAGCACAATACCAAAGTTATTTGAACAAGTTGTCACAAAGCAATTGGTTCACTCGGTCACAACTTTAATATCTCCTTCACAGCATGGTTTTCTGAGAGGTAGATCAACATCTACAAATTTATTGGAATTTTCTTCATTAACAATAAAGGGATTTTCAAAGAATCTTCAAACAGATGTCATATATACTGATTTTAGTAAAGCTTTTGATAAAGTTAATCATTATTTGTTGATTGAAAAGCTTAAAAGATACGGATTCCCAGATCTTCTTTTAAAATGGGTAGAATCGTATCTGACAAATCGGAAGCAAGTAGGTGTTATTCGAATCATCAACATCAAAAACTATAGATGTCACCTCTGGAGTTCCTCAAGGAAGTCACTTAGGTCCTATTCTGTTTAATCTTTTTATAAATGACCTTCCTTCTGTCATTAAACTTCGCTTTCATCTACATATTGACTTATGTGTGAATAAGGCGAGGGGTGTTGTAGGTTTCATTAAAAGATGGTCAAAAGAATTTAATGACCCATTCGTTATCAAAAGTCTTTACATATCACTTGTAAGACCAATTTTGGAATATGCATCAGTCTTGTGGAATCCACAATACAACTGCCACTCTGATAGAATTGAATCGGTTCAAAAACAATTTTTATTATTTGCTTTAAGAAACCTTCGCTGGAATCCGAATCAGAACCTACCTCCATACGAAAATCGTTTAAAACTCTTGGACATCCCTACTCTAAAAAATAGAAGAACGATGCTTAATGTAACATTTTTGATTAAATTGATAAATGGCTCTCTGAATTCTACATTTTTGCTTCAAGAAATTGATTTTAATATTCCAAGCCGTCGTTCCAGATCTTTCATTCCTTTGATATTAAGTATGTGCAGCTCTAATTACGCGCAGAATGAACCTTTTCGTTGTATTTGTAGCGATTTTAATAGCCTGTATTCTGTCTTCGACCTGTCAGATTCACTTAATAAAACTAAAACTTTTATTTTAAATGCACTTGATCACACTTAAGCCTTTGTTGCTCTTTGAGTTTTTGGTCCGCTTAGGGTCTAACGAAATGACAGGGTTGCCAAACTCCACAAAGATCGGCATTGTCGATTTTTTGAAAGTGTTGTATTTTTGTTGTATTTTATATTTATATTTCAGCAGAATTTTGTTTTTTACTGTATATTGTATACAAATAAAACAAAATTTTTAGCTGAATTCACATTCGTTCCGTTACTGTTTACTTAACTGTTCTATTTGTATTTGATTTTTTATATTTCGTATAAAAAAACAAAATACTAAAATTAATATTTGTAATCTTTGTCGCGTAAATTAACTGTTTGGATTGTTTTGTCTTTGTATTTTTGTTAAGTCTAATATCGTAAAGTAGGCAAAAATCATATTTGATCAAATTCATATTCGTCGCATGAATTCTGATGCTTCATAATATTTTCTTTTAATTCTATTGTTTATTATCATGTTAATCTTATATTATGTTATGTTTGGAAGAATTCTCTCTTGCATTCATAACCTAATTCGCGTTTTATTAATATGCGTTTTATCAGCTGATGATTTCAATCTGTAGCTGAAACGAATTTCCAAATATGTTTACCCGCGATCGGTTACACAGCGTAATCCGGATTACGGCTGTTCGGTCACCAAATCCGTGCGTCATGCGGATGTGCCCCTCGGTCGGTTGGGCGGGTTAGTGGGACCGTTGGGATTCGTCGTCAAAAAAAAAAAAAAAAAAAAAAAACCTAATTCTTGAACATCATTTAGCAAATAGTATGTAAATTAAGTTTATCAATTTGAGAAATGTTATTGTTGAAAATAGATAAATAAAGTAAAGAAAATTTTTCAAATGAAGATATTTAATTTATTGTAGCTTTTAAGGTTTTTAGGTGTAAGAAGGTGGTTTAGCGCCGCAGGCAAAAATTAAATATCTTTTCAAATATATCGCGCGATTTTTTGGGAAAAATTATTCATTTAAGAGAGATGTGTTGTAGGGTACAACAGCAACATTACAACAACATTAGAATAACAACATTACAGCAAAATTTTTAATTTAAGAGAGATGTGTTGTAGGGTATTTGTACTTGTTTCAGTGTTCCAGCATTACTACAACAACCTCAACAACAACAACATTACAACAGCAACATTACAGCAGCTGTACTAAATAATATTGGAACACCAACATTACAACAACAACAGTCAAAAGCTGTACTAAATAATGTTGGAACATCAACATTACAATAAGCATTTATGTTTTGGTTTTTTTGAGAACTTTGGAAAAAACCGATGAACACACCATGGCAAAAGAAAGAAGGTAGTGCCGCTGCCACTTCTTAGCAGCCATCTTAACCATCTGACGTTTAAGCCGATTATGACATTTCGGGCTACCGGATTGTTGCGAAAAAAATCCAAAATTTCAAAATTAACTTTTTGCCAAAATTTAAATGGCAAGGGCCATTTCTTGCCTATAATCCATCCCAAAAATAAGTTTTGATGATAGTTTTGAAGATTCGAAAGCGACAAAGATGACATAGCACCAATTTTTTTTTAAAAACGTTAAATGTGAAACTTTAAAACTTATTTTTTTGAAATAATTTGCATGTTACTACAGCCTACATCCATTAAACCTTTCAATTGTAGAGACATTTTAAATTTTATCCAGAAGATTTTAAGAAATTTTTAATTCCGAAAAATATTTCAAATATTTCTCAGCGGGTGGCAAAGCTGTTTGATTTGTTTCAAACAAACATACCTAAAAAAAATCGGCATTTTAATCAAAGTAAGTGACAGCGGCACTACCTTCTTTCTTTTGCCATGGAACACACCTTTCAAAATGACACCATCACAAAAGTCAGTGAAGAAAAAATCAAAATTTCGTATGGGAAAATTCGAAACTTTAAAATTAAATATCTCGGAAACTAGACGTTTGCGCACCAAAATTTTTGCAGATTCGGTCTTAGGAGGTCAAATACTACTCTTAAAAAAAAAAATCAAGAAAATCGGGGCGTGGCTTAAACGCTTCACTTAAGCCTAAACCTGTTCCAACAATAATATACTTTTCCTTACCACATCGAAGCGCTTATTACAGAAATGGAGTCCCTGTCTCAAATGAAATTCCTCGTCTATCACAGATTGTGTAGTGGAATATACTTGCAGGAAAATCGGCAAAGAACAGGCTAGCAATAATAATGGCAACAACAACGTCCAAAGATAATGTTTCATTTTCCACAATTCAGTGTACTATTTATACAGAGGTAAATTTTTGGTATAAATTTATTTTATTTTAATCTTCATCTGCCGGCTGTTTACCGTGATGCCACTTGAAGAAAAATTGTGAAATCAGTTATGGTACAAAAGCAAGAAAGATAGAATACTAGATACCACGCCATGATTCCGTTTACAGTTATGAATAGGGATGCAAACGATACATCGATTTTTTTGAAAACATCGATATATCGCCCAAAAAACGATGTTATGGCATCGATGTTAAAAATTTCCCAACATCGAAAAAGTGCCGATGTATCGATGTCAATATCAACGATGTTTCAATATCGATGCATTACTAGCTTTTGCAATTTTTCATTTTCAGAAAGTTGTTTCTTTCAATCGCGTGATATATTAAGCCAGCAATGTAGACATGACAGAACTTCAATTAACAATCTTCAGCTTCAAGTGCAACTTAATTAAACTTAGGATGCGAATTTTTAAAACTACAAATTGTAATGCCAGCAGAAATTCGCCTATATGCATTTTACGGTTAAGTTGCATTTAAGCAGTAAACAGAATTGCATCAGTTGACGGTTGGGCGGACGACGGCTATGCTACCGTCGCACAGTGATTTGTCCCATAGACAAAATTCAGAAAGTTTGATGTCATCAATTATATAAAATATGGTATTTTTGGAAAGGTAATACATTGACTAAAAAGAATATAAACTTTTTTATTTGATTAAAATTTTTTTGACGTTCGTGGATTATTTTCAAATTAGGGAAATTTGATAACAAATGCTGGAACAAAAAAATTTATTTTTGATAACTTGGCGAAAAAAATTGCCCAAAAAGCATTATTGGTAAGAATGATACAAACTTGCCTTTTTTATAAATGTTATTATTGTATTAAAAAATGAAAAATAAAATAGTTGTCATTAAACTTCGATGTAAAAATTTGTGAGTACCATGAAAAAAAAAGTTTTTCAAGTAAAAAACAAAAAAAAACTCAAAAAATTATGGATTGTAAAAAAAAAGTGCGTAAAAGTTAGTGAACATTTTTTTTTTTGTTTTAAAGTTCAACGTGTTTTCTTTCAGAAAAAAAAAGAAATTCACCATTTTTTACCAACTTTTTGAAAAAAATGTTATTTTGTAAATGCCTAAAATTACGATTTTATATCAAAAAAACTTTTCAAAAAGTTCATAATGTAAATAAAATGGTAAAATGTGATGAATGTATGTTCTATTATTAATATATTGATATTAATGTATGTATAGTAACTAAAAGCTCAATTGAAATATTGTTGATCCAATGTGATTTAATTTTTCTCTATATATTTTACTCTTCTCTCTTCTTCCTATTGACTAAGGGGGTCAATACCGAATGGTTTTGGCAATCCCGGGTTCTCCAGATTTTTCAGGATTTCTTGGGGTTTGTTACTTTACCAAGCAATGCACATGTTAAACAAATAAAAAAAAAAAAAATTTATGGTAAAAGTGAATACGTCACTTCGACAAAAGTACACTAACAAGTACACCAATCCGTGAATACCCCTAATAGTAGAATATACATAATATAGTATAGTATAATATACATTTTTCTTTACAAAGTATTCAAGATTATAAAAATGTATTGATCTTTTCAATAGTTATAATATTAAATTTATTAAAAAGATTTGTTAATGTTTTTGCATTAATGTACCTGCTAAACTACAACTGCTAGCCAAAAACGGTTACCAAATTGGAAATCAGATAATCAAGAACCACTAGAATCCGTTATTAAAGCTAAGAAACCTTTTCCGAAATATAATTGTAGAGTTGTATTATATGCATAATAATTAAATAAGAAAATCAAGCATACAATTCTGGATTTATTCAAAAACTGTAAGCGTTACAGAAAAACCGATTACATTTTTGAAATCAGCGGGCCAAAACACATTTAGTAACTTAGTTTCAATTAATTCAGAATACTCCTTCGATTTTTGTCCCAAGCTCATATGGAGACAAATCACTGTGCGTCGTATCAAAATCCGCCCTGAGTGAACAGAATTGTGGCGGTGGCGGCAATCACTTGGCAGATGCAAATCAATGGTGTCCTATAGTGAAAATAATGGAAATGGGTAATTTTTTAGCTGAAAAGGGTAATGTACATATTTCAGGGCATTTTCAAAAACACAATAGACCTGGGGCGCAATCGTATACCTCGATTTTCAACGAAAACGAGGTTCTGCACATCGTTTTTGCTTCACGTAAACCAATTCTCGTTCGAAACCGTTTCAATTCGCGATTGCAGCGCACGACATCACTTTACATGTCGTTTTCACTTGTTTTAAGAAGTTTTCAAGCAAAAAAAGTGATTGCTCCAAAAAATTGAAAATGTAAGTTGTAAATTATATTTATTGTTGAACTTTGAATCAATAAAATTATTTTTTAGGGTTCAACAAAGCAATCAAACGCAAATAAAAGTGATGATCGAGTTCATGGAGAAGCATTCGTGGATTGCCAAAAATTCATTGCAAAACACTGAACATGGGAAGGAACATAAACAAAAATAATGGAACAAGTTGCCTGCTGTGCTAAAAAGTAATGGCTCAGTTGGCTGGAGTGCATAATGTTGAACGTTCTGCGTGAAGCAAACTTTGAGAATCAAACCGCTGATCACGTTTTCAACCATCAGCGAAAACGTGAATCGTGGTCGAGTTATGCAGTAAACAGAATTGCAGCAGTGGACGGTTGGGCGGTTGGGCGGACGACGGCTATGCTACCGTCGTATCAAAATACGCCATGAGTGAACAGAATTGTGGCGGTGGCGGCAATCACTTGGCAGTGATTGGGTAATTTTTTAGTTGAAAAGGGTATATTTTTCAGGGCATTTTCAAAAACACAATAGGCCTGTTTTATTTGTGTTGGTAGTTAGCGGTAGTTGACAAACATAACTTGCATCCACATTTTTGTTTTTTTACCAATAAGATCGCCATACACAATTTTAGATACTTGTAAACTTCTGGGGTGCAATCGCGTATATTGATATCAAAAAAAATCGACAGTATTCCATCATTTGAGTTTCGTTTTTGGTTTGATATTTGCTCAGAACACTTTCGAAACACATTCGACACCATATAAGCTGTCGAAGCCAATTCGAAAAACATGATTGTACCTCTGAAATAAAAAAACCCAATTGAAATTTGTGTACACCTTTCCTACTATACACAATTTCAAATACTATTGGAGTTAATTAAATAACAAAGAAGAGCAAACAAAACAAACCAATTTAATATTTAAAAATTAATCAGGGAATTTTGTATTTAACTCGGCCTATTTTTCGGCCGCTTCAGCGAATTTCAAAAATATTGGCCTTACTGATACCTCGGTGCAACCCTATACCGTCAGCCGTCGACCAGACAATAGAAATAAATCTAAGTTCGGCGGCTACCGCTCTACCGCTTTACCGTGTCCGTCCCGATTCCGGGCATTCCCATATAGTTGCGTGTGTTTTAATTTTGACAGCGGCTAGTCGTCGTCCGCCCAAACGTCAACTGCTGCAATTCTGCATAAGGCCCAATTAGTCCAGGGGTGCAATCGTGTATTGCAGTAAACAGAATAGCAGCAGTTGACGGCTGGGCGGACGACGGCTAGCCGCTGTCAAAATTAAAACACACTCAACTAGATGGGAATGCCCGGAATCGGGACGGAGACGGTAAAGCGGTAGAGCGGTAGAGCGGTAGCCTCCAAACTTAGATTTATTTCTATTGTCTGGTCGACGGTTGACGGTATAGGGTTGCAATATGGCATCAGTAATGCCAAATTTTTTGAAATTCGCTGAAGTGGTCGAAAAATAGGCCGAGTTAAATACAAAATTCCCAAATTTTGTTTGCTCATCTTTGTTATTTAATTAACTCCAATAGTATTTGAAATTGTGTATAGTGAGAAAGGTGTACACAAATTTCAATTGGGTTTTTTTATTTCAGAGGTACAATCATGTTTTTCGAATTGGCTTCGACAGCTTATATGGTGTCGAATGTGTTTCGAAAGTGTTCTGAGCAAATATCAAACCAAAAACGAAACTCAAATGATGGAATACTGTCGATTTTGTTTGATATCAAGATACGCGATTGCACCCCAGAAGTTTACAACTATCCAAAATTGTGTATTGGTAAAAACATAAGTAACTGTGGATGCGAGTTGTGTTTGTCAACTACCGGTAATTGTATACACAACACAAATAAAACAGGCCTATTGTGTTTTTTAAAATGCCCTGAAAAATGTACATTACCCTTTTCAGCTAAAAAATTACCCATTTCCATTATTTTCACCACAGGACACCATTGATTTGCATCTGCCAAGTGATTGCCGCCACCGCCACAATTCTGTTCACTCAGGGCGGACTTTGATACGACAGTAGCATAGCCGTCGCCCGCCCAACCGTCAACTGCTGCAATTCTGTTTACTGCATTAAGTGTTAAAGATTAAAGAATACTAGATAACGACATGAGGCCGTTTACCGTTATCTAGCTTGACGTCAGCAGATACTTCTTTCACTTTGGCAGAAATATGCAAGCGTGGCCACAATTTAGCTTAATTGGTTTTGTAATAGTGCTACCAGATTAATGGATTTTCTACTGTATTAATTAGTCGTTAGTAGAAATACGATTCGAAATTATTAAAATTAGACAAACAAATCCAAATTATTGACTTATGGATTTGAATTGCTTAATAAAGAAAACAATTTAATAAGTTGAAGCGGTTTTTTTGTACCTTCGGCTTCGAAGTCGAATAATCGTATTTACGTTTTACGTTTTTGGCGCCAAATTTTGCGAGTCAAAAAATTTAGAAAAAACATGTTAAATGCAAAAATGTTTAGTATTAACAAATGCTGATCGCGCATTTTGTTCAAAACAAGTAATAAACATTACATTCAAGAACTTATCGTACCATATTTGCAATAGGTTAGCAATTTCTATCAAATTCCGACATTCTTGTTGTATCTCATTTCGTTTTTGAGTCTTAAACGAAATAATCCAATCTAGCAGAAAATGTTTCAATTCAGATCTTTCTGGCAACGTTGACTGCTAGAAAAACGTAAACAAAGAACAGCTGTTCGTGTGACAAGAAGTATCCGCTGATGTCACGACCTAACGGTAAACGTCATGTCGTCATCTGTGATTATATCCTTCTTGGTTATAGGTCCACACCATAGTTGCCAGATTAATATCTCACAAAAAAACTCACAATCTCACACAAAACTTGAAAAAATCTCACGTGAGACAATATCTCACAGCAATTAAAAATTCTCACAAGAATCTCACAGCTGATAAAAAAATCTCACAAAAATCTCACATCTTACACGAAGTAAAACATTTCAAGTGAGAAAACATCTCACCGCAATTCAAAATCTCACAACAAATCTCACAGCAATTAAAAAATCTCACACGAGATAAAACTGTCACAAAAATCTCATTCGTTAAAAAATCTCACAAGCCATACAAAAATCTCAATGTGAGATAAATCTCACAAATCTGGCAGCCGTGGTCCCCACACACCGACGCGAAATTTCGCAGACGCACATTGGGGCGCAGCTGCCCAAAAATACCTTTTTCGACTTTGTTTTTTCGAAAATGTAAAAATGCAGTTCTATAGCCTAATATCCAAATAGTAATGTTTTAAAAAGATTTGGTTCAAATATTGCGTGTACTCGCTGCAGCAATAACTTTTAGCCAACAGTTTTAAATTTTACGATTTCATGCTGCAAAAAGTAGACGTAATAAAAATTTTTTAAAAATACCTCTCTAAGTTTTTTAATTTTTAGGTTCGGATATTTAGTAAGTATGGTTCTTTGCTAATAATTTCGCGTTTATTTTCGCGTTTATTTTCAATTTTCAAAGCTATTTAGTTGTAAATTTTCTAATTGGCTTGAATGTTTCAAAAAGAATTTTACAAAATTACATAATGGTATTTATTTAGGTGAATGCCATTTATTTCACCTTAATCTTTGATATCAAATCAAAGGTGAACAAATCTTTTTCTTCCAAATCTAGGTGCCCGTAGGTGCCCCCCGCTTTTTCTCTCCTTTTTCGAAAAAAAATCTCAAATTGGTTGTTATTTCAAAAAATATTTGATGCATACTTTTAGCAGAGAACTTATATTCATAGAGAAACGTCATAAGCTCTTCCTCTTCCTTTTTGTTAACTCGGAGCTCATGCAATTCTGGTGAGTAATCAGACGGCGGAGTTTGGACAGTGAGTGTACAGACTGCGGCATTTGGCTAACATTTTTTAATTTTTTGTAGTCTGTTAGAAATGTTTTTGTTGTTGGTTTGCTTTTGTTTTTGCTTTTCTTTACATTTGTGTTTTTGTCCCTTTTCTTATTTCGATCGTTTTCTTTGACTAGATCTTGATTCGTTTGTTTTGATTCTTTTTTTATTCATCTTGCAATTTTTTGCCGTTTGGTTTTTTACTATGATTGGCGGCGCAGGTTTGTTTTTGGCGATTTTCATCCCTTCTGCTGCTGTTTTCTTATATGCATGTATAATTTTCTGTGACTTGTTTGGATTCGCGACAAAGTATTTTGATGGTTTTGGCATTTTTGGAATCACATGATAAATTATGGAAATTATCTGCTTTGTACCTACATATATGTTTTCTTATTTTTTTTGTATAACTTTTTTTTATATATTCTACCCAATTAATAGATTTTTTACAAAAAATTCTTTCAAAAATCAGCAAAAATTTTAAATGGACAAATAATGCTGAGGACTCTTAGGTTCATGTATTTTCTATCATATTGCATTCAAAAAAAGACAATCACCCTTATTTTGTAAAATATTAGAAAATTTTTAATATTTGAAAAATATATCGAATAAAATACAAATATAAATCAGAACTGGTTTGGAATTTTGCGTTTCCAGCCATAGTATTTCAAAAATATATTGCAAACAATTATGCTCCATATTTCTCGAAAATATTAATATTCTGAACTGGAACCACAACTCACTATATGGCGGACTTAATAAATTTCTCGTATATCACCCCAAAATTATAAAAAAGATGTATCCAATGAAGGTCAATGCCAAAAAGAAAATCATAAGCTATTTCATAAATTTCATCGTAGTGGATTTTTGAACGGACATGCCAGCGAATTTTTTTAGCAAAGCAACAACAGAATGCTGCTTTGCTAACGAAATGCGCTACAAAGACTGTTTCAGTCTGTTAACTTCAATTCGTTAATTTTGTTTATTCTTTATGCCTAGAAATAAACTAAAAAGAAATAATGACAATTATTTCAAATGCATTATTGCATTAGAATAAATGCAATAATTTTGTACCCCTTTTTTTAAACCCCCCCCAAAATGCGAACCTAAGTACAAAATTTTAGTCCTGTAGCTTAAAAAATACGAACGTTAGTAAAAAAAACCAAACTGCAAAAAATTGAATCAAAACAAACGAATCAATATCTAGTCAAAGCAAACGATCGAAATAAGAAAAGAGACAAAAACACAAATGTTAAGAAAAACAAAAGCAAACCAACAACAAAAACATTTCTAGCAGACTACAAAAAATTAAAAAATGTTAGCCAAAAGCCGCAGTCTGTACACTCACTGTCCAAACTCCGCAGGCTGCTTACTCACCAGAATGGCATCAGCTCCGAGTTAGCAAAATGGAAGAGGAAGAGCTTATGACGCTTCTCTATGAATATAAGTTCGCTGCTTTTAAGGTGTGTGCTCTTTTGAGACACAAAATGGTTTAATATACAAAGTTTTGCACCAACTCAAAATTTTTGCTGCCAAAAAGTACACTTCATAGTTTTATTATTAATACTGAAATCTTTTACATAATTTACGTTTAAAAAATAAAATAAAATGTTCGCTTTCCTGTTCAACCATATTATATCAAAATTTTGGGCATTTTTGGGATTTGTATTATCAGCTGGGCGAAAAAAGCAACCCACCACGGCCACTTTTGATAATTCAACTTGTCATATTTGCTAGTATACGCGACCAAAATCTTAAGTTCATATGTTATTTGGAACACATTTTATGGTGATGTGAATTTTTTTTGTATGGGAGGTAGGTGTTAGAATTGACCGACACCGCCTTGTTTTGGTTTTTTTCTTGATTTGCACACAATAATTAGAGTTGCAAAAAATGTAAGTTCTACGACAACTCCTTCTATTTTTGACATCAAACGTATGGAGCGTTCCCAGTGTGAGACGCCGCGAAACGTGCTCATAAATTGTTCTTGAAAATGCGATAGTTCGTTCCTTTTAACAAAACTTATAAATGATATTCCATCATTTGAGTTTCGTTTTTGGTTTGATATTTGCTCGGAACACTTTCGAAACACATTCGACACCATATTAGCTGTCGAAGCCAACTCGAAAACATGATTGTACCTCTGAAATAAAAAAACCAATTGAAATTTTTGTACAGCTTTCTTACTATACACCATTTCAAATACTAATTAAATAACAAAAAACAGCAAACAAAACAACAAAATTTAATATTTTTAAATTAATCAGGGAATTTTGTATTTAATTCGGCCCATTTTTCGGACGCTTCAGCGAATTTCATAAATATTGGCCTTACTGATACCTCTGTGCAACCCTATACCGTCAGCCGTCGACCAGACAATAGAAATAAATCTAAGTTCGGCGGCTACCGCTCTACCGCTCTACCGCTCTACCGCATTACCGCATTATTGCAAATGTTCAACCTAACCTAAATTCGTTCGCCACGGGATGCGTGCCACCATTCGCGGAAGTGCTGATGCAGCCCAAATCAAGGATCGGAAGAAATATTGCGGTTCACCTGTGCTTTGATTCAACTTTTTTCAACAAGTCGCCACGTTTAATGTATTCAAAGTGCTTCCGGAAACCCCTGGGCCTGGCATTCGTCTGCCCGTAAGTGCAAGTGGCCAAATTTGATGGTCGCAAGAGTTTTGGAGGTCTCCACGTTCTTTGTTGCAATATTTTCGGCAAGTCGTGCACTTTTTATGCCTTAAAAACAGTCCCTAAAAGAAATTTTAACAATTTAAACCAATTACTTTTCAAATAAGAAGAAGAATCAATACGAGAGTCATAGAAGCATTTTTTGTGCTAACTTTGGAGGTTCATAATTGATACATTTTGCCGTTAAATTATAATCCTGGTATACAGTCCTTAAATCTAACATATTATTAATAATTTTCAATCATAAGATTATTATTATTTTCGCCTCTTCATGGATTTTTTCCACTTTTAAAATGAGACTAAAATACTGAATTTTGGTGAAAAACTTCAAACTAAACCAAATACACAAACCAAAAGCAAAGTTTTCATATTTTAAACTCTAGGCGGCGCCACAAATTTTATGTTGAATACAAAATTTGGATTTTTAGATATTTGCCTACTTGAGAAATTAGTTATTTACAGTAAAAAGTAAGGTTTGTTAGGAGCGAATGTACAATGAAAGTGCATGCAAAAGCGCCGGGACACGCGAATATTTTTTTTTGCGAATTACTTAGTTTTTTCGAAAGGGGATCGTGGTATATTTTTCGAGTATTCATTACAATGTTTTCATTTTCAAATTGTTGTGCAATACGAAATTTCGAAAAATTTGATCAAAATGCATTTTTTTTTATATTGTGAAAATAATTTTTTTGTAAATATTTCCAAATGACAAAGAACAATACACCCTTAACAAAAATTTGTTTTAAAACATATAAATTGGGAATTTGGCATTAATGGAGTCATAAACAATTTTGTGAACATGTCTCGGATTTTATCATACAGGTATTGTATCTTTGGCAAATCACTGTGCGCCGTCTCCCTTTTTCCTGTGGTATTTCCAACCATTCTGGAACCTGAGTGACCAGGTAGATGGTTGGATGGCCGGGGTGGCCAGTGTACTATTTTTATGACCGGTGTGACCATTGTGTCACCGTAGTCCCAGGTGTGACCATTGTGCCACTGTTCGCCCTAAATTAGGTATTATGAAAAATCGAGTGCCGTTTCCCTGGTACCCGACGACTCCTGGCATGCAGGATGCGGCGTTGGACGGCCGGATGGAGCCTTGCGAATGGGTCTTCGTCGTTGGCGAGGTTGACCGGCTGTGGTGGTGGGGTACTCGAAGGGGTGTGTGCGGCTGGGGACTTCATGCTTGGTGGGGCGGTGGGTGATGGTACGCTGGGACAAGACCATTCCAGTCGCTCTTCTGACGTGCCGTCGGGCGAAATATCCACCATCGCCCAATCTCCTGGTCTGTCATCATCATATCTTCGGCGGTCCCGGGCACCAAATAGCCTAGCGTGATGGCACTGGTGTCGGACATGCGTTCTTCGGTGTTTCGGCCTTCGTCGTTACTGCTGTCAGTGGTCACGTCTGGCAGCTCAATGGTGGGAGCCCATCGGTCGGCCTTGGCAGCCCTCTCGCGAATCATGCGTGCCATCTTCCTTTGTTTGCGGCCTGCATCGTTGGCCTTGTACCATGCCTCAGCGGGCACAGTCGGTTTGGTGTAGTCTTCCACCGGTACGGTGAAAAACTTTTCCGCATAGTGGAGCGTGAATATGTCACAGTCGGCTGTGTTGCTCTGCTGTGGGATCTGGAGCGTGATCAATGATGAGGATGCGGCGGTCGGTTTGCGCTGCGTGGTGGCGTGTCGTGTATTCGCACTGCAGATATTCGCGAATCAGCTGTACGACCTGCGTTCATGGTCGATTTGCGAGCGAGTCGATCACCATGATGCAGGGTACCTGTTGTGGTTCGGCGGCTCGGTTACCTGCAGCCACATCCAAGAAACAGGCGATTGTCAGGAACCAGTGTTTGTCCTGATTTACGGGGATCACCACGTATCGTGAGAATAGGTCCAGACGTTTTGTCCAGCGGTGGACGGCCTGATGGCGTTGTGCTGCTGTTTGGTTGGCGGCCTGTAGGAGCCTGGTGACCAGGAAGCTGCTCATGAACTCGGTGTGTTGGCGCTGTTCATGGTTGAGCACGTCCTGGCACAGATGGGCCAGGCCGGCATCAATCAGCACGTCGTTCAACCACTGGCTCGTTGCTAGACGCCGGTAGTCTTGCACTGACACGTTCAAATTGGCTGTGCGTGAGGTCAGCGTGCACAATTCGGTGCTCCGGTGATAGTTTGGCAGCGGGGCCTTTGGGAGTTCGGTGGTGGTCGTGGCTGTTGTCGTGGCTAATGCGCGTCTTAGCTCTTCAGTCGTGGCGGTCAAGCGTGGTGTAGGCTTCACTGTTGTTGACGATTGCGACCTGGTGGCTAGTGCCGGTGTGCATGGTGATACCGGCTGCGTGTCACCATGCCTCGGCCGCGTGTACCTCCGGGTGACTGCTCGTTATTCGGCGTTCCCCTGCCGCGAGGACGTAGTCGCAAGCGGTTTGGCATAGATTCTAGAAAGATAGTTTGATAAAGACAAATTCAACTGCGTCGTAGTTCTGATCGGCGTGAAATTCGCTAATTGAATGTCGTTTGCTTGAAGCTTTGGTACTAGGGCCGCTATTTTTCGTTGGTTGTCTCTTTCTCACCCATATGCATTTTCTACGTCCTGCCACCTGTCTGATCGTGAAGCCGCCATCTTCTTTAATCGGAATGCCAGTGTGATCCTATCTGTCACAATCCCTCGGAGTGCGGTTTTCCTAAAGCTCTATGTCTACTTTATTCCTAATATTTATATTTTTCATAATTCAAAATAAAATTCATATATATATATTTTTTTTTCGGCGCCAACGTGTTGCCTTACCAGAACCATCTGCCCCACTTCCGGCTGCCATGCACGTCGTCGCAAATTGTAGTGTCTCGCTTGGTCTTGGGCTGCTCTCTCCAAACTCCTATGCACAATATCAAATACCTCTCGCAGCTTATCGGCGCGCTCCACCGGTGTCTGCGTCATCTGTCCAGTGCCCACTGTAGCCCCATCATACAGGGATTTGGGCAGACGTGGTTCACGGCCCTGTACCAGGAACGCTGGGCTGTAGCCGGTCGTCTCTGACACTCCTGTGTTGATCGCCAGCATTATTTCTGGCAGGAATTCGTCCCACCGCCGTTGATTGTCTGTTGACAGTTGTGCCACCATCGTCTTGATGGTGCGATTCGACCGCTCGGTTGCGTTTTCCTGTGGCGTGTAGGGCGCCGTGAATTGGTGCCTGACTCCCAGCTCCTTCATATATTTACCGAAAGCCTTACTCGTAAATTATGTTCCGTTGTCCGTCACAATCACTTTTGGCACTCCAAATCGTACCAGAATTCGCTCGCGGAATGCCTTCTTGAGAGTTTCAGTCGTCGCCCTCCTCATGGGGATAATCTCCACCCATTTGGAGAACTTGTCCACGAACACCAACATCATGGTGTTGCCATGTGTCGACCTAGGCAGTGGTCACACGAAGTCTGCACAGAGAATGGCCCATGGTTCCTCTGCGATCTGTGTCAGCATCCGCCCGGCTGGTTTTAGCTGCTCTGGTTTAAATTTCTGGCAGCTCTCTCGGCTGCGTACATACTGACCTACCGCTCTGAACATGCAAGGCCAATAATACCTGTTTGCTATGCGCGCGATCGTCTTCCGGATTCCAAAATGTCCAGCCGTCGGGTCGTCGTGGTTTTCTGCTAACACCCGCTTCCGAAGTGGCGTTGCTACGCATAATTTCCATGGCGCGCAGTCCTCGTCACCCACTCGACGCGGAATATGTCGGTAAAGCTGGTCTCCCTGGATCATGTAGTCGGCGTACTTCTCAGCATTCTTCGTCCTCCCTCCGCTATTCTAGCCATCGAAAGCCCTCATCCTCCTTCTCCACCGCCTCTGCAGTCCTTAGTACATCTCGGGGTTGGCATGACAGCGCATCTGCTACTACATTTAATTTCAATCTCCGACAGGTGGTTCGTGATGATCGTAAATTCATACCCCTCCAGGTATTCACTCATTTTCCGCACGCCCCCAACAATAGCGAGGCACTCCTTTTCGGTGGACGAGTAATTAATTTCCGCTGTCGTTAATCTCCTGCTGGCGTATGCTACCACACGTTCTTGGTCTTCCACCACTTGGGTCAGCACCACGCCTAGTCCTTGATGCATCGTAAATCGTTGTGAGAAATCTGGACAGACGAGTACTGGTGCCTCAGTGAGCCGCAACTTCAGCTGCTCTAATGCCTCTTGCTGATCTTGCTCCCACTTCCATCGACGAGTCTTCTTTAACAGCGCGGTCAGCGGTTGCACCACTTTGGAGAAATCCGGCACAAACCTTCGGTACCAGGATGCGATGCCCAGGCATCGGCGCAACTCCCTTGAATTGGTGGGCGGCTTCAGCTCCTGTATTGCCGCAATCTTTTCAGGATCTGTATGGATTCCATCGGGCGTGACGATGTGACCTAGATATCGTATTTCTTTTTTAAAAAACTCACATTTTTCGATGTTAATCCTTAAGTTGGCAGCTCGTAGTCGCCGAAACACCTCGCGTAGGTTGACCATGTGTTCCTCCAAGGATGCCCCTGTGACAATAATGTCATCCAGGTAGGCGAAAGCGTGCGGCTCCATCTCCATAACACACCATTGATAGAGGCCTCGCCCAGGCACGGTGAACGCCGTATACTGTTTACTTCCAGGTTCCATTGGCACCTGCCAATAACCATTTTTCAAGTCCAACGTGCTGATTACCTTTGCGTTGCGTAGCCGATCCAGAATGTGTTGAATGCGTGGCAGCGGATAGACATCCGGCACCGATTTGGCATTCAATTGCCTGTAGTCCACACAAAGACGCCATTTCCCATTCTTCTTCTTCACCAACACTAATATGATTCCCATCATCGCAGGATTCTTGGGGTAGTATCGCTGCTTAATGGGCAGGTCATCCTTCATGATAATTCGATGGCTAGCGATGGTCGTGGTCCCCATCAGCTCTTCAAATGGCGGCAGCTCCTCCTCGAGAAACCTGTCTATCAACAATTGTTCACTTTCTGTATCACCTATTACCTGAAGCCTTTCCTCCTTGTTCCGATTTTGTGCAGACCGTAAACTGCCTGCAGTTTTCCGATTTTGCGCAGACCGTAAACTGACCTTCAATTTTCCATTTTCCGCAGGCTGTGAACTGCATCCTGATTTCTTCCAGTTTTGCGCAGGCTGTGAACTGCATCCAGATTTCTTCCAGTTTTTCGCAGGCTGTGAACTGCATTTTATTCCAGTTTTGCGCAGGCTGTGAACTGCATCCTCCATTCCAGTTTTGCGCAGGCTGTGAACTGCATCCAGATTCCTTCCAGTTTTGAGCAGGCTGTGAACTGCATCCTCCATTCCAGTTTTGCGCAGGCTGTGAACTGCATCCTTCATTATTCCGATTTTGGGCAGACCGTGAACTGCTTTCCTTATTCTGCCCCTTTCGTGTGGGTGTTGTGATTTTCCCCCTGGCGCCGTCGGATAGTCGCCTGCTGTACTCCTGCTCTATATGTCTGGCGTCAACATTCTCGAGTGGGGTACCCGTATCCCTAGCCCGTGAATGCATTCTTACCGTGTGGGTTCCGAGTGTCATTGTGGCTTGAATCTGCCCCAGGAAATCCAATCCGAGGATGAGATGTACAACACCAATACCGTCATCTCTGCCGATCGGCCTCCCATGGCCACTTCCAATACGAGCGCTTCCGTGACTTCAATCACCGATCCATCGGCCAGGCGTATGTCGTATTCGATATTTACCTTGTTGAACGGTGTCCAAAATTGTTTCGCGTACTCCCGGCAGATGAAACACCGTGTAGCCCCTGTGTCGATCGTCGCTGTGGCCTCCACACCATCAAGGGTGACTAGTGCAGAGATTCGACGTCCATCGAAGTTTAGTGCTCGCGTCGCGGAAGGGGTTCGCTCTCTGCCGGTTCCGCTGTCGTTTCCCGCCTGCCTCCTGCAACATTCGAAAGTGCGCACGCCTCTCCGGCCGCACTCCCAGCAATGCAATACAAAATTGCCGGTGCATTCGCATCTGAAATGCCCTTCTTCTCCACATCGATGACACGTTCATCGTGAGGGCCTTGGTGGACCAGCTGTTTCTGCCAGTTGGTGTCGCTCTTCCATTGACCTCATTGGGGTGCTTCGAGACGCACTGGTGTCCTCTTGCAGTCCTTCCAAATCCTGGGCTAGTGCCAGCAGCTCGTCCAACGTTGTGAAATCCCTGCGTTTCACGTACCAGTGATAATCGACATGGCTGTTCCTGTAAATTCTGGCTGGTAGACGGTGCAAAATGCATACTCTCCTTTTGCGGGGGTGGCAGACTGCCCTCTTCCGAGCTAGCCTCGTGATACTCCTCTTCTCCTGCTTCCTCGTCCGCTGCTGTGCCTGACATACCTGGGTCCTGGCTTCGTGCATGCTTGGCCTCCAATTCCACCAAGCGCTCCATATGCTTTCTGCTCAATTCGTCCTTCACGAGCGCGACGAATTTCTTCCGCAACTCCTCGACGCTGCCGTCGAAACCGAACTCCACGGCGTATGCGCGTTGCCCATCGCGTCGCAGGTAGTTAATCCATGTTGTTCTTACCATTTTGATTTCGCTCTGTTCGTTGTTTTCCAATGTATGTCCAATTGTTGTTGGCTGAATCGCTAAATTTTGTGGATAGGCTTCGTAGATAGCGCCACTCACTGGCTTCGATGAACTTCTCAAATAGGGCCACTCGATGGCATTGATTTTTTTTTTTTTTAATTAATAATTTTATTCAATTGAATCACCTAATAATAATTTAGGTCTAACAATGATTTTTCAAAAATTCAGAAATTCAGCTTATTATTATAATATTCAGATTAAAACTATTTGCCCTATATCCATTGATTTAGGCAATGTGGAGTTATCGTAACTAATATATGGGGAATATATTAGTTTCGTTTGAGACGTGAGGGATTCAGAGGTCTCAGTAAATTTCTAGCTAGAATGTTTGGGTGAAACATGAACTTCTGCTTGTACTTCGAGGTAAGTTTCGGAATTTCGTCTTTTACTGCAGGTATATTCAGGTCTCTGTGGATGTTAGTATTTTTTATATACCAAGGGGCTCTGGCAATTTGTCTCAGGATTTTAGATTTGACTCTCTGGAGTTTTTCCACGTTCGAGGGAGAGGCAGTGCCCCAGAGTTCAATTCCATATGTCCATATGGATTTTATTATACTTTTGTATATTTGGACTTTGTATGTGAGATTTAGCTTTGATGCCCTTGAGATTGGCCAATTTAGTTCCAATTGCTTTAATTTGATCTGAGTGATTTTGGATTCAATATGTTTATGCCATGTGAGTCGGCGATCGAGATGCATTCCAAGATACTTGGTTTTAGAACTTTCAGGGACGACTTGGCCGTTTATCTTCAGAGCAGGACACGTGCCCCTTCTTAGAGTGAAGGTTAAGTGACAGCTTTTGGATTCATTGACCTTGATTTTCCATCGATGTAGCCAATTACTTAGAGTGTCCAAGTGTTTTTGCACGTATAGAGATGCCATGTCTGGGTTTGAGTGAGAGCACATGGTAGCAGTGTCATCAGCAAAAGTCGATATGAGAGTTCTATCACTTTTAGGCATATCTGCAGTATAGAGAATATATAGCAGGGGCGCGAGTACACTGCCTTGTGGTACTCCGGCCAGTATTTCGTATTTTCGGGAGACAAAGCTTTTGTATTTTACTACAAATTTTCTATTCGTGGGGTAGTTTTTGAGTAGACAGTGCATATTAGCGGGAAGAATATGCTGTAGTTTGTAAATAAGAATTTTCGGTAGAATCAATTTTATTAAAAGTTTTTCGAAGAGTTTCTATATTACAGAGAGCAAACTTATATCGGTGGAGTTGATGAAATATATAAACAGTGCCACTCAATGGCTTCGATGAACTTCACCAAATAGCGCCACTCGATGGCGTCGAGGAAATTCGCAAATAGCGCCACTCGATGAAATATAAACAGGACCACTCGTTGGCCTCGATGAAATATATAAACAGTGCCACTCAATGGCTTTGATGAAATTTGTAGACGTCGATCTTCACTTGGTTTCCATAAATTCCAAATCCTTGCTGAGCATGCCTTCTACTTTGCTGTCCCTCACGTTGCCTTCACGCTGGTCGATCTCGAAATTAGCCTGAAACTGATTCGGAATATAATCACAATAGCCAAATTTTATAAATAATTAAAACAATATTCCTATCGATTTTATTAACTAATACATGATAGTGTAATAACTCAAAATAGTACAAACAATAGTAAGGGGAAAAAAAGAAAGTTTCTATTAATTTTTAATTAAGGCTGAAACAAGAGTTTATCATATTAGAAGAAAAATTAAATGTCTGAAAGATAAATTTGCGTTAGGAAAAATTTAATATTTTGAGGAAACAAATGGTTTGCATTTTTTTTAATAAAAATAAACTATTAATTTGGGGTCCTTTAAGGCAGAGTCTTCCTTTCTTGTGAATGATGATTGGGACTGTGGCACATATGGGATAAATCCCGCGGCCCCCGTCCCTACCATCATCCTCGTCCTGCACCTGAAGAGTATGACTGGGACTATGGCACATATGGGATAAATTCCGCGGCCTCCATCCCTGCCATCATCCTCGTGTATGAGTTATCAAACGAATTTTATACAACAATTTTATACAACAATATTTCTTTGGGAAAGTTCTCTTCTCTCGCAAATGATGGTTGGGACTATGGCACATATGGAATAAATCCCGCGGCCCCCACCCCTACCATAATTTTCTCTAGCGTTCTAATGCTGAATGATGACTGGGACTATGGCACATATGGGATAAATCCCGCGGCCCCCACCCCTGCCATCATTCTAGCTTCCATTTTATTCTACTCTATACTACCCTACAATACCACTCACCTGATTCGGAATATAATCACAATAGACCGAAATCAGGGTGAGGGTTCGCCATTTATATGCTCGTCGTATCACCAACTCGTTGGTGATTTGTTGCCGTAGATTTTGTCGCTCTGTGTGGGGTATTGTTGCGCAGTGCCTATTGCCGTCTCCCTTTTTCCTGTGGTATTTTCAACCATTCTGGAACCTGAGTGACCAGGTAGATGGTTGGATGGCCGGAGTGGGCAGTGTACTATTTTTATGACCGGTGTGACCATTGTGTTACCGTAGTGCCAGGTGTGACCATTGTGCCACTGTTCACCCTAAATTAGGTATTATGAAAAATCGAGTATTTTTAGTATGTATATATATTCATTTCATTTAATTATATCAATTCATGTATGTGGCCCTAATGGCCGGTGTATTTCTAATGAAACACAAACTGAGTATGTTATTGTGACGACTCTTAATTTTTAGGGGTCGTCACAAATCCGACCCAAAAATCCCTCAACAAGTGAGTAAGATTCAGTCGGGCAAGCCGACTTATATATACCCTACACATACTGGGCCATATTGTATCCGCCATCTTGAATATTGAAAATGCGACATCAAATTCGAAATCAGCGACCCCAAAAGCCCCACTATACAAAATTTCATACTGTTTTGATGAAATCTTAAAATTTCGGCCGCCATATTGGTTCCGCCATCTTGAATTCGAAATCAGCGACCCCGAAAACCCCACTATACAAAATTTCATACTATTTTGATGAAATCTTAAAATTTCGGTACCGATTTCACCAATTTGCTATACCAACTCTTTCTATGGCCTAAAAAGGATAAATCCAAAATCTGGGATCCCTAGCTTTCTTCTAGCTCCTGCAATCGTGTTTACAAGAAAATAGGAGGGACAGACGGACAGACAGGGAGGTAGGCGTGGCAGTCGACCGATTCCCCCTATTTTCAATACCAACTCCTTCTAGGGCCTAAGAAGGATAAATACAAAATTTGGGATCCCTAGCTTTCTTCTAGCTCCTGCAATCGTGTTTACAAGAAAAGAGGACGGACACCCGGATAGACGGACATACGGATAGGGCTAAATCAACTCAGGAGGTGACGCTGATCAAGAATATATATACTTTTCCATACCGGACACTTCTCCTTCTTGGTGTTACAAACATCAGACCAAAGTGAACATACCCATACCTCATGAGGTGTAGGGTATAAAAAGGGAAATTACCCTCAATTTGGCATCACTGCGAACACCATGCGTGAAGAAATGAAATCATGTACAGTCGAGCCCGCATAAGTGAAAACCGCTTAAGTGAAACGAAAATTTAGTCACCATCCGAATCCTCTTCAGTGTAAAAACCGCATAACTGAAATAAAATGTCTGACAAATTCGTGTTTCAGTTAAGCGGTTTCGAAAGTAATTGCCCTTGGCACTTTCCCATTTATGAGAAATCATTTTGGTAAAAAGCGATAATTTTGGATTGAACCGTACTTCGTTTTAGTTAATTATTTTTTTGTTATTCAAAATTCGCTTAAGTGAATTATTTTTCAATTATCCGAATCCGCTTAAGTGAAAAACCCGCATAACTGAAACAAAATATCTGACAAATTCATATCTAAGATATGCATTAAACATAATTGCAGCAGTTGACGGTTGAGCGGACGACGGCTATGGTACGGTCGTATCAAAATCCGCCCAGAGTAAACAGAGTTGAGGCGGTGGGCCCAATCAGTTGACAGATGCAAATCAATGGTGTCTTATGGTGAAAAAACTGTGAATGAATATCTTTGCACTTATCAAAAAATTTCAGGGGTGCAATAGCATATCTTGATATAAAACGAAATCGGCAGCATTCTACCATTTAAGTTTCGATTTTGGTTTCATATAGGTCGGAACACTATCGAAACTCATTCGACACCATATTAGCTAAAATTTTGTATGGCGATCTAGTTGGTGATATTTATATACAGCCACTACTTAGTTGAGTATCATTGTGGAATTAATAAAGTGTGTTAATTAGGGAGAACGACTTATAACAATGTCAAAAAGGATTACGACAATGTCAAAAAGGATTACGACAATGTCAAAAAGGACTACGACAATGTCCAAATAATAAGGTTGCTCCTTGAGTACTACGTATTCAGAGTTGCATAATTGAGGTTCACAATGTAAATACTTTTCGAAAAATGTAGATACAGTTAATAAAAATGTTGAATAAATAAAACGAATGACGAATAAAGTTATTTAAAATAATAAAAAGTTATATAAAAATTAACAGCCACTACTTAGTTGAGTATCATTGTGGAATTAATAAAGTGTGTTAATTAGGGAGAACGACTTATAACAATGTCAAAAAGGATTACGACAATGTCAAAAAGGATTACGACAATGTCAAAAAGGATTACGACAATGTCCAAATAATAAGGTTGCTCCTTGAGTACTACGTATTCAGAGTTGCATAATTGAGGTTCACAATGTAAATACTTTTCGAAAAATGTAGATACAGTTAATAAAAATGTTGAATAAATAAAACGAATGACGAATAAAGTTATTTAAAATAATAAAAAGTTATATAAAAATTAAATATCAAAGAATAATTGAATAATTTCGAAAAAAAGTTAATAGGAGTATGATTCTTGTTTGCACCCGTGGCAACACCGTCCTCTCATGAAAATGAAAAATTGAGCCAATGAAAGAGGCAACATTTCTAAAGCTACGGTCAGATTATGCAAATATTTGCCCAAATACACTCAGATTTTTAAAACTACCTAAAATCGTATGTGACTGAACCAGAATTTTATTTTACTGAATGTATTTTCCCAGTATTTGCCTATTCTGACCGTAGCTTAATTAGCACACTTTTTTAATTTCACAATTGTTGAGTATAAAAAAATATTAAGGGTATTAATTTAAAGTGGGCGACTTGTATCCAGAGATCTTAGAGGAAGGCATATTGAAATTGGATAAAATCCTGGGTCAATCTACAAAGCTTGGGTGGATATTATCCGAGTAAACAATTAACAGCAGCCGTAACAACTGGGTTGGAGCGATTTTGGGAGTTGGAGGAGATAAATGATTCGGTTATTCCTTCAGATGATGATGATTTATGTCTACGGCAATACAAAGCTACAACGAAACCAGATAGAGATGGCAGATTCATTGTTATCTGGCCCTTTAAAGAAGATAACGCCCTCGGATATTATCGAAAGCAAATCAATACGACGATGCAGACATAGCTAAAATCATCAAGGAAGAGTGCAGGCGAATTCGTGGTAAAATATCACATCAATTGGATAATTGGATTCTATTTGAGAAAATGGAGTTCTAATACCGAAGACATTATCGCTGACATTCCTAATACCAGTGAAAATGAAGTTCTGCAGATTCAAGAGGACGAGACGATAAAAACTCTGGGTATACAATGGAATCCAAAAACCGACGAGTTTATGTTTAGCATAGCTACTACAGAAGGAAGAACGGTGATAAAACGGCAAGCATTATCATATCTTGCTCGAATATTTGATCCATTGGGCTAGTTGGCACCTATAACAAGTGTTGCCAAGTTGTTTATACAAAACTTGTGGAAAATTAAAACAGAGTGGGATGACAAGTTAGACGACGTATTGACGAAGCAATAGAATAACTTCATACAACACTTGCCAGCAATAAAAACGATTAGAATTTCTCGATGGATGTTCCTGACGAAGAATGCAACGTTCCAGCTACACGGATTTTTCGGAGAAGCAAACCACCGCTGCTTATGTGAAGGCAGGTTCCTCGGTAGAAATTGTAGCAGCAAAAAGTAAAGTCAATCCAGTAAAAAATAAAAAGACTCTGCCAAAATTAGAACTGCGTGCGGCTCATTTGTTGGCAAAGTTGTTGAACAAAGTCACAGACATCATCAAACGAAACTGCCAGATTTACGCTTGGAGCGATTCGATGATAACATTGGGCTGGATTAGAAATAAAAGAAGTAAGGATAAATTCGTGAGAACAAGGACAACGGAAATATTTTATGGTGGAAAGGTCCGGCATGGTTGGTGCAAGATGAATATGATTGGCCAAAAGAAGCAGTTGCAGACAAGAATGTATTAGTAGCGACTACAACACTGACAGAGCAGCAAAATATACTCCTTCAGTTGCAAGAAAGGTGCTCATCATAAAGAAAATTGGAAAGAGTTGCAGCTAAT
Organism: Heteromyza rotundicornis; assembly: GCA_951394025.1. NCBI lineage: Eukaryota > Metazoa > Arthropoda > Insecta > Diptera > Heleomyzidae > Heteromyza > Heteromyza rotundicornis. The sequence continues at coordinate 58,006,519 of OX596010.1, read as the reverse complement.
ATTCTGAGGTTTAAAGGAGTATTGAAAGGAGAAAAGTTTCCGGCATATTTAACGGCAGACGAACTGCGAGCAGCCGAAACAATGTTAATAAACTAGAGAGTGGACTATCTTCGGCTATACCGAAGTTGAAATACCCCCACACAGTAGGAAGAAGTACCTCGATCATAAAAAAATGTGGTCTCAAGACCCTATTTTGAGCCAATTATAGGTGGTTTTGGAGCCCTGACCATGTCCAAAATCCATTTCTAAAAATTTCCAATTAAATCCAACAAAAAAAAAAAATTGGTCTCAAGACCCCATTTAGACCCTTATATATGTGGCTTCGGAACCTCGGACCATGTCCAAAATCCATTTCTAAAAATTTCCAATTAAATCCACCAAAAAAAAAAATTGGTCTCAAGACCCCATTTAGACCTTATATATGTGGCTTCGGAACCTCGGACCATGTCAAAAATACGTTTCTAAACATTTCCAATCGAATACAACAATAAAAAAGACTTGAAAAATTTTTACCTTTTTTTTCGGTGTATGGGAGCCACGCCCAGTTTTTGTCCGATTTGGCTGATTCTCGAACTTGATCTCAGTATTCACGAGAAAAACATGTAAACAAATTTTCAAGTCGATATCTCCAAAACTGCGACCGCTATCGTGCGGACGGACAGACGGACGGACAGACAGACGGACATCGCTAAATCGACTCAGGAGGTGATACTGATCAAGAATATATATACTTTTCCATACCGGACACGCCTCCTTATGGGCGTTACAAACGTTGTGACAAAGTTAGTATACCCTGCCACAGTGAGTGTGGGGTAAGGCATTCAATCCCGAAGTGTTTTGTAAAATCCCGGGATTTCGGGATTAGAAATTACAATCCCGGGATCCCGGGATTTGTTCGGGATTTTCGGGATTTTCCAATTAAATACAATAGTTAATATAAAATTAAAGAACAAATTGTTGCTACAATATTTTAAGTCTAATTCGGCAAAGAAACCATATTTAATAAATGTTACATTAAACAAAACAAACAAGATTTAAATAAATATAGTCAAACAAAAAGTTCCATTTCATGCTAAACACGAAAAACTTACTCTCAGTAGTTTTAGTATTTTAGCGGGAACAAATACACCAATTGTTGTTTAAAACTATTGAAATTGGTGTCCATTCAAAAGTAAAACACACACAAAACCATTTATCCAATTCATAAAGTTTTCAATATACGGTTAACAAAATAATTTTAACATATATCTTTTTTGTAAAAAAAAATTGCTTAAATTGAAAAAATTTAATTCAGATCGATAAAAATTGTTTGTTAACCGTTTGTGACAAAAATTTTGTAAATTTTTGTGTGTTTGTAGCACTAAATCTACAAAATTGGGTTTTTTTGATTTACCAATTAGATTGAAAGTAAATGCACTGAATTATTTTTGTGGAAAAACGTCAAAAACAATGCATTTTTGAATCCCGGGATTACGGACTCAAAATCCCGGGTTTCCGGGATTGAGAAAACTTCCGGGATCCCGGGATTTCGGGATTCGGGATCCCGGGATTGAATGCCTTAGTGTGGGGGTATAAAAATCAGAAACTTGCAGAGATTTCAAGCGAAATACGGTTATTAAAGAACAACAAACTTGTGGATCAAAGAAGTCAAATAGCGAATTTGAATCCACTGCTTGATAGCAAAGGGATTTTAAGAGTTGGAGGTCGACTGGAAAATTCGCATATTCCTTACTATCAAAAACATCCTTTAATAATTCAAGACATTCACGTCAACACGTTACATGGCGGAAATCGTCTGATGGAGAGCTCGATTAGAAGAAAGTACTAGATTATTGGACTAAAACACATGATTAAGCAACGCGTGCGTGCATGTGTAATATGCATTCGATACAGGAATGATACAGCTAAGCAAATTATGGGGAAATTACCTGAGAGCCGTACATCTATTAATCACCCATTTACACATAGTGGCGTCGATTATTGTTCAAAATTGACCACTTGATTTTAGTATTTTAAAAGATAGAAACGTATTACAAGAACACTTAAATTGCGGCTTTCGCTCTGACGGGCTATAGTCGGCTGTCTGAATGTCAAAATTTGGTTACATTGTTTTCTACAGCATGTAAGATAAGAAAATTTGAATTGCATTTCTTATCGACTCGCGCATGAAGCGCTAGTCGTAAAATCAAATTGTAAATTGTTATCTCCCAATGTAAGCATACGGATACCAACACTATATTTGGTATTCTGTTGCAAGCATAACTGATAACAATTCAAAATGTACACAAAAAGACCAATGCGTATACATATCTCTGGTTTTCTTGTAATAGATGATAAGGTTTTTAGATTTAGGTACTTGTATAGATAACGCCGTTCGGCAATAATAAAATCAGAATTGAATTTACACCCAAACGGAGAAATTTGGTTTTCTTTTCTCGTTTATTTTAGAAGTGATATTGGTCCTTCGAAGTAAAGAAATTAGTAATTGAGTTTTCCCCTACCCTGGTAAGAGACTCTGAACATTTTTCGAATCAGTGACTTACACATACAGCCACTACCTAAAACAAAAGCGTAATCGAAGCTACACATCGATTAAACTAAGCGTTTCCGAGGCTATACAGCGGAAACAGAAGCGTAATCGAGGCTACACATCGATTGATCAAAGCGTTTCCGAGGCTATACAACGGAAAAGTGGAAAGCTTTCCCGAAGCTAAAATCGGAAAAGTGAAATAAATATATCACCACGTTCACTACACAATATGAGAATGGAAAAACTCCAAAAGCTCATCACAGATACGTCGCATGAACTGGAGCACATGTCTGATTATGACATTTTATATGCGAAAGAATCACTCAACGAAATGATAGAATCAGCAACGGCAGCATTTGAAGAGCTACCTCCGCATGAGGAAACTGGCATGCTGTATGACTATATAGAAGAGCAGTATTGGAATATACGGAAGCAGTTAACAAAGAGCATGACCTACGTGGACGAAAACCTACTTGCTTATCAACAAAAAATCAACGAGGAATATTTTAACGGTTTTGCAAGAAAATTGTACTTGCTCGATACAAGCGAAGAGCTCGCAGATGCTAATGAATCAGCATTCAAATGCGGGACGGAAGGCACCATTCACAATGGTGATGAAAAGCAGGCGGAAAAGCAAGAAGATGTAAATGCAGCTGAGAAGTCTGCAGATAACGCGACAGGCAGCAACAAGCGGTGGAATAAAACCGAATGCTACGAAGAGCTCGAATTGATACCTGCAAAATATGGTGTCGAAGAAGACGAAGAAGAGGCCAACGTCGACAAGGAGAATATTATTCCAGAAAAGGACAATGGCGACAACAAATTGGTTAGCGAGAGTGAAAACTACAATGATTTGACGATCCCCGAGTCAACAAAGTTTAAGTTAACGTTCACCAAAAAGCAACAACCAAAAATGAAGGATAATTCTTTTGGTAAGAGACTACAACGGAGACGTCGTCTTGAAAGCAAGGAACAGGGTAGTATTCACCACAGCAGCAGCCATGATCAGGATGACCGAAATAAAGGATGCAAAAGTTATCACAACAGAAGAGTACAGCGCATCATCCGTATTTATAGTAATTACGACTATCTAAGAAGACACAAGAAACAGGGTAGTATTCACCACAGCAGCAGCCATGACCAGAATGACCGAAATAAAGGATGCAAAAGTTATCACAACAGAAGAGTACAGCGCATCATCCGTATTTATAGTAATTATGTATATCTAAGAAGACACCGATGTCGTAAAGCACGTCACACACGATACCGATGCAGACGTCGCAAATATAAACCCAAACGAAAATACAAAATTGATCTCCATTACCGTTCAATGTACCTGGCTGCGCTATAAGGATTACGCAATCGGAATTGCATAACTGCAGAAGAAGTTTGAATAGTGACTTCCTATGTTTGAGAAATAGACCATGGATAACAACCCACAATTCTTGCGAGATATCAGGACTGAGACAGGCGAAACATTCAAACTGTGAATATGAACAAGTCTCCACGAATGAGATGTGGACCAAGCTGCGCTGTGGACCAACCAACATTTCGAATCGCAGACCAACAAAGGCACGACAGGCAGGGACATCGAGAGTCTAAAAACGAATTTAGATCAGCTGAAGAAGGAGAACATCGAGCTAAAGAAGATTAGCTTTCATCATCTTAGTGGCCATGCGTCTTTTATACTTGTAAATTTTAAACAACGCGCGACGTTGACTGATGTTAGTTTACTACTACGACTACTTTTTACGGCAGTCCTTTATTTATACTATTATTTAAACCTACTTACAATACAAAAAATATCTTAAAAACTACCTACAATATATATAAAGATATCCTAAAAACTACCTAGTTACATGAAGTGTGTGCAGTCCACGACATGTGCATTAGACCGTATCACCTTATAGGGGGAAAAAAAAAAGTTAACCGCACACCATCTAATTCGAAGCATATTTGGAAGGAGATTCCGGAAAAAATTTTCTTTTTTTTTTTGGCCGATCGTAGAGGTAGCGCATCGACATATTTCTTCATATTGTCTCTATTTATGATCCGATTTTAATGTATAATATATCATTTTTGTCAATTTTTATATCAATTTTTGTCTCGAAGAGACCTACAATAATGCCTCAGAGGTCCTTGCTCTTAAGTACACCCTTCTAGTACTTACCCACCAGATCTCAGTTAGTACCACCCTAATGTACCATTCCAAGAGCAGAAAATTAAAGCTCTCGAAAAATCATTAAATTCTTGCAAAGGAAGTATACCGATTATACCATTAGAACTATTTATAAAAAATATAATTAATATTTTTACCGAACGTAGGGGTAGCGCATTGACATATTTCATCATAGCGTCACCATTTATGATCCGATTTTAAAGTATAATATATCAAAATTTTTGTCTCCAGGAGACCTACAACGTCATTGCCCTCAAGTACACCCTTCTAGTACTTACCTACCAGATCTCAGTTAGGACAACCATAATGTACTCTGTGTATACATTGGAATGTTTGCTTTTTAAACTTCTCAACTTCTACAACATGAATTAAAGAAATTAAAGTAAAATCGAATTAAGTGTTTAAAGTCGATGTCCAGCAACTCGAAGGACCTCCACTTTAATTTATTTATTAACCTACTTTTAATCGATCAAATCTCGACGTGATTCAAGTTGGCTGTATTTGTGCCGGCTCTCGAGTTTAGTTAAAATGTGTCCCATGCTTTGTTCATCGGTGACCGCCATGGCAGATTCATGCACTACATGAACAAAGCGCTCGGTGTTTTGAGAATGGCATGGATAAGCTGTGTAAATATTTAGGTCTTTCAATGCTTATTTATATTGCATCTTAAGGGTTTTTTTTTAGCAATTCTATAGTAACATTCACAAGCTTATCTAAACGTTTACGAATAGCTGATTCCGATAAAATTGGAATACCCGCGCGTTTCCACAAAATGATAAAGTTTTTCAAAGCTTCCTGTTTAAATGCATCCAACTTCCGCCTTCGATCACTGTTACGCTGCAGATATAATAAGAAATTAATCACATCGCTCTCCGTTGGCAATTGGGTGTAATTTAATTCACTAATAAAAAAAGACATTTTTAAACAATTTTGTACGGTTTTTTAATCGGAATGAACAAAAGCAACTCTTGAATTAAAAATGCAATGAATTATGAGCTTCACCATTGTTTTCCCTTTTGAACAAATTTTCATTTGAATGAATTTAGTGGGGGCAAGAATATGCAAAATAATTAAACTGCACTCACTTTTGTCCAAGTTCTCTGATAAAATTAAATTACGGGGGGAAAAGGGAAACAATTTTGTAATCGTAGGGAATAATACGTTTTTTTTTCAGCCAGTGTAGGGATTTTTTAAAAAGTATGTAGCATCACTGCTCCTATGTTCGGCAAATATATTAATGATTTTTCGAGAGCTGCAATTGGAATGGTACATTATGGTGGTACTAACTGATAGGTAAGTACTAGAAGGGTGTAATTAAGGGCAATGACGTATGAGGCATTATTGTAGGTCTCCTGGAGACAAAAATTTTGATATATTATACTTTAAAATCGGATCATAAATGGTGACGCTATGATGAAATATGTCAATGCGCTACCCCTACGTTCGGTAAAAATATTAATTATATTTTTTATAAATAGTTCTAATGGTATAATCGGTATACTTCCTTTGCAAGAATTTAATGATTTTTCGAGAGCTTTAATTTTCTGCTCTTGTAATGGTACATTAGGGTGGTACTAACTGAGATCTGGTGGGTAAGTACTAGAAGGGTGTACTTAGGAGCAAGGACCTCTAGGACATTATTGTAGGTCTCCTCGAGACAAAAATTTTGATATGTTATACATTAAAATCGGATCATAAATAGAGACAATATGAAGAAATATGTCGATGCGCTACCTCTACGATCGGCCAAAAAAAAAAAGAAAATTTTTTCCGGAATCTCCTTCTAAATATGCTTCAAATTAGATGGTGTGCGGATGACTTCATTTTTTCGAGACGGTCTAATGTGCATATCCTACTGCTATTTACCCGATTAGTAATTTAAATACCATGCAGCTCCTATTTAAGTGATACCAGATGTGTTTGTTTTATGACTAGGCAATTAATAGTCCATTTGCATCTGGGAAATCCACTTTATTGATTCAAGGGAAAACGACAGTTTCCATTGAATATTATGTCTCGCTTGGCTCAGATTTTGGGTTTTCTATTTGTTTAGTAAATTATTCATACTGCCGCGTTGAAAGATTTAAATCTTTTAAAATATATTTCTTATTAGTGATAATTTATAATGGGCAGATTATTGTTTCCTTAATTTATTAACATTTCGTTTCTATTTTAAAGTATCGTAAAATCATAAATAATTATAGCATATGCTTAACTAATTTTATGCATATAGACATTTTGAATAGTATTCTTTCAATCCTAACCTATGCGTGGAAAGGCAATATTGGGCAGTAGGGTCATGTTGCACAGTTTTGGAAAGATGATGATGACTACTAAGATGATCAGACTCATGACAATCCACGATGTGAGACTCATTCCGTAGTGCGCGAAATGATGAACATCCATGTCTATTGGAAAACCCCAAATTGTCTTCTGGGTTAGAATGTTCTGAATTTGGAATGCTTCCAGTTTTCCCTTTAATTCGAGATGTTTTAGTTCTGGTAGATGTGTGGAGATGTTGATACCAGAAGTATATGACTCGTACGCCCAAAGGGTCACGTCAGCGGTTTGAAGATAGCAATCTGGGTTCAGGTTGATTATCCCTTGTTCTTCAAGTACAATGGTGTGATGCATCTCATTACATATTACGTCAGTCGAACGAGTTTCGTTCATCGATAAGATCCAAGAATTCGTAGCATGTAGCTGACGCCAAAAATTTTGCAATGGCATTATGTGTATTTCGCAGTTACGAGGTATATTCCTTTGCTTCAAAAGGAGTTGAATTTCACATACGTTCTGTGTTATAAATGTTATAAATTGGATTGGTTTTGTGGGCATAGCAGCATCTTCGTCATGCGCTGGCAGTGATCAAACTTGTCATCTGTTAGCCCATAATATACTGTCTTCCTCACGTCCAATAATATATATTTGAAGAACGGCTTAATGCTGACGAAATAACCGTCATGGAACGTCGGATATGAATTTACCGCATACGCTAGCATTCGTTCTTTGTTCATCAGCGGAACGCAAATGTTGAAGAGGACGAATTCTGTTGTTGTTCTTGTCGTTGTCTTTGCTATTTTTGACAGCTCAATTGGATCGTTATCAGACAGCATCAAATTCTCGTTCAGATTCAACACCATTAACTTGATTTGCTCCCTAAACTTGTGCAATGGCAAGATCTTCGTCATGAAGTTTCCTTTTGAGCTACAGATTAGGTCAACGATGTCCCGTTGAATTTCATCAAAAGATTCCATAGAAACCAGCGTATTCGTTATCGCACTCAGCAACAGTTCATTATCCGCTTCCTTGTTTATAGCTTCACTAAGTTTGTGCATAGAGTTATTTATGAACAGGAAATTTTTCCACACGATCTCGTGCTTTTGTTTTAGTATTTCAGCTGTCATATCTTGAATTGAAGATTGATTTTGCGCTAAACTTAGCAAGTAGTCTTGATTTAATTGACTTTGCTCAATTTTTTCCACCAATATTTCGGCGTGTTCTTCATCCATAATCCCAAACAATGAATGCAACACTCCACCAACAAATACCAACGGAGATCTTGGAATTCTTTTATTTTTCGAATTGGCCAGGGCGATAATATCGTTGTTTTGTTTGATGCGTGAATGTCGTATTATTAGTTGACCGATGTGTTGCCGCAGTGTAGACGTCGTCCATTAGTGACTTCTGCACCGCTTGTATTGTCGTAATTGCCTGATCCAGTTTTCCATTGTATTCCCAATAGTCCGTCATGTTGACATGAACAATAATATCCCACGATGTTTTCGTGAGCCCTACTACCTCCACTTCTTCAAGGAAAATCCCTGACTTATCTTTAAATTTATTTATCTCTGGTGAATTAATTAACGGTAACAATATTAAATATGACAACAACGTTAGCAAACAATTCTTATTTTTTATTCTTTTTGATCTTCTAACGTTGCTTTTAATTTCTTTATTATAATTTTTTTTTTCTTTTTGACTTTCTTGATTTTTATCTTTATTTTCTGTAGGAAAAGGACAAACATTTTGTGTCGACCTCTTCGACAAACCACTGCTGGTCCTTACGTCTACCATACGGCACAATCCATCCTTGCCTTTTATTACATTCTCGATCCTACCCCTTCTACAATTCATTGGCCCGATATTATCCTCTTTTAACAACACCAAAGCCCCAGGTTTAATATTTTCAATGGAATTGTGCCATTTATACCTCTTTTTTAGTTCAGATAGATATTCACTGGACCATCGTTTCCAGAACTCCTGGCTATTTTTCTTCACTGCTTTCCAGTGGTCCCACAGCCCGTGATAACATTGATTATCACCAGAATCTACAATTGTTGTCAAAGGTTCCCCATTAAAAAAATGTCCCGGTGTTAAAATTTGAAAGTCATTTGGATCTTCCGATAAAGGAGTTAGCGGTCTAGAATTTAATATGGCTTCAATCTGATTTTTAGCTTTGAACAATTTAAAAATTTCATTAAAATTATTGGCTGCACCAATAAAATTTGTTCCATTGTCAGAATAAATCTTATTTGAACAGCTTCGCCGCGCAACAAATATTTTTAGTGCCCCAATGAAAGCTGCCGAACTCAAGTCAGAAACAACCTCCAAATGAACTGCCTTTGTGGCAAAACACACGAACTGCCTTTGTGGCAAAACACACGTTGTTGCCAACGGATAGATTATGTAATGGTCTGGGATTTGCTTTACAACATCTGTAACATTTATTAACCACTTTTCCTGTCAATTTTCTTCCACATACTATCCAAAATTTTTGCTTTATTATGGCCAATAGCCTTTGTGGTCCAACGTGGAAATGCTTTTTGTGGAGATACTCAACTAACAACAACACCCATTCATCTCCGTAAGGAAGTAAAATTGGGTGTTTGCCTCATATGACAATCTACTTTCTTGAATTCTTCCCCCCACCCTTATCAAACCATTATTATCCATTGTGACGACCCCAAAAATATGGTGACGTCACATTCTCGCGACAGGCGATGGTCGCCAGCATATTATCAAAATATTTAGGTCTTGAATTAAACCAATGTTTTTGAATTTACAATAAATATCTGAATATACCAATGTTTAAATTTAAGTCGGCTAAACGGGGCGAACAGTGGCACCCTGGTCACCGAGTTGATTGGTGTTAGTGAAGAAAACGACACCTGGTCACCGTATCAACGACACGACCCAAACGACGAACAACCAGACGGGTTGTAAGGTTGGAATCGCATAAGGGAAAGGGAGACGACGATAGAGGCACGGCAAATCATGTACCACAATTCACCACATGATACGACAGAAAGTCGAGCAACAAGTCACCAACAGGAGTTGGTGATTCCACGGCCCTATATAAAGCGCACACTCGACCTGATTTCGGCCTATTGCGAATATTCCGAAATCAGGCTACTTGCGAGACTACCAGCGTGGAGGCAAACGTGTGAAGAGCAGCGGAAAATCTCTGGAAGAATACCTGGAGTATATATCGAAGTCAACGAAGTATATGGAAAATACGAGGGTCCTCGAAGGACAAAGGATTTTTGAACCACGGACAACATTGTGTGGTATTACACAAATATCCTTGGAGACATTTTGGTCTGCCGTTCATGCTCACCACACCCACGTTCAAGCCTTGCTACGCCTACGCTCGCACTAGCCACGCTCCTGCCTATCCTTTTTCGAAATCGCACTACGCATCCCGACACCTACGGTATCATAAATTATCGCCACATATCTACGTCGTCACCCAACCAATTGCCAACGTCGCCGATCAGCTATAACGCCAAAACATCGACGACTATTGCCACTGTTCGCCCAATAGAACCCAATCGAAATCTGTAACTTTTTGAAATTTGAATTATTATTGAATAAAGTCTCTGTTTATATTATAATCTCTGTAAATTATAAATTTTTTCTGTCAACGAAGCCCTGGACATCCGACGAGTCCTTACCCCAGCCTTTGCGACGTTACAGATGGCGCCCGAGCAGGGACAGTAAACAGAAGAAGACGAAAAACAACCACCACCCAATAATCAAATAAAGAAGCCACCACCAGGAGGCAGCAGATTTAACAACTTAAATAGCAACGATTGGACATAAAAAAAAAATTTAACGGCGAGTAAGTGAACGCAGAATGGTGAAAACGACCTGGATCAACTACCTGCGACGCGATGAGCTACGCACATACGCCCAGGAATTCGGTTTCGACGGCAGCGGCAGCGTCGAGGAGATGAGGAAGCGGTTTGTCGCTTTCGTAAAAGAGGAAGGAGCCAACGGCGAACATATGGAGCGGCTAATCGAATTGGAGGCCAAGCACGCCCGCAGTCAGGAGGCAGGTATGTCAGGTGCGGCAGCAGACGAGGAAGCCGGTGACGAGGAATACCACGAGGCTAGCTCGGAAGAGGGCAGTCTACCACCCCCACTGAAGGAGACCATGGAGCCGGCACCGACGAGCAGCCACGTCAGGAAATGGGAGGCAAATGTGTCTTTTATACCCCCACCAGTGAAGGCGGCACGACGAGAAGTACCAGCCAGTGTACCAGCGGCTGCACCGATGAACACCCCGATGGGATACCCATGGCCGTATCATCCACCACGGCCCACGATGATTGAACAAGTGAGGAAGTGGACAGTGCGCTATAATGGCGGACCCGACCCCATCGCATTTATCGAGCGTATAGAGGAGCTAGTGACCACATACAATGTCGGTAAGGATGATATGCCGCGAATGATGCCGGAGCTGTTGACGGAGAAGGCGCTCACCTGGTTGAGGAACAACAACCGCCAGTGGACGACGTGGGAATCCTTCAAGAGCAGTTTCCTGTCGTTTTTCCTACCAGGACGCTACTTCGAGCAGTTAGATGACGCCATCCGCCAACGAGTGCAGAAGCCGCGAGAGGACTTCAAGGACTACGTCCTTACCTTGCAGGACATGATGAGGCACGCCAACTATGGGGACGAGGAGAAACTCAGCCGGATCTACAGGAACAGTCACGTGAATTATCGATGGTATGTAAAACGCCGAGACTTCACCACGTTAGACGAGCTGCTGACATTGGCGCAAGATTTAGAGGGACTGCAGGAGGACACCAATGCATCCCGGAGCACCCCGATGCGAGTGACAGAGGAACGACACCAGCTTGCAGAAACAGCCGGTGCACCGAGGCCGTCACGACGGACTTGCCATAGATGTGGAGAGGAAGGACATTTCCGGAGCGAATGTACAGGGAACCTGGTCTTACACTGCTGGGAGTGCGGTCGGCGAGGCATACGCACATTTGAGTGTTGCAGAAGGCAGGCGGGAAACGACAGCGGAACCGGCAGAGAACGAGGGGCGGCCGGCGCTCCGACTACCGAACCCCTCCCACAACGCGAACTCTAGATTTTGATGGACGCCGAATCTCTGCACTGGTTACCCTTGATGGTGTAGAGGCAACGGCAACAATCGACACAGGGGCCACACGGTGCTTCATTAGTCGCGATTATGCGAAGCAGTTTTGGACACCGCTCAACAAAGTCAACATCCAACACGACATACGGCTAGCGGATGGATCATTGACCACAGTCACCGAGGCTCTGGTGCTGGAGGTGGCCATGGGAGGCCGATCAAAGAGGATGATGGTATTGGTGCTGCACACCTCAACGGACCCGCTTATCCTCGGGTTGGACTTTTTGGGACATATCCACGCTACGATGACTCTCGGAACCCACACGGTAAGGATGCACTCACAGATTAGGGATGCTGACGGAGAACTGGTGGAACAAGAAGAGAACAGGCGACTGGCCGACGACAGCACTCTGCGGGGCGCCAAACCCAAGCAAGGGGTACGTGAAAGGAGGAGAAGCAGTTCACGATCTGCGCAAAATCGGAATCAGAGGGCACGCAGTTCACAGTCTGCACGAAGTGGAAAACTGGGAGGCAGTTCACGGTCTGCAGAAAATCGGAATGAGGGAGGATGCAGTTCACAGCCTGCGCAAAACTGGAATTTGGGAGGATGCAGTTCACAGCCTGCGCAAAATGGAAATCTAAGAGGCAGTTCACGGTCTGCAGAAAATCGGAATCAAGGAGGATGCAGTTCACAGCCTGCGCAAAACTGGAATTTGGAATGCAGTTTACAGCCTGCGCAAAATGGAAATCTCGGATGCAGTTCACAGCCTGGGGAAAACTGGAATTTGGAATGCAGTTTACAGCCTGCGCAAAATGGAAATCTCGGATGCAGTTCACCGCCTGCGAAAAAGGGAATATTAGGATGCAGTTCACAGCCTGCGCAAAATGGAAATCTCGGATGCAGTTCACAGCCTGCGGAAAACTGGAATTTGGAATGCAGTTTACAGCCTGCGCAAAATGGAAATCTCGGATGCAGTTCACCGCCTGCGAAAAAGGGAATATTAGGATGCAGTTCACAGCCTGCGCAAAATGGAAATCTCGGATGCAGTTCACCGCCTGCGAAAAAGGGAATATTAGGATGCAGTTCACAGCCTGCGCAAAATGGAAATCTCGGATGCAGTTCACCGTCTGCTAAAAAGGGAATATTAGGATGCAGTTCACAGCCTGCGCAAAACTGGAAGTTGGAATACAGGTCGCCGCCGGCTCAAAATGAAATCCTGGGAGGCAGTATACCGCCAGCGCAAAATGTAGAAGTGGGAAACAGTTCACGATCTGTGCCAAAACGGAACATCGAGCAGGATACCCAGGGTGAAGTAAGACTCCAGGTAATGTGTGACAAAGAGAGGGAGCAGTTGTTAATTGATAGGTTTCTGGAGGAGGAGTTGCCGCCGTTTGAGGAATTGCGAGGAACCACGACCATAGCTAGCCACCGCATCATCATGAGGGATGACCTGCCGATTAAACAAAGGTATTATCCCAAGAATCCTGCGATGATGGGCATTATCAACGAGCAGATCGATGAGCTCATCCAGCAAGGATGCATTGAGCCAGCAAGGAGCCCACACAGCGCTCCGATCGTACTGGTGCGGAAGAAGAATGGAAAGTGGCGCCTGTGTGTGGACTACAGGCAGCTGAACGCCAAATCGGTGCCGGATGCATATCCGCTACCACGCATTCAGCACATCCTGGACCGACTCCGGAATGCGAAAGTCATCAGCACCCTGGATTTGAAGAACGGCTATTGGCAGGTGCCAATGGAGCCTGGAAGCAAGCAGTACACGGCGTTCACCGTGCCAGGTCGAGGACTGTATCAATGGTGCGTAATGCCATTCGGCCTTCATTCGGCACCAGCGACATTTCAGCGCGCCCTGGACGGGGTCATCGGGCCGGAGATGGAGCCACATGCATTCGCGTATCTCGATGACATTATTGTCACGGGAACCACACTGGAGGAGCATATGACCAACCTACGGGAGGTCTTCCGACGATTACGGGCGGCGAATCTGAAAATTAATGTGGAAAAATGTGAGTTTTTTAAGCAGGAAATACGCTATTTAGGTCACATTGTCACGCCGGACGGAATACACACAGATCCCGAGAAGATCGCAGCGATACAGGAGCTAAAGCCGCCTACCAACTTGAGGGAGCTGCGCAGATGCCTGGGCATCGCGTCCTGGTATAGGAGATTTGTGCCGGATTTTTCCAAGGTGGTCCAGCCATTGACTGCATTGCTGAAAAAGAGTCGTCGGTGGAAATGGGAGCAGGAGCAGCAGGAAGCATTCGAACAACTGAAGCTGCGACTCACCGAAGCACCAGTGCTCATCTGCCCAGATTTTTCGCAGCGGTTCACCTTGCAGACAGACGCTAGTGACCAAGGCCTGGGCGTAGTATTGACGCAGGTTATTGAGGATCAGGAGCGGGTAGTATCGTACGCCAGCCGAAGACTAACAGCAGCAGAAATCAACTATTCACCCACCGAAAAGGAGTGCCTCGCCATTGTGTGGGGCATAAGGAAGATGCGCGAATACCTGGAAGGCTACGAATTTACCATCATTACGGACCACCTGTCGCTGAAGTGGCTGAACTCTATTGAGAGTCCTTCAGGGAGGATCGCTCGCTGGGCGCTGGAGCTACAACAGTATAGGTATACGATTCAATATAGAAAGGGGAAACTGAATGTGGTGGCCGATGCACTGTCGCGTCAGCCACGAGATGTATTGAGGGCAGCAGAGGCGGTGAAGGACAACAACGAAGGCTGCAGTTGGCTGACAAAACGGAAAGAGGAGGTGCAAAAGAATCCGGAGAAGTTTGCTGATTACATGCTGCAAGGCGACCAACTATATCGACACATCCCGAGGCGAGTAGGTGACGAAGACTGCGCACCGTGGAAGTTGTGCGTGGCAACACCCTTGCGGACGCGGGTGCTGGCCGAGAATCACGATGACCCCACCGCTGGACACTTTGGAATAAGGAAAACAATTGCACGAGTGGCGAACAGGTACTATTGGCCAGGTATGTTTAGGGCGGTAAGTCAATATGTGCGCAGCTGTGAGAGCTGCCAAAAATTCAAGCCGGAGCAACAGAAGCCAGCCGGTCGGATGCTGACGCAGATTGCAGAGGAGCCATGGGAGATACTCTGCGCAGATTTTGTGGGGCCATTGCCCCGGTCAACGCACGGCAACACCATGATGCTGGTTTTCGTCGATAAGTTCACCAAATGGGTGGAGATAATCCCCATGAGGAAGGCAACCACAGACACACTCAAGAAGGCGTTTCGCGAACGAATCCTGGCGAGATTTGGTGTACCCAAGGTGTTGGTGACGGACAACGGCACCCAGTTCACAAGTAGGGCGTTCTGTAAGTACATGAAGGAACTTGGAGTTAGGCATCAGTTCACGGCACCCTACACGCCGCAGGAGAATGCCACGGAGCGGTCGAATCGAACCATCAAAACGATGGTGGCACAACTGTCGACAAATAATCAAAGGCGGTGGGATGAACTCCTGCCAGAAATCACGCTGGCGATCAACACAGGCGTGTCCGAGACGACAGGTTACAGCCCCGCATTTCTTGTTCAAGGCCGGGAACCACGACTACCCAAGTCCCTTTATGATGAAGCGACAGTGGGCACTGGACAGATGATACAAACGCCGGTGGAACGCGCCGACAAACTCCGAGAAGTATTCGACATAGTGCATAGGAGTATGGAGAAAGCCGCCCAGGACCAAGCGAGGCATTACAATCTGAGACGACGAGCATGGCAACCAGAGGTTGGACAGATGGTGTTGGTACGTCAGCATCACCTTTCGAAAGCAATAGATGGATTTACGGCCAAGTTGGCACCAAAATTCGATGGCCCCTACCAAGTAGTGGATTTTATCTCACCGGTGATTGTGCGCGTAAGGAGGCAAAGCGATTCGCAGGAGCGAAACGCACATGTGAGCGATTTACGGGAATTTAGGGAAAGGGATAGTGCGTCGGAGGCAGTGGCAACGACGTAGGGTAAGCAAAGGTAAAGAACAAGGGTAAGATAGCAGTAGCCGAGGGAAAATGCCTGCTGCTGCAAAAATAAATGGAATTACATACTGAATATTTAAAATTTCATGAAGTAGAATATAGCTTTAGAAATCCGAGGGATTACGATACAGGGGATTGCATTGGCATCCCGGAAATGCAAGATGGCGATATCAGGTGGCAGGACGACAGGCCATGAACACAAATGAGGAAGATGGGAAGCGCACACACGCCGCGCCACCAGCGGCCAGCGTGAGTGACCAAACAGGGCCATCAACCACGAAGACAGCATGTGCACCTAAAGAGGACATAGGCAGCCCCAACGCAAGCAATCCTGGGGAGCCCATGCCCAACGATGAAGAAGATCACACGTCGAAAGCCAGTGCCATCATGGTGGATGTTTCACCCGATAGCACCCCATACCTGACGCTGCATTATGACGAGGCAGCCGAAGGCTGGTTGGAGATTCCAACCCCTGGCGGGTTGATGGCATGGTCATGCCCCAGCATCCCATCACCAGCCCAACCGACACACACTCCATCACCAAAGCGCCCATCAACACCACACACGCCAGCCCAGGCAACAACACCTACGCGGAGTGAGGAGCAGGCCATAGAAGAAGGAATTTACGCTCAGTCCGGCAGTGATGCGCCGAATAAACCAGGCCAGAGCCCGGAAGGCCCCTGGACAGAGGAGCCGTTTCCGGGTCCGACGCAACGAAGGCGATTACCTGGTCACCCTAGGACGGAGCGGGACAGAGGTCGTCCGTTTTCGTCCGCGGAAGTAAAGGGGGGGTGTGACGACCCCAAAAATATGGTGACGTCACATTCTCGCGACAGGCGATGGTCGCCAGCATATTATCAAAATATTTAGGTCTTGAATTAAACCAATGTTTTTGAATTTACAATAAATATCTGAATATACCAATGTTTAAATTTAAGTCGGCTAAACGGGGCGAACAGTGGCACCCTGGTCACCGAGTTGATTGGTGTTAGTGAAGAAAACGACACCTGGTCACCGTATCAACGACACGACCCAAACGACGAACAACCAGACGGGTTGTAAGGTTGGAATCGCATAAGGGAAAGGGAGACGACGATAGAGGCACGGCAAATCATGTACCACAATTCACCACATGATACGACAGAAAGTCGAGCAACAAGTCACCAACAGGAGTTGGTGATTCCACGGCCCTATATAAAGCGCACACTCGACCTGATTTCGGCCTATTGCGAATATTCCGAAATCAGGCTACTTGCGAGACTACCAGCGTGGAGGCAAACGTGTGAAGAGCAGCGGAAAATCTCTGGAAGAATACCTGGAGTATATATCGAAGTCAACGAAGTATATGGAAAATACGAGGGTCCTCGAAGGACAAAGGATTTTTGAACCACGGACAACATTGTGTGGTATTACACAAATATCCTTGGAGACATTTTGGTCTGCCGTTCATGCTCACCACACCCACGTTCAAGCCTTGCTACGCCTACGCTCGCACTAGCCACGCTCCTGCCTATCCTTTTTCGAAATCGCACTACGCATCCCGACACCTACGGTATCATAAATTATCGCCACATATCTACGTCGTCACCCAACCAATTGCCAACGTCGCCGATCAGCTATAACGCCAAAACATCGACGACTATTGCCACTGTTCGCCCAATAGAACCCAATCGAAATCTGTAACTTTTTGAAATTTGAATTATTATTGAATAAAGTCTCTGTTTATATTATAATCTCTGTAAATTATAAATTTTTTCTGTCAACGAAGCCCTGGACATCCGACGAGTCCTTACCCCAGCCTTTGCGACGTTACACCATTATTGGCGATAATGTTCGTAATTTTGAGGTTTTATGTACACTATTATTATCCTGAAGACATTTGATTTCTTTTGAAAAATGTCTCCATTGCATATCTTTCGCTAATCCTAGCAGAGCTTCAGTTGTGTACTCCTTCCAAACTTTTATTGACCTTTTCATAGTCAAATCTCTAAATTTAATTATAACCGCAATCACATTTAAAATGTATTTAAAATTATTTTTGTGATTTATTCTAGTTAAAAATGATTCGTGAATTATTCCTGTCAATACAACTTTAGTTTTCTTCACCCCCGGAAGCACTTCAATTCTCTGCCAACTTTATTTGTAAATTTCCGTAGATTTTAGAAATCCAGCTCCCTCAAACCATAACTTATTGTTGAGCATTTCATTTGCAAACAGTCCAATTGATATTAAATCTGCTGGATTCTCCTTTGTTTTTACATGGTTCCATTTTCTTATATCACTGTTTGATTGAACAAAACTGACTCTATTTGATTCAAATATTTTAAGTGTTGCAGGATCCAACTTGAGCCAACTTAATACAATTTCGGAATCTGAGTAATAAAATACATTATTGAAATTCATCTTTAAACTGTTAAGTATCATTTTCATCAAATCAACTAGTTTATGTAACTATCACCTGCATTGTTTACTGATTTAACATATACGACTGCCCCATAAGCTTCCATTGAAGCATCGCATCCATGTAACTCAATATTTACAGGGTTTTTAATAACCAGTGTCCTTTTAATTTTTAAACCACTCAACTGTGGTAATTGGTTTTTTATCTTATTCCAAATTTCTAAAAGCTCATTGGGAACCTTCATATCCCAATAAATTTTTTATCTTCCATAACTTTTGCAACCGTCACTGGACTAACAATGCCCAGTGGATCAAACAGTTTCGAAATATCTGACAACATACTTCTTTTAGTCATTTTCTCATCATCAACCCACTTACACTTAATCCCCAACATGTCACTAGACGGATTCCATACCACACATAGTGCTTTAACCGTGCTTGCATTATCCAAATCAAGATCCAGTTGTACTTCACAATCTTGAACTGGTATATTTTTGAGCAAATCTGGATGGTTTGCACACCACTTCCTTAATGGCAATCCGTATTTAATTAGCATATTATTTACCGTTTCTTGTACCTGTATAAGTTTTTTAAGGCAATCCCCACCGGTCATCAAATCATCCATGTAGAAATCTCTACGTATAACTTCAGCAGCTTCCTTGCAGTTTCCTTGTTCAATATTTGCTATCATTTGCAAACATTTAACGGCATGATATGGAGCGGCTGATGTCCCATATGTAACTGTCTTAAGTGCATATGTTTTCAAATTTATCTTTTGGGTTCCAACGCCAATATATCAGCTGATATTTTTGGTCATCGTCTTTAACCCATATCTGCCTATACATTTTTTCGATATCTGCAGAAAAAACATATGCATGTTTCCTAAATCTTAACAAGATATTGAACAAATCTTCCCGTAATCGTGGTCCCGTAAATAAAATCTCATTTAAGGATATATTACACTGTGCTACACGAAAAATGTACAGGCATTCCCACCTATATAGTTGGTTTGACACCTTAAAATAATGACTTCCTGTGTTTACAGAATGTTTCTATCACATTAACTTTTTATTTGAGTGTATTTTTAAGTCGAGACTATAGAATTGGCTACTTCTGGTTACTCTGATGGTCGTAGCTTATCTATTTTTGATACGATTTTCAAGTTTTTGGCATTGTTTGAGAAATACAATCTTTTACAAGCCCAAAATGTATAAGTTTTTGAAAACCGTTACAAAATGAAGCAAGTTATTTGCTAAAACCTTATTAAAAATTAAATTTGTTGTTTTTTGAAAATAAAATTTTTCTGCATTTACAGAATTAATTGAATACCTTTAATATATTGTAATCTAAGCTTAGTTTTCTTCAACATTTTTTATTTCTCGTTTCTTTTTATTAAAATTTAAGAGTATGTAAAGAGAAAATTACTGTTACACTGAGAGAATCTTAGAGAGCGTGTGAATAACGGTTAGCTATCTTGTTCTTTACCATCGTGAAAAAAAAATTTCAAAATTGATTAAAAATATAAAAAAAAAGTGTGATAAACGGGATAATTTTTGCTTTATATGTGGATTATTCACAAATTCAAGTAGCAAGATTTGTATATCGAAACATCAAAAAGTAATTACACTCTACGAAAGATATTTCAGTCGTTGCCTTCCACGTAATCAATGGTTTATACCCAAAGTGGCTTGTTCACCATGTTATTCAAAATTGAGGTTATGGGAATCCAATCAATACGGATGACGCTCAATGCCATTCAGTCAGCCAGTAGTTTGGCTTCCACAGCGTATTCATAGAATACCACACTGTTATTTCTGTTTAATCAAAACATCAGGCTACAATTTCAAAACTAGAAATAGTATTAACTATGCTGATGTGGATACTGTAATAAAAGTAGTTAGCCAAAGTGAGGATGTAGTTCATACATCGCCAAGAATCCCATCGCCAGATTTCAGTGAATCCGCAACATCTGCTCTCGTTCCATCGGAATATCTTCCACTTGGCCTCCAGTCAAACGAACGCCACTATGTTTCTCAAGCCGAATTTCGTGATCTCTCACGTGACTTGAATTTGTCAAAGAGACAAACCGAAATCTTAGGTTCAAGAATGCAGCAGTGGAATTTTCTGGAAAATGACGTCAATATTACATTCGCCAGAAGTGAGCAAACTAACGATTTTATGTCATTTTTCACTTCAGACGCAATATGCAGTAATCTGGTATACTGCAATTCTGTTGTTGCATTGTTTGAAAAATTTGGAATAGATCACAATGCAAATGAATGGAGACTATTCATTGATAGTTCCACAACTAGAAAGTGGACTATCTTCGGCTATACCGAAGCTGAAATACCCCCACACAGTAGGAAGAAGTACCTCGAACATAAAATGTGGTCTCAAGACCCTATTTTGAGCCAATTATAGGTGGTTTTGGAGCCCGGAACATGTCCAAAATCCATTTCTAAAAATTTCCAATCAAATCCACCAAAAAAAAAAAATGGTTTCAAGACCCCATTTAGACCCTTATATATGTGGCTACGGAACCTCGGACCATGTCAAAAATACGTTTCTAAACATTTCCAATCGAATACAACCATAAAAAAGACTTGAAAAATGTTTACCTTTTTTTCGGTGTATGGGAGCCACGCCCAGTTTTTATCCGATTTGGCTGATTCTCGAACTTGATCTCAGAATTCACAAGAAAAACATTTTTGAAAATTCTTTAAAAAAAAATTCCGTAATTTGTTTTTTATTTTGTAGGCTTGAAAGCAGTCCTCTTGCATAATGATAACGTTTTTCCAAGTGTTTCATTAGCTTATGCTACTGATATGAAAGAGACGTATCACACTTTGAGTAAAATTTTAAATAATATGGAATACGAGACACATCAATGGAAAATCGTATCAGATTATAAAGTTCTGACAATTCTGAATGGCATGCAAGGGGGATATACTAAATATCCATGCTTTTTATGCGAATGGAACAGCCGATCATTTTCAGAGCACTATATTCAAAAGGATTGGCCAAGTCGTAAGATCTTCACATTAGGTCAACACAATGTTTTAAACATTCCATTAGTTGATCCCAGTCAAATAATTCTGCCACCACTTCACATCAAACTTGGTTTGATTAAGCAATTCGTCAAAGCACTAGAGAAAAATGGTACAACTTTTTAAAATCTTCGAAATATTTTCCCAAAACTTAGCTACGCAAAAATAAAAGAAGGTCGAGTTTTTATTAAAACTATTCTCAAACGTAATTTTAAAAAAATTCTTTGTTTAATATTTCAGAATGAAGCATTTGAGAATCAGATGACCAATATAGAGAGACGAACATGGAACAGTTTTGTTGCAATCTGCGAAAACTTCCTGGGCAATAAACGAAGCGACAACTACGTTGATATTGTAGAAGAACTACTGTGCGCGTATCAAGCAATGGGATGCAATATGTCAACTAAAGTCCACTACTTGCACTCGCATTTAGACTTTTTCCCATCGAATTTAGGACAGTTCAGCGATGAGCATGGAGAACGTTTCCATCAAGAAATATTGCAAATAGAACAACGATATGTTGGAAAAGATAATTCATTTTCGTATCATCTTTTTTTTAATAACTTGGTCAATTTTCCACCGGTTTTAAAATCTTTATACATTTTGGACTTAGAAAAGATTTCACTTTTCAAACAATGCCAAAAACTTGAAAATCGGATAAAAAATTGATAAGCTACGACCATCAGAGTAACCAGAAGTAGCCAATTCTATAGTCTCGACTTAAAAATACACTAAAAAAAAAAGTTGATGTGATAAACATTCTGTAAACGCAGGAAGTCATTATTTTAAGGTGTCAAACTAACTATATAGGTGGGAATGCCTGTACATTTTTCGTGTAGCACAGTGTAATTAAATTCTTTCACATATGACCTAGTTCTAAAAAAAATTTTTTCTCCCCCCTTTTTCCCCTTTTTCCCCCCTATTTTACTCTTTTTCCCTAATGCGAACCTAAGTAAAAAATTTCAGCCTTGTAGCTTACAAATTACGAAAGTTAGGTCTTTAAATTGGCTCCATCCCGCTCCCCTTTGCCCCCACACCCCCCTTTCCAAAGGGTAAAAAATTTCATTTTGTCAATAAGAACTCACCTACCAAATTTCAACAATGTAGCATGAAGGAATTGGAAATTATGCCATGTTGAGTCTCCCCACGGCCCCCTACGCCTCTGATGGACCCCAAAATTTAATAGAATGCATTGTTCTATCAGTGTTCCAAATTTCAGCTCTCTAGCTCATGTGGAAGTGTATGAAAAAGCTCGCCGCAGATTTGAGGATATATATATATATAGTCCGCCCAAAGCAAGTTAATATAAGGGTTATAAAAAGTACAATTCATTCTGGAATGTCCAGAATTAGAACATATGTGACATAGTTTGTGTTCATTAACTTTATCACATCTTTCATTTACAGACAACCCTTTAAACTTACTACATTGTGATAGAAAATTCTTATTTCCACATCCCATGACACATTTAACCCCACCCTGGTTAGGGAACTTTTTTACAGGTAACCTTCAAACCTTCATCCTCATGTTTATATGTGAACTGTCTCTTGCTTGCCTCTAGTGCAAAACCCTCTTGTTCCAAAAATTCAGTTAAAAATTCTACTTTTGGGAGTTCTTTAGAATTCTTTAAAAAAGTTTCAAAATTCTTACGTAAATTTTCATCCATTTTCCTGGTCAGCATAAAACACATAAAGGCTTAAAGCAATTCATCAGCACCTAACCTCGTTGCATATAATGCCTGTAAGGACTCTTGAATTAAAATGAATTGCTGTTATAGCGCGTATTCGAAATGTCCTTTGAATGTATAAGTTGAACATACAGTTCTTTAAATGAATTCCATTTAGCATAATAGCCATAAAAATTCGGAATTTCAATTGACGGCATTTTAAAATGCAAATTTCCATTGCTAGATTCTTTTATCGTAGCTTCTTTCGACATATTATTATATTCATCTTGCAAAGAATAATATTTATACCCCCACACTCACTGTGGCAGGGTATACTAACTTTGTCACAACGTTTGTAACGCCCATAAGGAGGCGTGTCCGGTATGGAAAAGTATATATATTCTTGATCAGTATCACCTCCTGAGTCGATTTAGCGATGTCCGTCTGTCTGTCCGTCCGTCTGTCCGTCTGTCCGTCCGCACGATAGCGGTCGCAGTTTTGGAGATATCGACTTGAAACTTTGGGTACATGTTTTTCTCGTGAATACTGAGATCAAGTTCGAGAATCAGCCAAATCGGACAAAAACTGGGCGTACACCGAAAAAAAAGGTAAACATTTTTTATCGTTGTATTCGATTGGAAATGTTTAGAAACGTATTTTTGACATGGTCCGAGGTTCCGCAGCCACATATATAAGGGTCTAAATGCGGTCTTGAGACCAATTTTTTTTTTTTTGTGGATTTAATTGGAAATTTTTAAGAAATGGATTTTGGACATGGTCCGGGCTCCAAAACCACCTATAATTGGCTCAAAATAGGGTCTTGAGACCCCTATTTTTTATGTTCGAGATACTTCTTCCTACTGTGTGGGGGTATTTCAGCTTCGGTATAGCCGAAGATAGTCCACTCTCTAGTTTTCTGTCAGTTCGTCGTCATCGACATATTTTTCGATATATTGGAAATATACCTGTTCCACCATATTGGCATAGTGCCTTCCAATTTTACCCCCTTCTCAATAAAACCCTCCATCTTTATTTGAAAGGTTCTTAAAACGTACTGGAATTTTCGTACTACCCCGGAACGCTCTACTTCCTTTTTTGTTGATGTATTAGCAACATCGGAAATACTGGCTTTATTTATTTTTTTTGCCTTAACTAAATCTCCTAATTCTTTGAGTTTAGTTCTACAAAAATGGTACTTGGTAGTAATGTCAGCGCTTAGTTTTTGTTTAAAATAATCTTGATTTTTTAACTCCTTCTCAAATTTTTCCAAATAAACATTGTTTTCTGAAAACTTTACGAAAGTGTCTCGCAAATTCTTTGCCAGTTTTTCGAGTTCCTCAATGCTATTTAGCTTTCCGCCCTTATTAATCTTCTCCCACCATGAAAGGATGAAAGCTGGTTTTTAGAAATACAACCACCTTTAATGTTTCAGCAACAATATTATTAATATCTTTTGCCGAATTCTTTTTGAATCTGATTTTTAAAATATAAATAATTTTACTTGTATTTTTATACCCCCACACTCACTGTGGCAGGGTATACTAACTTTGTCACAACGTTTGTAACGCCCATAAGGAGGCGTGTCCGGTATGGAAAAGTATATATATTCTTGATCAGTATCACCTCCTGAGTCGATTTAGCGATGTCCGTCTGTCTGTCCGTCCGTCTGTCCGTCTGTCCGTCCGCACGATAGCGGTCGCAGTTTTGGAGATATCGACTTGAAACATGTTTTTCTCGTGAATACTGAGATCAAGTTCGAGAATCAGCCAAATCGGACAAAAACTGGGCGTGGCTCCCATACACCGAAAAAAAAGGTAAAAATTTTTCAAGTCTTTTTTATTGTTGTATTCCATTGGAAATGTTTAGAAACGTATTTTTGACATGGTCCGAGGCTCCGAAGCCACATATATAAGGGTCTAAATGTGGTCCTGAGACCAATTTTTTTTTTTTTCGGATTTGATTGGAAATTTTTAGAAATGGATTTTGGACATGTTTGGGCTCCAAAACCACCTATAATTGGCTCAAAATAGGGTCTTGAGACCACATTTTTTTATGTTCGAGGTACTTCTTTCTACTGTGTGGGGGTATTTCAACTTCGGTATAGCCGAAGATAGTCCACTCTCTAGTTTTTTTTTAATTTTTCAATTTAGAAATTCGAATATTAATATTTTTAATTGACTCTTTGAGACTTCTTAAAACAGACTTCAACTACAAAAAATTTCTTTTATTTTGCATTAAAATCGTTTTTCAAGCAAAGAGTTCAATTTTTTCCGCAATTTTCTAGAACAATACAAAAAATTTGTATTTCGTATTTTAATGTTTGTAGACACTATTTTAAAAATATAAATTTTAAAATTTGTTCCTGCTTACCCTTTATTTAATTTGGTATATTGGTTCTGCTCCGCATGCACTTATTATTTTGTTTTAATATATATATATATATTTTTAAAACACTTTTTTAATTTTTACACAAAAAACAGCACGAATTTTAGCTCTTTAAATTATTAATAAAAATGGTACGCGAACTTTTCTCGGGGTCACCATGTAAATTTTAAACAACGCGCGACGTTGACTGATGTTAGTTTACTACTACGACTACTTTTTACGGCAGTCCTTTATTTATATTATTATTTAAACCTACTTACAATACAAAAAATATCTTAAAAACTACCTACAATATATATAAAGATATCCTAAAAACTACCTAGTTACATGAAGTGTGTGCAGTCCATGAAGTGTGTGAAATCCACTTTATTGATTCAAGGGAAAACGACAGTTTCCATTGAATATCATGTCTCGCTTGGCTCAGATTTTGGGTTTTCTAAACGGCACCAACCATTTGTTGGTACAGTTTAGTAAATTTATCGCGCTATTTTTAACTAAAACTTTATTTAAACTAACTAAAATCAAAAATCCCCACGCGATAATTAAATTCCCTATTTGCCCGAAAAGCACAGTCGCGAAGCGTGGGATTTAAGACGACCCTCGCGGTATGGTATCCCCGGACGAACGAACAACACGAACACACGAAAACCTGATAAATAAACTTCTTTTAAAAACTACACCGAAACTGCCGCAATAGATATATATATAGGTATATAACTATATATAAAAGAAACGGAAATTTTCCCGACACAAGGAAAATAATACCGAACACAAACCCTTTTTCAAAATCAACACAAACCGACAATCACCCAAAAGAAATTATTCGTACACCAAAAATTAAATTTTTTTAAACGCAATTGATTTGCGGGACCAGACCAACCTGTCTGAAATCCCTCGCACGATTCTTTGCAGAATCTATTCACCAGCTGGACTTCGATAAAATTCGATGTCCAGCAACAACTTGGCTCTGATGCGGGACAACACAAACAAAAAAGGAATAAGGAAGAGGGGGGGAAAAACGGCCAAACAAATTCCAAGCAAACTACTTGGACGGAAACACTTCACCAAAACAAATCACGACCGAACACAACCTGTCCAACTCTATTCAATTCCTCAATTTCAAAACACTAAATGGCCGACTGCCACAAATAAAACAAAGCAAAATAAACACTAGCTGGCAAAACTAAACCAGCGCCCAAAAATACTCCCTTTGGAACACTTGTCCTCCAGCCACAGTCCGACGATGGCAACAGCTCCACTTCACCACTCAAAAAAATACAATTTTAAAAAAGGAAAGAAAATTATCCAAATTTTGGAAACAACTAATTTAAGATTCAATTCAATTAGAAAAACCAAAGCTTTTGCCACTCTCCTTCTTCCCTGCTCAAAAAGAACTAAACGAAATTAGAATATATGAGCGCCTATGACGCTCACTTTCCATTTATCTTTACATAGAGTGCGGCTTACGCAGAAACCAGTGTCCGCAGTCGGGGCTTTACCCATACCTATATGCGAAAAATCTCTTCAGATTTTTCTAGGTGTGTTTGGCAAATTTACATATACCCCCCTGCACCCACCAAAATGAAATATACATTTTGGCGGCACTCATGTACGTATAGGCGAAAGCAAAAATGTACTCAAATTCCTCTCCCTCAAACAGGTTCAAAAAGTACAAAAGCTTTAGTCCAGGTTTTGACAATTTACTATTGTAATGGCGAAGCTGGCAATACCCTCATCGGATCGCCGCCGCTCACTGAGCTAACTTAACGAAAGCAAAAGCGAAAGAAAGGAGAAGAAAGCAAGAGAACTTTGACAGCTCAAACGAAATATTCAGTTTTCTTCTTCCGCGCGCCGGCCGCATTTCGCCCGCGAGTGTCGAATTTGTTTTGCTTAACAAATTAAGCAAAACAAATATATTTATATCAAAAAGTGACAATCAATAAAATTGTGCAGTGCGTTAATTCGGTCAGTGCGTGTGTGATTTTGTTCCTCCGATTTTGTTCGCCCGTCGCCCCGAACAAAAGGGAAACATAAAAAAACAAAACAAACAATAAAAACAACAACATTCGTGTCGCGATTTTATACCGCGACAACCCCACCTCCACCTCCGCGAAAGTTGCTTGGTCTCCTGAGACCAGCCAACTTTCGAATCTAACCGGAGAAAATCACCCTGAGTCGATGTGCGACCTAAGGTCCTGCACATGCCATGTCCCCTTTTCTCGTCCGTCTTCGTCTTCCAAAACATATGTCCACGGAGACACCCTCTTCTTAACACTAAACGGTCCAACAAATTTCGGAGCTAACTTCGCTGCAAAATAGTTTGCAGCATCGGACAAAACAAAATTACGTCTCCATACTAACTCGTGCGGTAAATACTGTACATCTCTACGTCTGAGATTGTAAGTCTTTGCTGTCTTGGCAGTTGCCATTTCTAACTTCTTCCGTATGTCTTCCCTCAAGTCTGCCATTAACTTGGCCCGGTCCTCACTACTACTGTCCGGTTGGTCTGAGTCTCCCACTCGTCTATAATCTCTATCACCCCTGACCGCCATATTTCGGCCAAAATTCACGAAGTATGGAGACGCTATCAAAACCTCATGCTGCGATGTTCGAATGCAGCACGCCACCTTTGAGAGATGAGAATCCCATGTCCGATGGTTTTCTGAAATATATGCTCTCAAAGTGGTCTTAATTATTTGGTTGATCCGCTCGGCCGGATTGGCCTGCGGATGATAGTGTGCAGTGTACCGCGAAACTGTGGCCCATTGTCGCATACAATGGACCTCGGAACTCCAAAGAGCAGGAAGACATTATCTTTCAACTCCTTGCAAACACTCTTTGCCGTTGCATTTCGCAACGGAAACAACAATGGGAATTTGGTGAAGTAGTCAACCACCGTTAAAATATAACAAAATCCCCGACTAGACTTCACCAAGGGTCCCACCAGATCTACGCAGATCATTTCCCAAGGTTCTAACTTCTTTGTCCTCTCTACCATACAACCAGCTGGCTTATTGTTGTCAGGTTTCACCCTCTGGCAAACCTGACAACCTTTAATATATCCAGCTATCTCTGCCTTCATTTTCGGCCAATAATATTTCTCAATTACCCTAGCGTATGTTTTCCTAACGCCCATGTGCCCCGATAATGGATTATCGTGACACTCGAATAAAATACTGCGCCTATCACTCTTGCCCACAACTCTCTTCCACTCGTACCCAGCACTAAACAAACTTTTTGTCCCTGCCTTTATGTGTTTATATAACACCACATTTTCAATTCTCCAAGCTGGGTAATCGAGTGGTTTATCCTCCACTTTCCTAACCATGGAATCCACCCATGGATCTCTAACACGCCCATCTACCTCCCCTACGACTGGGACACCTCTAGAAAGCATGTCGGGCACAACATGATCTTTCCCCTTACGATGTATGATTTCATAATCGTATTGCTGGAGCTTTAAAGCCCACCTAGCCAACCTACCGCAAGGATCTTTCAAATTGTTGAGCCATACCAACGAATAATGATCTGTCACCACTGTGAACCTAACCCCTTCGATGTATGGCCTCAACTTCTCAACTGCCCACAAAACAGCCAAACACTCCTTCTCGGTAGTGGAATAATTCCTCTCGCACCTACTCAACGACCTGCTCAAATATGAAATGACCTTCTCCCCTTCATCAAACTGCTGTGTCAAAACGGCACCTATTCCAAAATCGGAAGCATCAGTCTGAACTACGAAGGGTCGTTCGAAATCAGGACAGCTCAGGACCGGCGCCGTCACTAGGCGCTCCTTGGCCTTCAAAAAGCTGTCCTCGCACTCCGGCGACCATCTAAACCTGTTCTTCTTCTTTAGAAGATCAGTTAGAGGCTTAACCAAATCAGCGAAATTCGAAACAAACCTACGATACCAAGAAATGGTGCCAACAAACGACCTGACTTCCCTTACATTTTTGGGCGCTGGAATTTTCAGCATTGCCTCAACTTTCTCGGGGTCAACGTGCAAGCCCTGTCGATCAACAACATAACCTAAGTACCGTAGCGAAGAAAGACAAAAATTACATTTTTCCCTATTCAATCTAAGCCCTGCCGAACAAATCCTCCTCAGGACCTCCTTCAGAACCTCAACATGCTTATCAAATGTATTTGTAACAATAATAATATCGTCCAAATACACGAAAACATGGGGTTCCAAGTCAGCCCCAAGGACCTCATCTATAAATCTCTGCCAAGTTGCAGGCGCATTGTGCAGGCCATAAGGCATGCGCTTGAACTGGTAGAGCCCCCTACCCGGAACTGTAAATGCCGTGCAGGCCCTAGACTCCTTCTCTACTGGGATCTGCCAATAAGCGGATTTTATATCCAAACTAGAGAGATATTTGGCGTCCTTTAGCTTATCTAAAGTAGCCGAAATATATGGGAGGGGGTAACTATCTCGATCCGTATTTTTATTCAGTGTCCTATAGTCGACACAAAACCTACAACTCCCATCCTTTTCCTAATCATCACAACCGGTGATGCCCAAGGGCTGTGAGAAATCTCAATCACACCCTTTTCTAACATATCCTCTATTTCCTCATCTATGCGCCTCTGAATAGCGGGCGATACCGGATAGTATCGCTGCTTGACTGGTTCCACATTTGGCTTTGTACGAATCCGATGTTCGACCAAATGTGTACAACCAAGTCCCTCAGGCATAGACCTAAAAACATCTGCAACAAACTCCTCAAGAACCGATTTTTCCCTAGTTGACAACGAAGACCTATCAACTATCGCCGCTACTGACGAGACCTCGACTTGGTCGGAAAACCTCCACTGATTCTTGGCCAAATCTGGCACTACACCGGCCTTAGACCAAAAGTCTACTCCAAGAATCAATGATTGGGGTAAATCCGGTATTACGAGGCATTCAACGAGGACCGACTTGCCCTCTACCTCGAAAGGGACCGAAACTACCCCCCTAACCGGAACTTCTTCACCATCAGCAAGCGCAACCTTGCTGACCGCAGACGCCAATAAACTTATCCCCCAGGACTTTAATGTGTCCCAGCCTGGCCTACCAAGAATCGTCCTGGTGGCCCCCGAATCTAAAAGCCCTAACATACGCACTCCAAAAATTTTAACACCTAAATATGGCCTATTATCCAATTCTCTACCTAACAACGTAAAACTCAGACAAACTTCGGACGGACGTTGCCTCTGAGGCCTACCACTATTTGCCCTAGCCAGCTGGTTTCCCGCAGGCAACCTACCTAAACCTCGCGAACTTCTTGCCCTGCTTCCACAAGAGCTCGCTCCCCATTTCCCGACTCTTCGCTGGCCCTCGGAGCCGCTCTCGGGGCCGCCTCCCTGTCCGAGCGCTCCTGTAATTGCCCTGCTCTCTGAGAGCATCGGGGGCAATCACGCTTCATCACGCCAGGCCGCCCGCAGCCGCGGCAAATAACCGCCTTTCGGCAGTTTACCGAAACATGCCCAAACTTCTTGCAGTTAAAGCACCTGAACGGACGCCTAGCCCGTTGAGGTGCCCTAATTCTCCGCTCCAATCTAAGATTGCGCAGCGGAGCCCTGACTGCAACCACTTCCGGCTCGGCCGAAACGTATGCCAAGTCTGGCTCCAGCAAGTCTTTGGACCGGCTGCTGGGCGGCGGCACGAATGCTTCCACATTCGCCCGCACAGCCTCCAGTTTCCGACCCAAGGAAACCAACTCCGAAAGACTCTCAGGCTCAGCCAAGCCCAGCTGAGTCTGATAAAAAGGACACAAATTAGCCCTGACCAGACCCAACATACGTTTCTCCGGCAAGGACTCGGACAGACGACGGAACAGACCCCTCATAACCGCTACATAAATGCCTATGGACTCAGCCCCACCTTGAGTCCTTTTCCTAATTTCGTCTAACAAGCGGTCATCATAATTATGGGGCAGAAACTCTAACTTCAGCTGAACGACCAATTCTCGCCAGCTGCAAACATACCTTCGGGCATCACGGAACCAAATCAAAGCCCTCAAACAACAAAGCCTAAAACTGGTCATTAAAAAAATTATTAAAAAAAACTCAAAAAAAAAATTACCAAAATTTAAAAACATAATTCCAAAAAAAAATTCATATATAAAAATAAACCAGCGTACCACGCTCACAGAATTAAAAAAAATTTAAATAAATAAAATCAAATTGAAAAAAAAATTAAAAAAACAAAACAGTAATTGGCAAAAAGGCGGACAACACCACCAAACACCAAAAATTACAAAAAACTAGAGAGTGGACTATCTTCGGCTATACCGAAGTTGAAATACCCCCACACAGTAGGAAGAAGTACCTCGAACATATAAAAATGTGGTCTCCAGACCCTACTTTGAGCCAATTATAGGTGGTTTTGGAGCCCGGACCATGTCCAAAATCCATTTCTAAAAATTTCCAATTAAATCCACAAAAAAAAAAAAAATTGGTCTCAAGACCCCATTTAGACCCTTATATATGTGGCTTCGGAACCTCGGACCATGTCAAAAATACGTTTCTAAACATTTCCAATCGAATACAACAATAAAAAATTTTTACCTTTTTTTTCGGTGTATGGGAGCCACGCCCAGTTTTTGTCCGATTTGGCTGATTCTCGAACTTGATCTCAGTATTCACGAGAAAAACATGTACCCAAAGTTTCAAGTCGATATCTCCAAAACTGCGACCGCTATCGTGCGGACGGACAGACGGACAGACGGACAGACGGACAGACGGACAGACGGACAGACGGACAGACGGACAGACGGACAGACGGACAGACGGACAGACGGACAGACAGACGGACATCGCGAAATCGACTCAGGAGGTGATACTGATCAAGAATATATATACTTTTCCATACCGGACACGCCTCCTTATGGGCGTTACAAACGTTGTGACAAAGTGAGTATACCCTGCCACAGTGAGTGTGGGGGTATAAAAATTTTAAAAAATAAAATGGAACGGACTCACCGAACTATCGCGATCTCCGCTGCTCCGACCAATTCAAAAAAAGCTAAATAAATAATAAAAATTAATTAGTCAAAATATAAAAAAAAAATATACAAAACACTGAAAACACCACAAAAAAAAAATTATTTATTAAAATCAAAAAAAAATTTAATTTAAAAAAAAAAACCCGAAAAATAGAAAAAGAAATATTACAAAAAAAATCAATTTTCAAAAAAAAATTATACAACAAAAAAAAATTTTAAACTTATTAAAAAAAAATTTTAAAAAAGTTAATATTTAAAAAAACTTTAAACAAAATGGCCCCACGTTGGGCGCCAGCTTATCGCGCTATTTTTAACTAAAACTTTATTGAAACTAACTAAAATCAAAAATCCCCACGCGATAATTAAATTCCCTATTTGCCCGAAAAGCAGAGTCGCGAAGCGTGGGATTTAAGACGACCCTCGCGGTATGGTATCCCCGGACGAACGAACAACACGAACACACGAAAACCTGATAAATAAACTTCTTTTAAAAACTACACCGAAACTGCCGCAATAGATATATATATAGGTATATAACTATATATAAAAGAAACGGAAATTTTCCCGACACAAGGAAAAAAATACCGAACACAAACCCTTTTTCAAAATCAACACAAACCGACAATCACCCAAAAGAAATTATTCGTACACCAAAAATTAAATTTTTATACCCCCACACACACTGTGGCAGGGTATACTCACTTTGTCACAACGTTTGTAACGCCCATAAGGAGGCGTGTCCGGTATGGAAAAGTGTATATATTCTTGATCAGCATCACCTCCTGAGTCGATTTAGCGATGTCCGTCTGTCTGTCCGTCTGTCCGTCTGTCCGTCTGTCCGTCTGACCATCTGTCCGTCTGTCCGTCTGTCCGTCCGCACGATAGAGGTCGCAGTTTTGGAGATATCAACTTGAAACTTTGGGTACATGTTTTTCTCGTGAATACTGAGATCAAGTTCGAGAATCAGCCAAATCGGACAAAAACTGGGCGTGGCTCCCATACACCGAAAAAAAAGGTAAAAATTGTTCAAGTCTTTTTTATTGTTGTATTCGATTGGAAATGTTTAGAAACGTATTTTTGACATGGTCCGAGGTTCCGAAGCCACATATATAAGGGTCTGAATGGGGTCTTGAGACCAAAATTTTTTTTTTGGTGGATTTGATTGGAAATTTTTAGAAATGGATTTTGGACATGTTCCGGGCTCCAAAACCACCTATAGTTGGGTCAAAATAGGGTCTTGAGACCACATTTTTTTATATTCGAGGTACTTCTTCCTACAGTGTGGGGGTATTTCAGCTTCGGTATTTCAGCTGGACTTCGATAAAATTCGATGTCCAGCAACAACTTGGCTCTGATGCGGGACAACACAAACAAAAAAGGAATAAGGAAGAGGGGGGGAAAAACGGCCAAACAAATTCCAAGCAAACTACTTGGACGGAAACACTTCACCAAAACAAATCACGACCGAACACAACCTGTCCAACTCTATTCAATTCCTCAATTTCAAAACACTAAATGGCCGACTGCCACAAATAAAACAAAGCAAAATAAACACTAGCTGGCAAAACTAAACCAGCGCCCAAAAATACTCCCTTTGGAACACTTGTCCTCCAGCCACAGTCCGACGATGGCAACAGCTCCACTTCACCACTCAAAAAAATACAATTTTAAAAAAGGAAAGAAAATTATCCAAATTTTGGAAACAACTAATTTAAGATTCAATTCAATTAGAAAAACCAAAGCTTTTGCCACTCTCCTTCTTCCCTGCTCAAAAAGAACTAAACGAAATTAGAATATATGACGCCTATGACGCTCACTTTCCATTTATCTTCCCACATACATAGAGTGCGGCTTACGCAGAAACCAGTGTCCGCAGTCGGGGCTTTACCCATACCTATATGCGAAAAATCTCTTCAGATTTTTCTAGGTGTGTTTGGCAAATTTACATATACCCCCCTGCACCCACCAAAATGAAATATACATTTTGGCGGCACTCAATTACGTATAGGCGAAAGCAAAAATGTTCTCAAATTCCCCTCCCTCAAACAGGTTCAAAAAGTACAAAAGCTTTAGTCCAGGTTTTGACAATTTACTATTGTAATGGCGAAGCTGGCAATACCCTCATCGGATCGCCGCAACATTCGTGTCGCGATTTTATACCGCGACAACCCCACCTCCACCTCCGCGAAAGTTGCTTGGTCTCCTGAGACCAGCCAACTTTCGAATCTAACCGGAGAAAATCACCCTGAGTCGATGTGCGGCCTAAGGTCCTGCACATGCCATGTCCACTTTTCTCGTCCGTCTTCGTCTTCCAAAACATATGTCCACGGAGACACCCTCTTTTTAACCCTAAACGGTCCAACAAATTTCGTAGCTAACTTCGCTGCAAAATAGTTTGCAGAATCGGACAAAACAAAATTACGTCTCCATACTAACTCGTGCGGTAAATACTGTACATCTCTACGTCTGAGATTGTAAGTCTTTGCTGTCTTGGCACTTGCCATTTCTAACTTCTTCCGTATGTCTTCCCTCAAGTCTGCCATTAACTTGGCCCGGTCCTCACTACTACTGTCCGGTTGGTCTGAGTCTCCCACTCGTCTATAATCTCTATCACCCCTGACCGCCATATTTCGGCCAAAATTCACGAAATATGGAGACGCCCCCAATACCTCATGCTGCGATGTTCGAATGCAGCACGCCACCTTTGAGAGATGAGAATCCCATGTCCGATGGTTTTCTGAAATATATGCTCTCAAAGTGGTCTTAATTATTTGGTTGATCCGCTCGGCCGGATTGGCCTGCGGATGATAGTGTGCAGTGTACCGCGAAACTGTGGCCCATTGTCGCATACAATGGACCTCGGAACTCCAAAGAGCAGGAAGACATTATCTTCCAACTCCTTGCAAACACTCTTTGCCGTTGCATTTCGCAACGGAAACAACAATGGGAATTTGGTGAAGTAGTCAACCACCGTTAAAATATAACAAAATCCCCGACTAGACTTCACCAAGGGTCCCACCAGATCTACGCAGATCATTTCCCAAGGTTCTAACTTCTTTGTCCTCTCTACCATACAACCAGCTGGCTTATTGTTGTCAGGTTTCACCCTCTGGCAAACCTGACAACCTTTAATATATCTAGCTATCTCTGCCTTCATTTTCGGCCAATAATATTTCTCAATTACCCTAGCGTATGTTTTCCTAACGCCCATGTGCCCCGATAATGGATTATCGTGACACTCGAATAAAATACTGCGCCTATCACTCTTGCCCACAACTCTCTTCACTCGTACCCAGCACTAAACAAACTTTTTGTCCCTGCCTTTATGTGTTTATATAACACCACATTTTCAATTCTCCAAGCTGGGTAATCGAGTGGTTTATCCTCCACTTTCCTAACCATGGAATCCACCCATGGATCTCTAACACGCCCATCTACCTCCCCTACGACTGGGACACCTCTAGAAAGCATGTCGGGCACAACATGATCTTTCCCCTTACGATGTATGATTTCATAATCGTATTGCTGGAGCTTTAAAGCCCACCTAGCCAACCTACCGCAAGGATCTTTCAAATTGTTGAGCCATACCAACGAATAATGATCTGTCACCACTGTGAACCTAACCCCTTCGATGTATGGCCTCAACTTCTCAACTGCCCACAAAACAGCCAAACACTCCTTCTCGGTAGTGGAATAATTCCTCTCGCACCTACTCAACGACCTGCTCAAATATGAAATGACCTTCTCCCCTTCATCAAACTGCTGTGTCAAAACGGCACCTATTCCAAAATCGGAAGCATCAGTCTGAACTACGAAGGGTCGTTCGAAATCAGGACAGCTCAGGACCGGCGCCGTCACTAGGCGCTCCTTGGCCTTCAAAAAGCTGTCCTCGCACTCCGGCGACCATCTAAACCTGTTCTTCTTCTTTAGAAGATCAGTTAGAGGCTTAACCAAATCAGCGAAATTCGAAACAAACCTACGATACCAAGAAATGGTGCCAACAAACGACCTGACTTCCCTTACATTTTTGGGCGCTGGAATTTTCAGCATTGCCTCAACTTTCTCGGGGTCAACGTGCAAGCCCTGTCGATCAACAACATAACCTAAGTACCGTAGCGAAGAAAGACAAAAATTACATTTTTCCCTATTCAATCTAAGCCCTGCCGAACAAATCCTCCTCAGGACCTCCTTCAGAACCTCAACATGCTTATCAAATGTATTTGTAACAATAATAATATCGTCCAAATACACGAAAACATGGGGTTCCAAGTCAGCCCCAAGGACCTCATCTATAAATCTCTGCCAAGTTGCAGGCGCATTGTGCAGGCCATAAGGCATGCGCTTGAACTGGTAGAGCCCCCTACCCGGAACTGTAAATGCCGTGCAGGCCCTAGACTCCTTCTCTACTGGGATCTGCCAATAAGCGGATTTTATATCCAAACTAGAGAGATATTTGGCGTCCTTTAGCTTATCTAAAGTAGCCGAAATATATGGGAGGGGGTAACTATCTCGATCCGTATTTTTATTCAGTGTCCTATAGTCGACACAAAACCTACAACTCCCATCCTTTTCCTAATCATCACAACCGGTGATGCCCAAGGGCTGTGAGAAATCTCAATCACACCCTTTTCTAACATATCCTCTATTTCCTCATCTATGCGCCTCTGAATAGCGGGCGATACCGGATAGTATCGCTGCTTGACTGGTTCCACATTTGGCTTTGTACGAATCCGATGTTCGACCAAATGTGTACAACCAAGTCCCTCAGGCATAGACCTAAAAACATCTGCAACAAACTCCTCAAGAACCGATTTTTCCCTAGTTGACAACGAAGACCTATCAACTATCGCCGCTACTGACGAGACCTCGACTTGGTCGGAAAACCTCCACTGATTCTTGGCCAAATCTGGCACTACACCGGCCTTAGACCAAAAGTCTACTCCAAGAATCAATGATTGGGGTAAATCCGGTATTACGAGGCATTCAACGAGGACCGACTTGCCCTCTACCTCGAAAGGGACCGAAACTACCCCCCTAACCGGAACTTCTTCACCATCAGCAAGCGCAACCTTGCTGACCGCAGACGCCAATAAACTTATTCCCCAGGACTTTAATGTGTCCCAGCCTGGCCTACCAAGAATCGTCCTGGTGGCCCCTGAATCTAAAAGCCCTAACATACGCACTCCAAAAATCCTAACGCCTAAATATGGCCTATTATCCAATTCTCTACCTAACAACGTAAAACTCAGACAAACTTCGGACGGACGTTGCCTCTGAGGCCTACCACTATTTGCCCTAGCCAGCTGGTTTCCCGCAGGCAACCTACCTAAACCTCGCGAACTTCTTGCCCTGCTTCCACAAGAGCTCGCTCCCCATTTCCCGACTCTTCGCTGGCCCTCGGAGCCGCTCTCGGGGCCGCCTCCCTGTCCGAGCGCTCCTGTAATTGCCCTGCTCTCTGAGAGCATCGGGGGCAATCACGCTTCATCACGCCAGGCCGCCCGCAGCCGCGGCAAATAACCGCCTTTCGGCAGTTTACCGAAACATGCCCAAACTTCTTGCAGTTAAAGCACCTGAACGGACGCCTAGCCCGTTGAGGTGCCCTAATTCTCCGCTCCAATCTAAGATTGCGCAGCGGAGCCCTGACTGCAACCACTTCCGGCTCGGCCGAAACGTATGCCAAGTCTGGCTCCAGCAAGTCTTTGGACCGGCTGCTGGGCGGCGGCACGAATGCTTCCACATTCGCCCGCACAGCCTCCAGTTTCCGACCCAAGGAAACCAACTCCGAAAGACTCTCAGGCTCAGCCAAGCCCAGCTGAGTCTGATAAAAAGGACACAAATTAGCCCTGACCAGACCCAACATACGTTTCTCCGGCAAGGACTCGGACAGACGACGGAACAGACCCCTCATAACCGCTACATAAATGCCTATGGACTCAGCCCCACCTTGAGTCCTTTTCCTAATTTCGTCTAACAAGCGGTCATCATAATTATGGGGCAGAAACTCTAACTTCAGCTGAACGACCAATTCTCGCCAGCTGCAAACATACCTTCGGGCATCACGGAACCAAATCAAAGCCCTCAAACAACAAAGCCTAAAACTGGTCATTAAAAAAATTATTAAAAAAAACTCAAAAAAAAAATTACCAAAATTTAAAAACATAATTCCAAAAAAAAATTCATATATAAAAATAAACCAGCGTACCACGCTCACAGAATTAAAAAAAATTTAAATAAATAAAATCAAATTGAAAAAAAAATTAAAAAAACAAAACAGTAATTGGCAAAAAGGCGGACAACACCACCAAACACCAAAAATTACAAAAAAAAATTTTAAAAAATAAAATGGAACGGACTCACCGAACTATCGCGATCTCCGCTGCTCCGACCAATTCAAAAAAGCTAAATAAATAATAAAAATTAATTAGTCAAAATATAAAAAAAAAATATACAAAACACTAAAAACACCACAAAAAAAAAATTATTTATTAAAATCAAAAAAAAATTCAATTTAAAAAAAAAAAACCCGAAAAATAGAAAAAGAAATATTACAAAAAAAATCAATTTTCAAAAAAAAATTATACAACAAAAAAAAATTTTAAACTTATTAAAAAAAAATTTTAAAAAAGTTAATATTTAAAAAAACTTTAAACAAAATGGCCCCACGTTGGGCGCCAGCTTATCGCGCTATTTTTAACTAAAACTTTATTGAAACTAACTAAAATCAAAAATCCCCACGCGATAATTAAATTCCCTATTTGCCCGAAAAGCAGAGTCGCGAAGCGTGGGATTTAAGACGACCCTCGCGGTATGGTATCCCCGGACGAACGAACAACACGAACACACGAAAACCTGATAAATAAACTTCTTTTAAAAACTACACCGAAACTGCCGCAATAGATATATATATAGGTATATAACTATATATAAAAGAAACGGAAATTTTCCCGACACAAGGAAAAAAATACCGAACACAAACCCTTTTTCAAAATCAACACAAACCGACAATCACCCAAAAGAAATTATTCGTACACCAAAAATTAAATTTTTATACCCCCACACACACTGTGGCAGGGTATACTCACTTTGTCACAACGTTTGTAACGCCCATAAGGAGGCGTGTCCGGTATGGAAAAGTGTATATATTCTTGATCAGCATCACCTCCTGAGTCGATTTAGCGATGTCCGTCTGTCTGTCCGTCTGTCCGTCTGTCCGTCTGACCATCTGTCCGTCTGTCCGTCCGCACGATAGAGGTCGCAGTTTTGGAGATATCAACTTGAAACTTTGGGTACATGTTTTTCTCGTGAATACTGAGATCAAGTTCGAGAATCAGCCAAATCGGACAAAAACTGGGCGTGGCTCCCATACACCGAAAAAAAAGGTAAAAATTGTTCAAGTCTTTTTTATTGTTGTATTCGATTGGAAATGTTTAGAAACGTATTTTTGACATGGTCCGAGGTTCCGAAGCCACATATATAAGGGTCTGAATGGGGTCTTGAGACCAAAATTTTTTTTTTGGTGGATTTGATTGGAAATTTTTAGAAATGGATTTTGGACATGTTCCGGGCTCCAAAACCACCTATAGTTGGGTCAAAATAGGGTCTTGAGACCACATTTTTTTATATTCGAGGTACTTCTTCCTACAGTGTGGGGGTATTTCAGCTTCGGTATAGCCGAAGATAGTCCACTCTCTAGTTTTAAACGCAATTGATTTGCGGGACCAGACCAACCTGTCTGAAATCCCTCGCACGATTCTTTGCAGAATCTATTCACCAGCTGGACTTCGATAAAATTCGATGTCCAGCAACAACTTGGCTCTGATGCGGGACAACACAAACAAAAAAGGAATAAGGAAGAGGGGGGGAAAAACGGCCAAACAAATTCCAAGCAAACTACTTGGACGGAAACACTTCACCAAAACAAATCACGACCGAACACAACCTGTCCAACTCTATTCAATTCCTCAATTTCAAAACACTAAATGGCCGACTGCCACAAATAAAACAAAGCAAAATAAACACTAGCTGGCAAAACTAAACCAGCGCCCAAAAATACTCCCTTTGGAACACTTGTCCTCCAGCCACAGTCCGACGATGGCAACAGCTCCACTTCACCACTCAAAAAAATACAATTTTAAAAAAGGAAAGAAAATTATCCAAATTTTGGAAACAACTAATTTAAGATTCAATTCAATTAGAAAAACCAAAGCTTTTGCCACTCTCCTTCTTCCCTGCTCAAAAAGAACTAAACGAAATTAGAATATATGAGCGCCTATGACGCTCACTTTCCATTTATCTTCCCACATACATAGAGTGCGGCTTACGCAGAAACCAGTGTCCGCAGTCGGGGCTTTACCCATACCTATATGCGAAAAATCTCTTCAGATTTTTCTAGGTGTGTTTGGCAAATTTACATATACCCCCCTGCACCCACCAAAATGAAATATACATTTTGGCGGCACTCATGTACGTATAGGCGAAAGCAAAAATGTTCTCAAATTCCCCTCCCTCAAACAGGTTCAAAAAGTACAAAAGCTTTAGTCCAGGTTTTGACAATTTACTATTGTAATGGCGAAGCTGGCAATACCCTCATCGGATCGCCGCCGCTCACTGAGCTAACTTAACGAAAGCAAAAGCGAAAGAAAGGAGAAGAAAGCAAGAGAACTTTGACAGCTCAAACGAAATATTCAGTTTTCTTCTTCCGCGCGCCGGCCGCATTTCGCCCGCGAGTGTCGAATTTGTATTGCTTAACAAATTAAGCAAAACAAATATATTTATATCAAAAAGTGACAATCAATAAAATTGTGCAGTGCGTTAATTCGGTCAGTGCGTGTGTGATTTTGTTCCTCCGATTTTGTTCGCCCGTCGCCCCGAACAAAAGGGAAACATAAAAAAACAAAACAAACAATAAAAACAACAACATTCGTGTCGCGATTTTATACCGCAGCAAATTATTCAATACTTATTGCTCTATTATTGATTATCATAATTATATTGTATGTAAAATCGAAATGTACTAGCACGCAACGCGTAAAACTGGACTTTTCCAGCGTTGCTTTAGACAGGGCTCGCCAGAATGTTCAAAATTGACCACTTTATTTTAGTATTTTAAAAGATAGAAACGTAATACAAGAACACTTAAATTCCGGCTTTCGCTCTGACGGGTTATAGTCGACTGTCTGAATGTCAAAATCTGGTCACATTGTTTTCTACAGCATGTAAGATATAAAAAATTGAATTGCATTTCTTATCGACTCGCGCATGTAGCGCTAGTCGTAAAATCTAATTGTAAATTGTTATCTCCCAATGTAAGCATACGCGCATACGCGCAGCCTTACTGAGGCCTGCACGGCATTTACAGTTCCGGGTAGGGGGCTCTACCATTTCAAGCGCATGTCTTATGGCCTACACAATGCGCCTGCAGCTTGGCAGAGATTTATAGATGAGGTCCTTGGGGCGGACTTAGAACCTCATGTTTTCGTGTATTTGGACGATATTATTATTGTTACAAATACATTTGACAAGCATGTTGAGGATCTGAAGGAGGTCCTGAGGAGGATTTGTTCGGCAGGGCTTAGATTGAATAGGGAAAAATGTAATTTTTGCCTTTCTTCGCTACGGTATCTCGGTTATGTTGTTGATCGACAGGGCTTGCATGTTGACCCCGAAAAAGTTGAGGCAATGCTGAAAATTCCAGCGTCCAAAAATGTAAGGGAAGTCCGGTCGTTTGTTGGCACCATTTCTTGGTATCGTTGGTTTGTTTTGAATTTCCAGATTCGGTTAAACCTCTAACTGATCTTCTAAAGAAGAAGAGCAGGTTTAGATGGTCGCCGGAGTGTGAGGACAGCTTTTTGAAGGCCAAGGAGCGTCTAGTGACGGCACCGGTCCTGAGCTGTCCCGATTTCGAACGACCCTTCGTGGTACAAACTGATGCTTCCGATTTTGGAATAGGTGCCGTTTTGACACAGCAGTTTGATGAAGGGGAGAAGGTCATTTCATGTTTGAGCAGGTCGTTGAGTAGGTGCGAGAGGAATTATTCCACTACCGAGAAGGAGTGTTTGGCTGTTTTGTGGGCAGTTGAGAAGTTGAGGCCATACATCGAAGCGGTTAGGTTCACAGTGGTGACCGACCATTATTCGTCGGTATGGCTCAACAATTTGAAAGATCCTTTCGGTAGGTTGGCTAAACCTGGACTAAAGCTTTTGTACTCTTTGAACCTGTTTGAGGGAGGGGAATCTGTCGACATTTATGCTTTCGCCTATACATACATGAGTGCCGCGAAAGTGAGTATTTTCATTTTGGTGGGTGCGGGGGTGTATATGTAAATTTCCCAAACACACTCTAGAAAAATCTGAGAAGATCTTTCTCAGTGGGCCCCTGATCAGACGGCAGTAATGTGCGAAAGGCGCTGGTCCCCTCGTCATCGCCTCCATATACATGCCGTATGACTCAGTGAATCCACCTCCGTCGAATGACACCAACTCACTGATCCTGAAGGCCGAGCATGAAGGATGGGATATTCTCATCGGTTGTGACGCCAATGCACACCATGTTCAGTGGAGTAGCAGTGACACAAATGTACGGGGTGAGTCTTTATTTGAATATATAATCAAAAAGAATCTGATTATTACGAACAAGGGCAGAGAGCCCACCTTTACTACTAGAAATAGGAGGAAGGTACTTGACATAACATTAACGAATAATTCGGACTCTATATCTATAAACCAGTGGATGGTCTCCCCTGAGGCCTCGTTCTCTGATCATAGAATAATAGAATTCGAAATAGATATACCAAAGAATATACCACCCCATATAGAAACCCAAGAAAGGCGGACTGGGACTCTTTTGTAAGTGAGGTAGGGAATGGAATACATACACTGCAGGCGCAAAATCTGACATCAGCGCATGAGATAGACAATTCTGCCAGGTCGCTAGGGCTTCTCCTTAGTAAGGCGTATTGTAAGGCATGTCCGTTAAGGACAGCCAAGGTAAAGAAATCAGCACCGTGGTGGACAGAGGAGCTTAGGGTCTTAAGAAGTGCCGCACGCAAGCTCTTTAATAAGGCTATGAGAACCAATGTATCCACTGACTGGGACGACTACAAAACGAGTACAAGGAAATTCAAAACCGCTACAAGGAACGCCAAGAGAACGTCTTGGCAGGATTTCTGTAGTAGTTTGGAACATTCCTCTGACTCAGCAAGGCTAAGAAAACTTCTCTCAAAAGCACCAGCTATACCTGGATTCCTCAAGCGAAGCGATGGGCGATGGACCGAATCGTGCTCTGAGACTCTACAGCTTCTGCTGGAAACGCATTTCCCAGGTTGTGATATTAATCAGGAAAATGCGGACGCGAGTAGAACAGCGACCACAAGTAATGTTATACCTGAAGGTTTAGTTACTGAGGAAAAGATAAACTGGGCGATTAACTCTTTTTCGCCCTATAAATCTGCTGGTAGTGACGGGATATTCCCGATAATGCTGCAACCAATAATATTATAACACCAATTCTTAAGGAATTGTTCTTGAGCAGCCTGAAGCTCGGGCACATCCCAGCAATTTGGCGGCAAGTTAATGTTATCTTTATTCCTAAGGCGGGCAAAGCCAGCCACACACTAGCGAAGGATTTTAGGCCCATCAGCCTGACGTCTTTCGTACTGAAGACTTTCGAAAAACTCATAGACTTTTATATTCGTAGCAAGCTGAGACCTTGTGACATATCCTCGGCACAGCACGCATACACGAAGGGGAGGGGTGTGGAAACGGCGCTGCATTGCGTCGT
The DNA here is from genome assembly GCA_951394025.1 of Heteromyza rotundicornis. Lineage (NCBI taxonomy): Eukaryota > Metazoa > Arthropoda > Insecta > Diptera > Heleomyzidae > Heteromyza > Heteromyza rotundicornis. Next base: position 57,962,132 of record OX596010.1, on the reverse strand, counting down.
CAGCACCATTGAAAAGAATCTTTCTTATAAGGAGTACACTTTAGCTGCATTCTTAGACATTGAGGGCGCATTCAACAATGTCAACGTAAGTGCGTTTAGTAGTGCGCTAACACACGCGAATATCGAGCCTGCACTATCGTTAGCATGTTAAGCCAGCGGAAAATTATAACGGAACTTGGGAACACGAACATGGAGGCGACTGCCTCTCGGGGTACCCCGCAGGGCGGTGTCATCTCACCACTTCTGTAGAACTTGGTACTAAATAAAATACTGATTGAAATTGTGAAGAGTGGGATAAAGGTGACCGCATACGCGGACGATGTTGTACTACTAGCAACGGGTAAATTCCTTCCGACCATCAGCGATATACTACAAGTAGCACTGAAACAACTGAGCGACTGGACGAAGAAATGCGGACTGGGGGTTAACCCCCAAAAAACCGAACTTGTCCTATTCACGAACAAACGAACGATTCCACAATTCAGACCACCATCTATAGAGGGGATCCCTCTCAGAGTCTCAGAAAGCGCCCGCTATCTGGGTCTCGTTTTAGACAGGAAACTGAACTGGAAATTAAACATAGAAGAAAGGGTTAGGAAAGCGTCAATTGCCTTTTATACCTGTAGTAGAATTTTTGGACGAAGGTGGGGCCCACGACCTAAAATCATCTCATGGATGTACACAGCCATCGTTAGACCAATACTGAGATACGGTTGTCTCGTGTGGTGGAAATCAGCCAGCAAGACCACTAATCTGAAAGCAATGACAAAAATACAAAGAATAGCATGTATAGGAATATCTAGTGCGATGAAATCATCACCGACGGCAGGACTCGAGACAATTCTTAATTTTCTGCCTCTAGACCTATATACACAAGAATATGCAGCAAAAAGTGCCTTAAGAATAAGCCAGACAGAAACCTGGCATAGAAACTCGACGGGGCACTCAGACATAACGCAACGACATCTTGGGAACGACATCAGCTCTGACTACCTGCTGCCATACCCAGACTTCAATATTCCCTTCTCCAGTCACTTTCCCACCAGGAAAGAGTAGGAGGGAAATGACCTATCAAGAAACGTACCCATCTTCACTGATGGGTCCAAAATGAACATTGGTACCGGTGCGGGTTACACCTGCGAAAAATTAGGGATCACGGGATACATCCGTCTGCCAGACAACAGCAGTGTCTTCCAAGCGGAGATACTGGCAGTGGCGGAGGCGGCCAAGGCGACCTCAATGGCGGAGATACCACAGGATGATATCACCTTTTTCATTGATAGCCAGGCAGCAATAAAAGCGTTCTCTGCCGTCTACATCAAGTCAAAGCTTGTCAGTCGCTGTCGCGAAGAGCTGCAGGTTCTTGGCTCACAGCATCGCGTTAGGCTCTGCTGGGTGCCGGGGCATGAGGGAATACCTGGAAATGAAGCAGCCGATGAATTGGCTCGGAAAGGTTCGGCAATTAGTGCTGGCCTAGCGGACCGTTCTGTAAAAATCCCACTCTGTAGTATTAGGGAACGACTAGAAAAACAGTTTGCGAGGCAGGCCAACATCAGATGGAGACAACTCTCCACCTATAAGACCTCTCGCAAACTATGGCCACTACGCAATGAAGGACGTACGGTCAAGCTCTTGCAGTTTGATAGGAAATCCATATCTGTCCTCATGGGCTCATTAACGGGTCACAACCTTTTAGGAGCTCATGCTAGGAGACTTGGTCTTACCCAAAATGACGTTTGTGGGGGCTGCGGGGACGAGGAAGTCGAGGAAGATACCCACCACTTCCTCTGTCGATGTCCAAGTCTACAACATCTTAGGCGTAGAACCCTGGGGGAATACTTTTTCGATGACCTGGCGGAGTTATCTGATAAACCCCTTCATGATATGCTCGCCTTTGTAAGAAATTCTGGGTGGTTGGATAACCAACTTATGGTTTGACGAGTGTGGGCCTATCCCACCTCATAAATTACGGGCATCACAATGGGTCAACTTTTTTGGCCTAAGTGTGATGGCACGATTGAAGTATTGAGATGTTATAGAAATGGAAAGTGAGCGCCATATATGCGCTCATATAGACATTTTCTGTAGTTCTTTTTGAGCAGGGAAAAAGGAGAGTACAAAAGTGTTCGATTTTTAAATAAATTTTATTTTGAATAATTTGTTTTGGAAAACTTTTGATAGTTTTCTTTCCTTTTTTAATTGTATTTTTTTTGAGTGGTGAAGTGGGGTGGTTGCCATCGTTGGATTGTGGCTGGAGTGTTCCAAAGGGAGTATTTTTCCGCGCTGGTTTAGTTTTGCCAGCTAGTGTTTTCATTGCTTTATTTTATTTGTGGCAGTCGGCCATTTAGTTTTTTTGAATTTGAGAAATTTAATAGATTTGGACAGGTTGTGTTCGGTCGTAATTTGTTTTGGTGAAGTGTTTCCGTCCTAGGAATTTCAAGTTGTTTGCTTGGAATTTGTTTGGCCGTTTCTCCCTATTCCTTATTCCTTTTTTTTTGTTTCTGTCGTCCCGCATCTGAGCAAAGTGTTTGCTGGACATCGATTTTATCGTAGTCTAGCTGGTGAATTGATTCTGCAAAGAATCGTGCGAGGGATTTCAGATAGGTCGGTCTGGTCCCGCATATCAATTGCGTTTAAAAAAACATAATTTTCGGTGAACAAAATATTCCTTTGGTTATTTGTCGTTTTGTGTCAATTTTGGAAAGGGTTGCGTTTGTGTTCGGTATTATTTTCGTTGTGTCGGGAAAGTTTCAGTTTCTTTTTATACATATATCTATATACTTATATATATATCGCGGCAGTTTCGGTGTAGTTTATAAAAAGTTTATTTATCGGGTTTTCGCGTGTTTGTGTTATTCGTTCGGCCGGGGATACCATACCGCGAGGGTCGGCTCTTATCCCTCGCGTCGCGACTGTGCTATTCGGGCAATTAGGGATTTTAATTATCGCGTAGGAATTTTTGATTTTAGTTTTTTTAAATAAAGTTTTAGATAAAAATAGCGCGATAAAATTTAGGTGAACAGGATGCTTCAGGTGGATCGGTTCTAGAGTTGAAAAATAATACAGCGATATATTTGGATCATATCGGTATAATGGAGGTCGTAGCTTCATCTTGGAATTTAATGATTTATTACGACATGCGCGTGTGGTGTATATGCATATACATACTACAGTATATCGCACCAGCCCACAAGAATATACAAACGACCAAGTACCGCTAGCAGCGAACACTTAACACTGCATTACTAGCATACGCTGCTGGCCTAAATAGGAGCTCATCGTACTAGTACGTAAACCAACGTTTGTTTGCTTTTGTTACTTTTCCCTTCGTTTGCATTTCTGTCGGTTCGAGGCAGAATGAAATTTGAATCCTGGCTTTGCCAATAAATGCGATCGGCCAATGCCCTTCTGGCAGCGGTAATAAATATTGATCAGAATATAGAAATGATTTTTGTAGTATATAGAATTGTAGATGTAAGCATATTTTAGAAATTGAATGTAATTGAAACAAAATTGAAAAAGAAATTGAAAGGGTCGCCAGGGTATAAAAGCCATGTCGATTCAGAAATAAAACAGAGATTATTTTTGGCTTTCAAGCAAGAAAAATTCTTCTCACTTATTGCGGCGACTTCGCCCAAGTTAAATTTATAGCGGTGGACCGCTCTAATCATCCAAAGGACAGTCAATACAGATCACTTCAAATTATCACACACACATTCTTCAAAGTAGTGGATCATGCTGACAAGTTTTCAAAGAAAATTAGAAAAAGTTGTGACAATTTGCGTTTGAAGAGCAATGCAACACAGTCATCGACAATATTGCAATCAAAATAAACAAGGTAAAGGACACAAATAAATATCTGTTTGGTACGAAAGGATAAAAGGAGGAAGAGAGCGCCATTTGAATTTGTTGGATCTATGTCCCATATTCTGTTCGGAGTGATGGATGCGTATGACCGTGAATATATGGAAAACAATATGAAGAACTTGTTAGACAACCAACATGATCTGCAGCATTTGATAAAGAGCCAAACTTCCGTTGTCGATTCAACAGTTAATATTCTTAAACGCACTACGGACGAAGTAAATCTGCATCTTAAAGAGTTACAGATGAGAGTAGCCAATATCACTTCAACCATGGAAGAGAACTACTACGTATACCAAGAATCTGTCAAGTTCTTTATGATGACGAAACAGCTGAGCAACATAGTCGAAGAGAGCGAAACAATTCAGTCAGAAGTTATCAAACTTTTAATTGACGTCAATCACGGAAAACTAAACCCAGACTTGATCACACCTCCGCAGCTGAAATCGGAGATCCAAAAAATAAGAGAGCATCTTCCAGAAAAACTGTAATTACCTGGAAGACAATCGCACGAGCTTCAAGCAATCTATAAATTGTTGACAGCAAGAGGGGCGCTAATAGGAGATAAATTGGTAATCAGATTTACGATACCGCTGCTTAAGAGTTATTCGTCGCAACAATACAAAATTATTCCAATGCCGATTGAAAGAGTTGGTGAGAGAATGATCTCTGCTATACGATCTGAATTCATAATCTACAATTTTGAAATAGACTCATATCATTTAATGTCGGAAGTCACTATCAATCAATGTAACAAATTTTTGGACCAACATCTCGTCTGCGAAAACAGCAGGGCATGGATTGAGGCTAACGACAATTCCTGCGAAATATCACCTTTAAAGCCGCTTAACGCATACGACTGCACATTTATAGAAATGAAAACATCTCCATTCTGGAAAGAGCTTCACAGCAAAAATAAATGGATTTTTAAGAACTTTAAAAGAACTGCAGCACAAATACAGTGTAGTTCTGCCCATCAGAAAATCATCGAATTACCGAATCAAGGTATTTTAACTTTGGAAGCAGGATGTACCGTGCGCATTCCAGGAGCCACGCTAATCGCACCCCATAATGTCTTTTCGGGTGTTAACAACACATTTCCACATCTTTGACGAAGGAGATTGAAATCTTCTCCGAGCATTCCATGAAACCTCTAGGATCGGTTGTCATCAATCACACCAAGGAAATTGATCAACTCAAGAAGCAAATTTCCGAACTGCATGCGGATAATCTACATCTCAAAGGTCTAAACTTTCATCACCTCAGCGGGCGTACTTCTTTGATTCTGGTAGTTTTGCTTATTATTATTATTAGCTATCGTAAGAAAAATTATTGTCAAGAGATCGATTTCATCTATCGTCTTTTCTGCCCCCCGGCAGAATATCCAAATATGACTCTTTTACATGTGGTAATTTACATTTCTAATACTATCTATAATTATCGCTAGTAATAAAAAATGTCAGACAGAAGATGTGTCTCACACATCATAATCTATGTTTAGTAACACTAAGTTTGAGTTTAGGCTGTGTGGCCATTTACAATTCTAATGTATCTTATTATTGTCGCTATTAAGAAAAGTACTAAATAGTAATAAAGTAATAAATAGTTTAAAGTCTGTGCGGGGATCGCTTATCGTGCCTCTGCTGATAATATTCTAATTCTGTCTAGTTTCAAGAGATTTTTTGTGCCTATATATTTAGGTGTTTTATTAAAATAAAGTCAGTACCTTACAAAAAAGTCAGTACTCAAAAGAAGCGAATGTAATATTCGTACTCACCGAAAATGCAATTTGTTCAGTCAAATTCCGGTACTTAAACCAGAATTTGTCGTTTTTATTTGATTTGCAAAATGAATTTGGTGTTTTAAATTGCTTTTTCCTTGAATTTCCAAATTCCGGCACTTAAACCAGAATTATAGCTTCTCTCTTATTTATAACAGATTTTACCTTTACCGAAATGCAGCGAAGTCACCAGCAAAGTAAGGCACAAAATGCTTAGTTGAATATTGCCTTCAAGTGCACTGAAACTTTGTATCACCTTGAGTAGTGCTATCAGGTGTACGTCATTTGAACTGCAAAACGCCTAAGCCAGGCAGCCAGAATGCTTAGCTGCAATTCGTTTTTTTGTGAAAATATATAAAAAAAAAACTTAATAGAAGATATAAATAAAATCAGGGACTCCCAAACATCCTCCCAGGCGTTAAGTGGTTTCGTTCAACCTTCTCTGTCATACACCGTGATCTTGGACAAGTCTTGTGTGCCGTTGATATCGGCTTCGTCGTCTTTGTTGTTTGGCTGTTGGTGTCCCTTGGGAGAAGCGGTCTTACAAGTGAAGATGCGATGTTTCGAAGCCAGTACTGCAATGTTGCAGATCACTACTACCAAACAGGTGTAACCCAGAGTATAATGATGGATTTCGTGCGGTCGAATTTTGTTCGGAAGGTTGGTCGTTAATGTTGAAAGTTGTTCTTGGACCTTTTTTAGTTCATCATGGTGAGATACATATTTTGATGCATACAGTTCTGCTGAGGACGTCTTTTCAGTTGGTGTCACCAGATTGCTTATTTCAACTGCTGGGATATATGATTTTTGAATTGTGCTCTCTTGTTTTCTGTGACCTTGAATTGTCGCCCAGTTTTAACAGTCCGGAGGTTCGCAAATGCAGCTCTTGAAGGTTCGGTCCACATACTTCATTGATTGTTAGTTCACCAGCAACGGAATAGATCCATGTATTGGTGTCATGAAGTTGAATCCTGTCCGGCTGCTTCAATCGAACATGCGGTTGTTGGTTTGTGATGGAGCAGATTCAACTAACATGAGCTTATTGGTGAACCTTGTTTATACAGTGGATGATTAAGATGACACAAATGGCGATCTTCTTCTGTCAGCATACAAGTCCTCAGCTCGTCTTCAGTGGATAGTAGGTGTCGCTATGTAGATTAATCATCAGAAATGGATACGCTGGTCTGATTCTAAAGAATGTTCCGTTATATTGCTATGGTGTGGCTGTGAGTTTCAATAGCTCTAAGTCGTCGTTGTCAATTAGGGAAAGGTTAATTTTGAAGATGCGGTAATTTTCCGTCAGCCTTTCTTGAATTGTCAATAAGTTGTAATACTTCAGCAACACCATTAACGAGACCGGTAGTTTCAGATGACTTGGTAGTTTCGCCTTGATGTTGAGCAATTCACCTTGTAATTGTTGAGGTGCCAAGGAGCGAATCCTGTGCGTGTTGTAGATGCAGCAATTGAAGTGTAGCTTGAATAGCTAATTCACTGAAGATCTGTGTTGAACTTTCCTTGTTGAGCTGTTGCTGGAGGCTGGCAATATTCAGATTTACCTTGTGCAGAAACTTTTCAGTTTTTTTAAAGGCTCCTTCTATATCCCGTTGATTTTTCTTCATTATCTTTATAGTGCTGTCTAAATATGTGGTTTGGTTGTGGATTAGAGTGACCAGATGATGCTCATTTTGCCGAATATGATCGATGGTGAGCGCTGCCTTCTCTGCGTAACCTGAGTCAAGAACTCCAAATAAAGTTTGGGCGACGTTGCCTACCAAGTTGAATGCTCCTCTTTTAGTTCTTGAAAAGTGGGTGACGGTAAGAAGCTGGTTCTTCAGGTTGACTTCATTCACAAATCGGTCGATGAGCATCACTGTTGCGGAACAATGTGTTGAAGAGTGAATTGCTTCACATGCTGTGTTCAGGAGGGTTAAGTAACCCTTGACAATTTCAGTTTCCTTCCAATACGATCGCGTTTCGATGTATGTGATTACTGACCAGTCACTGGTGATAACTTCCGCAACACCGAGATTCTCAAAATAGATGCCGGGATTGGTGTTAAATGGTTGTACTTCGACAGAGGATGGTGAGCAGGACGTAGGCAGGTTAGTAATAATGTAACTAAAGTTGAAGTTGTGTGTAGGCGTGTCTTCTTTGAAGGAAGGGATTGTTCATGGTCAGTCCGTGGACAGCCTTGGTTGCTTGTTAATGGTTTGCTACTTGCTTGTGGACAGGCATTTAGATTAGGTTCGTCACGTTGGCATTCCTCGTCGACTGGTAATGGCGCTAATTTGTGTATTGGTCTACGTAGTACGTTGGATGCAGTACGAACATCTGCGACACGAACGCGGCCATCTTCACCACGAAACACTTCAACTATGCGTCACAAAGACCATTTTAAGGGTGGTAGGTTGTCGTCCTTTATAACCACCATCATCCCTGGTTTAGCGTTGTGACATTCCAGTTTCCACTTATGGCGATGCTGCAAATATTCAGAGGACCATCTCTTCCAGAATTCCTCCCTCATTTGTGTGAGCAGCTTCCACCTTGTAAAATTGTTAGCAGTGTTCCGTCCGGCCACTGGATCTACTGTTGAAGTGAGTGGTTCTCCTATTAGCAAAAGTCCAGGAGTTAGAGCTTGGAAGTCATTTGGATCAGCTGTCAATGGCGTAATTGGTCGAGAATTCATGATGGCCTCTGCTTGTATCACCATCGTTTCCATTTCTTCATAAGTTAATGAAGCAGCTGCTAATGTGTGTTGCAGCAGGTGTTTGGCTGATTTGACTGCTGCTTCCCAAAGTTCGCCAAAATGTGGAGCGCGAGGTGGAGTAAATGAGAATTCCATGCACTTCTTATTGCATTCGCAGGTTATTTTTTCTAGCGCCTCTTTATTATGAATAGCCTTGTACAGTTCTTCAATATAGTTTTTGGCGCCAACAAAGTTTGTTGCGTTATCACAGTATAACTTTTTACAGTGTCCACCACGAGCTGTAAATCGTTTTATAGCTCCAATGAAAGCTTCAGTTGAGAGATCTGTCACTAGCTCGATATGTACGGCTTTTGTGGCGAAGCAACAAAATACTGCGACGTATGACTTGAAGGATCGTTTGCCGCGAATTTTAAAATGCGTCCAGACGGGTCCAAAGAAATCGACTCCGGAGATGACAAAAGGTCTTGCTGGTTGCACCCTATCTGCTGGCAGATTTCCCATTAGCTTTGGTCTAGCTCTGTTGCATTGAACGCAACCTTGACCTATTGAGCGGGCAAGAGATTTTACAATTTTTGGCCAGAAATGTTGTCTTACGATAGATATAAGTGCTTGGGAACCCGCATGAAGATGTTCCTGATGCAGCTCTATCGGGTGTTTAGCATCGTAGCTCAATGTGGAAGCGTTTAATCGTCCTCCTACTCTCAAGATTCCTTTTTCGTCGATAAAAGAGTTAAGCTGCTAGTCGAACTGTCTGAATGGTATGCTATTTGGGCCCGTTCATCAGCAAAATCTTGAAGCTGTATGCTCCTTATGATGTAAATTAAGGCATCCTCCATTTCGTCTGCCTTTGGTATTGTTGACTCGTTTCGTTTTGTAGTGGGACTCCGAGAATGTTTTATGAATCGAAGTACATATGAAACGACCCTCTGCAGACGACGGAATCGTATTATCTTCCGTTACTTCCAATGACTTCAATAATTTCGCTACGGGTTCATCCAACACATTCAGTTGTGTCCTTCTTAAGTCTCGCAAGTAGCCTGATTTCGGAATATATCGCAATAGCCCATTAATACAATTTTTAATATAAATTGGATAAATGGGTGTAATAGAAAAACGAGGAAAGGAAACAATTTATTTTATTATTTATACAGTTTAAAGAATGAGATTATTTTGATTAATTAAATGAAACGGGGAAAAAGATAATTTTTAATTAGTTGGCTGTGAGGAGAAGTTCAAATTAAAATTTATAAAGAAAGAATTGAATTATTTATGGCTGGAAGAAAGGTTAATTTAATACCATGAATTTGTTTAGCAAAAGGTCTATTTGAATTTATGTAGTTTTCATCAAAAATTGTTTTAATATGTTCCTTTTCTGGGTTATTGAAGTTTGATGATATTGCTGATCTGCAGTAGGAATGTTTTGAAGTAAACGTTGATGATTGGCACCCCACTTTCGAAGCTTGAATCCTGCTGAACCCAACATTATTCGTAGCTGCTCTTGAATTGCCAGTGCAGTGGAGAGTTGGTCTGAGATGCTCAGGACATCGTCTACATAGAAATTAGTTTCGGCAACTTCTGCTGCTAGTTGATATCTCTGAGTGTACTCTTCAGCAATGGCTTGAAGGGAACGCGTTGCCAAGTAAGGAGCTGAATGTTGTCCCATACGTTACAGTTGACAGTTGCAGACATCTCAAGGGATTCGACGGCTCTTCCCACCACCAAATAAGTTGGTATTTTGGGTCATCCTTGTCCATCCATATCTGTCGGTACATTTTTTCTATATCGGCAGTGAACGCATAACGAGGAAGGCGGAAGCAAATGAGTGTGGTGAATACGTCATCTTGAATAATTGGTCCAGTAGCCAATATGTCATTTAGTGACAGCTTTGTTGATGTTTTGGCGGAGGCGTCAAGGACCACACTTAATTTCGTAGTTGTGCTGTCGGGTTTCAAAACTGCATGATGTGGAAGGAAGTAGTGCGGACCTTCAATGGTATTTAGTGAAACCTCCTCTAAGTGGCCGAGTTGTTCGTATTCACGCATGAAGTTCACGTACTGCTCTTTGATATCTTGATTCTTCAGGAGCTTCCGTTCCATGGCGTAAAATCTCTGAATCTACGTCCTTGGAGGTTCCTAGACCCAGCGGATTTTGTTGGAATGGTAGTCCAACAAAATCTACAAAATGCCCATCGGTATTTCGCTGAGTGTTTTGCATGAACATATTTTCACAACGTCTTTCAGCAGCAGTGAAATTCTTTTGTTGCGTCTCGCATTCTTCCAAGCGCCAGAATTTCTATAGAGTTTTGGATAGAGTATCGTCCTCGGTGCTGACTCCACATGTTAGGGGTGTAAGAATGTTTTTCTGATTATTGTATTCGCCACCAACTATCCATTCAAAAAGAGTGTTTTGCGGTGTTGGTAATCCATGTCTCAATGTTATTTGCCCAGCACAAAGTGCTGAGTAGAAAAGGCCCGAGATTCGTGGAAATTGGGGTCAGCCAACTGTATATTTGTTGGAATATTCCAGTTGCTCGTGTTGATGTTACTTGCCGGCTGCCTGGAGACGATTTTAGGTATGACGTGGGCTTCAATCCGATTGCTGTAACCTGATAGTAAATGCAGGTTGATTCTTTCGGATATACGATTTTGGCTCTGCCCAATTCCCTCGATTCCAATGGCACATGGAGATTTTTATAGTCCAAGTTTTCCTGCAAGTGACTTTGTTATAAAATTAGCCTGTGATCCGTTGTCCAAGAGTGCGCGACAATGAATGAGTACCTTATGTGCATGTCTTTGACACATGAAGAGAGCATGGTTGTGTTTGCATACAATGCAATTTGTTCTGGATGAAAATGCAGCGCTGAGTGCGCCATATGATCCATGCTTTCCTTGTTCCATGGTGCCCTTGGTTGCCTTTGAGTGATTGGGCGCATTCAGCGGAGACAACAGTTTTGTGATTATTCACTGAATGACACTAATTTGGTAGCGCTACTATGTCATTTTACAGAATCCCAACCGACATGATTCACACAAAAAAAGTCCAAGGACGCACTTGGAAGCTGGCCGAATCCCATGAATCTCCCAGAAATTGTCCGATTTAGGAGTAAACCACACAAAGCAAGCAGAAAACGTTCGCTTTGAAAAATGCTTGGTGTACTCACTGTCAAGCACACTATATTTTAGTGTACTTGTTTCTATTGCAAACTGCTTTTGTGAGTAATGTTTTGTGAGAATTTAGTCTTGTGCTCACTTACACACGCTGTCTCAGGACAAGACACCAATTCGTTTTGTAAGCATACGGGACACGACAGTTAATATTTGAAAATGAAATGAATGTCTTGAACAGCGTTTCAAGCACATTCATGCAGATGTCTAGTATATACACACAAAAAGTAACAAATATAGCTTTGATTGCCACCTTTAAGGAAATAATAATGCCAAAAGGCTAGCGTTGCCACCTAACAATGTTTTCACCTGTTACGGCTAAACATTATTTCCGATTGTCGATTATTTTTATTGCAAAGAGATTTAATCATTGGATTTTTTCAATTTCTATTTTCGTATTATGTATTTTGACGTACTAAAACCGAATCTGAATCTTTTTTGTAGCAAAAATCTGCTTTCCGAGATATCAATTTTTTTAAGTTTTGATTTCCCCTTTTACAATTTCTCGAGTGACTTCTAAGAAAGGTGTTAATTTTGTAGTATTTTTTTCAGGAATTTTAATTTTTAAATGATTCACATTTTTATTTGTTTTTATGAAATTTCTTACCTCAAACAAATATTTTTTATTGATGTTGTACTGGGAATATATGCAAATATGAAGTGTAATGTAATAGAAAAGTGTAATATGAAAATCTAATACACCACCGTAATAGGTGAAAATAGTGTTTGGTGGCAACGGTAGTCTTGTGGCAGTGTTATTTTCTTAAAGGTGACAGCTTTAGCTGCGTTGTGGGTTCGATTCCTCACCAGGGCGGCTAACATTTATAAAAAAACATATGTGTCTGGTTCCTTCTCACGACCGCAGCGTCGTTAAAAAAAAAAGAAGGTTAACAACTTTAAAAAATTTTTTAAGTGAAGTTTTTTAAGAATCGGTTAGCGTTAGGGACAGACAGATAGACAGATAGACAGATAGACAGATAGACAGATATACAGATAGACAGATAGACAGATAAACAGATAGACAGATAGACAGATAGACAGATAGACAGATAGACAGATAGACAGATAGACAGATAGACAGATAGACAGATAGACAGATAGACAGATAGACAGATAGACAGATAGACAGATAGACAGATAGACAGATAGACAGATAGACAGATAGACAGATAGACAGATAGACAGATAGACAGATAGACAGATAGACAGATAGACAGATAGACAGATAGACAGATAGACAGATAGACAGATAGACAGATAGACAGATAGACAGATAGACAGATAGACAGATAGACAGATAGACAGATAGACAGATAGACAGATAGACAGATAGACAGATAGACAGATAGACAGATAGACAGATAGACAGATAGACAGATAGACAGATAGACAGATAGACAGATAGACAGATAGACAGATAGACAGATAGACAGATAGACAGATAGACAGATAGACAGATAGACAGATAGACAGATAGACAGATAGACAGATAGACAGATAGACAGATAGACAGATAGACAGATAGACAGATAGACAGATAGACAGATAGACAGATAGACAGATAGACAGATAGACAGATAGACAGATAGACAGATAGACAGATAGACAGATAGACAGATAGACAGATAGACAGATAGACAGATAGACAGATAGACAGATAGACAGATAGACAGATAGACAGATAGACAGATAGACAGATAGACAGATAGACAGATAGACAGATAGACAGATAGACAGATAGACAGATAGACAGATAGACAGATAGACAGATAGACAGATAGACAGATAGACAGATAGACAGATAGACAGATAGACAGATAGACAGATAGACAGATAGACACGGGGCCGGGCCATAGGCTATCGTGGGGGTCAGCAGGTGGCGGATAGCTGCATGACCTACATATATGTAGGTCCGCTGCGAATAAGTTCTTGGACAAATAAGCAGTCCCCGACCATTGGCGACACAATCGGAGGGTGCGATATAAAAGTCAGCATAAGCTCGATGATGTTTGTGTGACAGGGCGAAACGGCACCGCCCTTTAAATAAGGGTCCCCCCTAACCGTACATGGGACGGGTAGGTAAAAATAAACCCAGAAGCGTCTGACCCAGAGTGGGCGGCTCCCTGGTCTGCGTCTGATCCCAGTGGGGCGGCAGTTATCAAACCTGACAATAGGTATAAAATTGTACTGGGCTGGATTAAAGTGTCATACGACCCGTGCCGAAAATCAACCTGGCTGAGGGCCCAGTCAAAAAACTAGCTCAGTCTCGAACGGAGTATCCGGACACCTGGCGCCCTCCGGATTAACTAGCCTTGTCTGTACATTGCGGATCTCTGTACAGATGGACCACCCTTTCTCCGCCACTCGTGGGACCAAATATGTCTTTTTCTCTTTTAAACCAAAAGAAAACCACAGAGACCGGTACTCTTACAACACCGGCAGGGAACGAGGTTCCCAACAACACCGGGGAACGGACCCCTTCAAGAAAATCGCGGATATGCCCGGGTCTCCCAAAGACCCCGCACAAGTCCACGCACCAAACGAGGGCAAATCGGGTACCCCTGATTACATACAAGCCACCAACACAGGAGAATTGTTGAACCCGTTTCAAAAGAGCGGTAGAATGCAGCGATCCCCTACGAAGGAAGACAGCATAGAAGTGCGCATGCTAGGAAGTGATCCTCCTAGTCGAATAGACGTGGTAGAGAGGCTTGGGGCCAAGATTAAGGCTCTGGCCGACTTCATCAAAGACAAAAGGAATATCCACTCGGATATTAGGAAGATGATAACCGATCTGCGAGTGCTGCATAGGGAACTGACGGCCGAAAAGCACGTGAAAAGTTTAACTGCAAAACATGTGAAGACCGTAGCCACGCAAGTGACCCCAAAAGAGCCGTCTAAGAGCTTTACAGAAGCCCTTCGAAACGAAACCGCTGTGTCAACACCAAAAAGGAAGCGTGACTCACCCAAGGAGTCAACAGAAAGAGCCAAATTCCCAACTCCTAAGAGAAGATTGCGTAAGTTTGGGTCACTCTTTACTTGTCGGATGTTCTCAGACAAGTAAAGAGTGACCCCAAACTGAATGAGATGCAGAAAGCGTGAGAGGTATCCGAAAAACAGTCAACGGAGATCTCCTAATTGAGTTGGACAAATCGTCTGATCCGCAGACCGAAAACCTACACGAAGCTATCAGGGACATCCTCGGGCCCGATACCGAAGTTCGGATCTTGACACAAGAGGTGCTGGTAGAAGTTAAAGATCTTGACGAAATCACTGCTAAGGAGCAGGTGTATGAAGCGCTCACGTCTCAATTCGATATATTGAGCGGGTTAAAGCTAGCAGCGGTACGATCGATGCGGAAGGCATATGGCGGTACGCAAATAGCGACAGTAAGTCTGCCAGCGAAAGCTGCCTCCCAAATAATAGAGACGGGTAAGGTCCGCGTCGGATGGGTAGTTTGCCGCGTTCGAGAGAAGATCGACCCTACAAAATGCTTCAAGTGTATGGGGTATGGCCATACAGCACGAGTATGTAAGAGCACGGACAATTGGCAAAATCGATGCTTTAAATGTAGCGAAGAAGGCCATATGGCAAAGGACTGTGTCAAAGCACCGAAGTGCGCCACGTGCACGACCGCACAGAAGAAGGACACAAGCCATGCAACAGGAAGTCGCAGATGCCCATCATTTTTGGCGGCCGCCAGAGAACAAAGGCAGAAGAGATGAAGTTACTACAACTAAATCTAAACCACTGTGAGGCGGCCCAGGAGCTCCTCACCCAAACAGTACGCGAACTAGAGATAGATGTAGCTATACTCAGTGAACCATACAAGGCGAAATGCGGAAGTGTCTGGGCTAAAGATAACACCGGCAAATCGGCCATTTGGTCCTGCGGGAAACGAGCGCCACACATTAAAACACGAGTAACCCAACTCGGTTTTGTGCGAGCAGAAATACAAGGCATCCACATATATAGTTGCTATATACCACCAAGTACCTCGATCGACGACTTTGAGCGTATACTGGACAATCTCGTAATGAATGCAAATGGAATAAGGCCAGTAATAATCGCTGGCGATTTTAACGCGTGGGCAGAATAGTGGGGCTGTCCGAGGACAAATGCACGAGGTAGAGTACTCCTGGATGCGCTGGCTACATTGGACTTAGTATTATGTAATACCGGCGGGGGGCATACTTTCAGTAGGGGAACATCGAGATCAATAATAGATCTAACTTTCGTAACACCTGGGGTATACCAGAGATTAGAGCGGAAGGTGAGCGATCGTTACACACACAGCGACCACAACCAAATCTTGATGAACATCAAACGAGCGACACACATAGCAGAGAGAGCCATTCCCAAGCAACGAAAAATCGGTTGGAGAGTAGATACATTCGACGAAAAACTCTTTAATATAGTGTTCGAAGAAATAATTCCATTCGGCAAAGCCACCCATAAAACGCAGCAGCTAATGTCCCATTTGCGAAAAGCGTGCGATGCGGCAATGAAGAGGAGGAATGTCGGAAATCGTCACCAACCAGTATACTGGTGGAGCGATGAGATAGCCCAACTCCGTGCAGAATGCCATAGAGTCCGACGGCACTACCAACGGTCGAGAGACCGGGGCGAATACTTAAACCTACAACAACAGTTTAAGACAAAGCGGAAAGATCTAAAAAAAGCTATACGTAGTAGTAAACGTCAATGCTTCTTGAAACTATGTGATGAAGCCGAGAGCGACCCCTGGGGTAATGCATATAAAATCGTCATGAAAAAGATCGGAAGAAAAAAGCCAACACCAACGTGCCCAAACCAGCTGAAAGAAATAGTGACTACGCTGTTTCCTAAGCAGCCACACGTTGAATCAAATGACGAGCAGGGAAACTTCGACCAACACGAAATCATACCGGTGTCAGAGAACGAGGTGACTAAAGCGGCCGGCAAGTTCGAAGACAAGAAGGCGCCAGGACCGGATGGTATACCCAACGCAGCGCTAAAAGCTGCGGTTAAGCAGCACCCGAAAATGTTTGCGGATGTATACAACTCATGCATTAGAGAAGGTACATTTCCAGCCACATGGAAGCGACAAAGGCTCGTTTTGCTCCCGAAAGGAAATAGCACAACTGAAGACCCTTCTGCGTACAGACCAATCTGCATGTTAGACACTGCTGGTAAACTACTAGAAAGACTGATATGTAGTAGACTGGAGCAAGCGATCGAGGAAGCAGGTGGATTGTCACACCATCAATATGGATTCCGTAAGGCGCGGTCTACAGAAGATGCAATCCGACAAGTGGTGGAAGTGGCACAAAACTCCATCAAACACTATTGCCTGGTGGTGACCTTAGATGTCAGAAACGCCTTTAATTCCGCAAACTGGCGCCACATTTTGGAAGCCTTAAACCGAATGAAGATCCCACAATACCTGATCAGGCTCATAAGAGCGTACTTCAGCGAACGAGTGCTCATAAATGACACTGAAAAAGGAGTGAAGGAATTAGTGGTGACAGGGGGTGTGCCGCAAGGATCCGTCCTGGGGCCACTTCTATGGAATTTGATGTATGATGGCGTACTACGCCTTCAAATTCCGGCGCAAACAACCATAGTGGGGTTTGCTGATGATATCGCTATCACCATCACGGGCAAAATTCTGGAGGAAGTAGTTATCACAGCTGAAGAAGTTGTCGATACAGTAAGCTCGTGGTTAACTTCTGTGGGGCTCAGTCTAGCAGAGCAGAAAACAGAGGCAGTTCTAATAACCAAAAAAAGACTACGGAAGACCTGTACCCTCACTATTGGAGGGAACAAAATCAAGTCGAAGCCGTACATAAAGTACCTAGGGGTACTGCTGGATGCAAAGCTAAGCTTCAAGAGCCAACTGGAGTATGCATGTAAGAAGGCCGCCAAGGCTAGTGCTTCACTCGCACGAATGATGCCTAACACACAAGGGCCAAAACAGCGGCGACGACGTCTATTAGCAGGAGTTATTAAATCCATTTTACTCTATGGATCGTCAATTTGGGCGGATGCCACGGACGTGGCTGGTAACAAGCGGAAACTGGAATCCGTATATAGACTGAGTGCACTGAGGGTCTGTTGTGCATTCAGAACAGTGTCGTACGATGCCGTAATGGTCATCGCAGGTATGATACCCATTGACATAATAGTCAAAAAATCAAAGAAAAACGGTCGATCCAGCGAGCAGCGCCTAATGGGCCGCAGAAGAAGCCTAACGGAATGGCAAGAACGATGGGACGCATCAGAGAAGGGTCGGTGGACCCATCGCCTGATACCGAAAGTAGAGCCGTGGAGCACGAGGAAATTTGGTGAGGTAGACTTCTACCTAAACCAGCTCCTGAGTGGCCACGGATGCTTTAGGGCGTACCTATAAAGATTTAAGCGTGTAAATGAGCCGAAGTGTACGAACTGCCATAGCAACGAAGATGAAAATGCGGAGCACGTATTTTTCAAATGCCCGAATTTCCAGCGAGAGCGAGAGGTGTTGGAAGAAACGCTGCAACAACACCCCACAGTGGAAAACATCGTGCCACTGATGCTGGCTTCCCAATTAAACTGGGATGCGGTCAGTGACATGGCAACAACAGTCATGAAAGCGTTGAGACATCTTGAAAGAATGCGCCACAACGTGCCCGTGTGAAACAAAAGGAGAGCCATGCGCATTTCCCCCCCGTGAAGTAATACCTGACGGTGGTTCCGCGGGGATGTAGGGACGAAGATGGGTGGGTTTTTAGTGAGTAAGAATCTCACACTACTGGTGAAGGAGCACCGCCAGTGCCTTAAAGAAGGTTTTCCCCACCCCCCCAAAAAAAAAAAAAAAAAAAAAAAAAAGATAGACAGATAGACAGACAGAAAGACAGACAGAAAGACAGACAGAAAGACAGACAGAAAGACAGACAGAAAGACAGACAGAAAGACAGACAGAAAGACAGACATACAGAAAGACAGACAGAAAGACAGAAAGACGGACAGAAAGACAGACAGAAAGACAGACCTGGACAAATATATATATTAATTAAAAATCAATTGAACATATACATTAAAAACTAGAGAGTGGACTATCTTCGGCTATACCGAAGCTGAAATACCCCCACACAGTAGGAAGAAGTACCTCAAACATAAAAAAATGTGGTCTCAAGACCCTATTTTGAGCCAATTACAGGTGGTTTTGGAGCCGGACCATGTCCAAAATCCATTTCTAAAAATTTCCAATTAAATCCACAAAAAAAAAAAATTGGTCTCAAGACCCCATTTAGACCCTTATATATGTGGCTTCGGAACCTCGAACCATGTCAAAAATTCGTTTCTACACATTTCCAATCGAATACAACAATAAAAAATGTTTACCTTTTTTTTCGGTGTATGGGAGCCACGCCCAGTTTTTGTCCGATTTGGCTGATTCTCGAACTTGATCTAACTTGACCGCTATCGTGCGGACGGACAGACGGACAGACAGACGGACATCGCTAAATCGACTCAGGAGGTGATACTGATCAAGAATATTTATACTTTTCCATACCGGACACGCCTCCTTATGGGCGTTACAAACGTTGTGACAAAGTTAGTATACCCTGCCACAGTGAGTGTGGGGGTATAAAAAGAGTAAAAACAAGTTTTTTTAAATATAACCCTTTAACCGACTAAAAAGCAGAAAATAAATTTCCTTTAAATTAATTTCCTCTTTTTTTTCTTCACCCCTTTTCCTCCTTTTTTACTCTTTTTCCCGAATGCGAACCTAAGTAAAAAATTTCAGCTCTGTAGCTTAAAAAATACGAAAGTTAGAGCTTTTGGCTCCATCCCGCTCCCCTTTGCCCCCACACCCCCCTTTCCAAAGGGTATAAAATTCCATTTTGTCAATAAGAACCAACCTACCATCATTGTAGCTTGAAGGAATTAGAAGTTATGCCATGTTGAAAAAAAAGTGGTTTGAGTCCCCCCACGGCCCCCTACGCCTCTGAAGGACCCCAATATTTAATAGAATGCATTGTCAACCGAGCTCTCTAGCTTGCGTGGAAGTGTATGAAAAAGCTCGCCGCAGATTTGAGGATATATATATATATAGTCCACCCAAAGCAAGTTAATATAAGGGTTATAAAAAGAAGTTATTATCACTTAGCTAAGAAGAAGTTTGAAGTTTTCCCTACAATCATAACTCCATAACTCCACTATGATATATGATTTTTTGTATTTGGTTAGAAATTATGTGTGGAAAATTCTACACCACAACAATAAAGAATTGGAAGAGAGCGGCGTATTTTTTAAGCTACAGGGCCCAAATTTTTTATTTAGGTTCGAATTCGGGGAAAAGACTAAAAAAAGAGGGGAAAAAGGGTAGAACAAAAATTTGTGTTTAGAAAAAAAGAGTAACAAAAAATATCAATTATCAATATTAAAAAAATTATTATAAATTCTTCGGCTATACCGAAGCTGAAATACCCCTACACAGTAGGAAGAAGTACCTCGAACATAAAGAAATGTGGTCTCAAGACCCTATGTTGAGTCAATTATAGGTGGTTTTAAAGCCCGGACCATATCCAAAATCCAATGTACATATTATTGCTACAGTATTAACATTTTTTATTATGTATCTCATAAAATCTTTCTTTAATATTATTTATTTATTTAATTTAGGTCTATGAATTTTAACATTCTAACAGACTAATTAAGAACTAGGTAAAAGTTACTTAACGATTAACCGAAAACCGTGTTCAACAAATTCAAAAAAGTATGTTCGGAATAAGAGAAATCAACATCAATTATGTTAGAAAAACCGTTAAATTGAATCAACGCCCTTGTAAGGGGGCGTTAAGGCAATAAATAGTTTTACTAAAGCCAACATAAAAAGGAAGATAATGGCGAAGACTTCTTATGGGAGTGTTAAAATTGATTCTCTCTAGGAGCGACGGACAATCTACTGCACCTTGGATAATGTCAAAAACGAAGGACAAGGACAGAATAGCTCTTCTACTCTCACGAACTTTAAGGGTAATTAGCATACAACGCGAAGTATAGGAGGGAATAGGATCATGAAAATTCAAAGATCGCAGTGCATATCGCATAAAAACTTTCTGGATACGCCCAATACGATTTATATGAGAGATATTATAAGGTCTCCAGATAAAAGAGGCATATTCAAGTCTTGGTCGAACAAAGGAAGTATAAAGAAATTGAAGTGTATAAGGATTGGAAAAGTCAGAACTATTCCGTCGGACAAATGCGAGCATTGCATAGGATTTAGATATAACAGAATTAATGTGACTAGTAAATGTTAGTTTACGGTCAAAGATAACTCCGAAATCTTTTATTTCACTAATTGACTTTAAAGATGAATCAGCGATAAGGTAAGAAGTCACAAAGTAGTTGTTTGACTTTGAGAATGTAACATGAAGTCATTTATTAATATTCAACGATAGACGATTCTTACAGCACCAAGAGTTTTTTTGTTTAGTTCTGATTGGAGTAGCGATGAGTCGGACGAATTTTTCACGACCGAATAAATTTTGAGATCGTCGGCATAAAGAAGAAATTTTGCAAATGAATCGTTTATAAATAACACAAACAACAGAGGTCCCAAGACACTACCTTGTGGAACACCAGACGAGGCTATATATACCTGGAAAGGTATATTATCAACAGTAACAATACATCGTCGGTTACTTAAATACGATTTTATCCAATTTAAGAAAGTGGAATGAAAACCCATGTTTGATAATTTTCTTAACAAATTATACACGATTGCCTCACTGTAATGTGTTATTATTGTATGTCCAGTAATGGTTCTCCCGTTTTTGTCTATTTATAGTGTGTTTGGTCTACAGTAACAACTTGTAGCCACTATATCTACCATTACACTAAGTTTTCTTCTTGTTCTCTCGCTTGTGTTAATGATGTAAGGCAATCTGGGCCTGGATGGTTGTCTAAAAGGTTGATTCATATTAAATGACACGCTCAGGATAAAAAGGCGATGAAATATAACGAAAAATAGTAAAAATTTCATGTTTGTCGAGCTGTAACTTTCAAACCAATAATCCCACAAGAAAATGTTCTTGGTACAAATTGTAGTGAATTTTATTACCTACAATTTTTATTGTCATCGTGCACCCTATCGTTTGCAAGATATTACGCAAAAGCCAGATTTACACTACTTTGACGCGTTTTATAATACAAGCTATCATTTTTAGGAAAAACGCTTTATATACTTTTGTCTGAGTTTTTTTTTTTTTAAATCCATACATTTTCACTACGTTCCAGTGACGTAACCAGAAAAAAATTTCGGGGGGGGTTTTTTTTTTTTTTACCTCTACTGAAGAAAGAAACTAGAAAACGCTTTTTACAAAATAAATTTTTTGATTTTTCATAAAAAAAAGGTGTAATAAAAAAATTTGAAAAAAATCCCGAAGCGGAGTTTATGAGAAAAGGATTTATTCTAAAATCGATGTATTGTGTTCATATATTTCGGGGGGGGGGGGGCCTACAGCCCTCAAAACCCCCCCTTCATGGGTACGTCCCTGCTTTCATTTTAAACACACTTTCATTTGATTCACAGGAAATTTTGAATAACTTTAAACTTTCACAAGCTGTTTCACTTTGATGTAAATGTAAACCGTGATATTCGATTAATAACGAATGCTAAAACTGGAATTTTTCCAGTTTTTGGTACACGAAAGTTTTTAATACAATAAAATATCCAGGAGATACGGAACTTTCTCTTAAATTCTTTTAAATTTCATAACTATTCCATACATTTTTCTATTACTTCATAGATTTCGGGGGGGGGTTCGAACACCCCAAACCCCCCCCCTGGTTACGTCCCTGCTACGTTCATTTACGTTTAAAAAAAAAAAATATAATAAAATAATAAAATCCTATTCATATTATGCATACTCACTATAACCGAGGAACAAATAAAAATCAAACTCCACAGAGTAGAGGCAGAGGTAAAATTGCTGCTAGAATAGATTCGAATGATTCTTTTAACGCATTCAAAAGCCATATACCACTTGTTTCTCGTTCTCCCATTCCTAAACCGACTTCTCACACTATTCCTTTTTTGGATAATCAACAAGTTCTGCAAGACCCCGTTGTTGTACACTCAGGGAAAAAAATTTTAAAATCAAGCAAAAACAACCTTAAATTAAGCATAAACCGCCAGGAAAGACGACTAAGGTTGGAATTTGTTAATTCAAGTAAGAACAATCTTGATTTAAGATTGAAATGATAATGGGGAGCATCTCAAATTTAAGGTTGTTTATGCTTGTATTAACATTGTTTCCTACTCATTTCAACAATATGCAATCTTAATTTGAGATGGAACATTTTTAGCTTAAAAAGAAGGCGGCGCAATTCTCTTCAAAACGATACCAGGAGATTTCCCAGAGATATTCGTGAATAGTATCTAACTTTTGACCTTTTTGAATTAAATTTGCGCGTGGCAAAAGTTTTGTAAAATTTTTTGTTTAAGTGCAAAAATATTCAAAAGCCAGTATACATATAAACTGGCAAAATAAATATCAGATCGGAAGGTTTAATGCACTATTTTTTACAAAGCTGCTTTCGTCCATAAAAATTGCAAAATTTTCCCGAATCATAATCACGTAAGATTTTACACGCAGTAAGAAAAGAAAAATTTAATCGTTCCTTATCAAGTGAATCTTATTTTAGATTATTAAAAAATACCTGATTGGCGAATGCATTTCGCACATTTTCGTACACTGAAATAAAAAAAATCATGTAAAATTGAAATTGCCTGCCTTTCAATTTTAATTTCATGACAAAATTTGTTAATTTGTTGAGAATTGCATCATTCCATCGTTTTTCATGTCATATTGATACTATTTTTGTTAAATTGGTATGAAAAACAATAAATTGATATTATCACGTTTTACACTCCATTATCTATCTCTTGTGCATTATCAATTCACAACATCAAACTTGCAACACCATTTATCAATTAATATACCATCAATATTAAGAAACTCACGTAAATTTACATAAAACAATTAAGTTTCGATAAGAATTTTCTATCTCTTGTGCAAAAAAATTTGAAACGATCAAGTAAGCTCTGATTCAAAAGTTGAATCGGAGAAAAAAAAAGTAATCCTCATTTTTCCGCGTTCTCGTGAAAGTGCAACTTAAAAAGGGCAAGTCGTAAAAAGTCTTACAAAAAAGTGAAAATAAAGTGAAAAATTAAAAAATATTGTATTTCGGGCTTTATTCGGAAATATTTCAATGTTTTTCATACACAATTGGCATAGTTCTGAAAGAAATTTTAGCTTTCAGAGAATTAATAACAAAAATCTTCGGTGGTGCAACACAAACATATCGCCTTACAAACAACTGTTGTAATCGACGTTGTGTCGTGACGTCACTGGATACTGCTTGTTAAACGAATTCTTCAATTCCAATTCCTACAGCAATTAATCTCCTCAACAACCCTGACTATATTGTCATATAATATGTATTTATACTTCATTGAATTTATGGTATGATTCATGTAAAATTACGTTGGTATTCTATCAATTACAATTTTTTCATTACAAAATTGGTTCATATCATTTCAAAACGGGTTCACATCAATATTAAGTTGGGATCCCATCAATTCCTTTATTTTTTATATCAAAGGTCAGTTAGGATCCCATCAATTCCTCCTTTTTTCATATCAAAACTCATTTTTTTTTCATATCAAATTCTAGTTGGTAACCCATCAATTCACCACTTTTTATATCAATTCTGCATTATTCATATCCAAATATTTACTCATATCAAAACGATAAAGCAACAGCATCAAATTTGATATCATTCATTATCGGCCATATTTTGTCAACGAAAATTGAAGATTTTATGGCATTTTTTGCATTTTTTTGGTTCGGTGTATATGCTCAAAGAACCTAAAATCCACGTTGACCTAAATATTTTAAGGTATGCTTGAATCAATTTCTCATACCTCCAATTTTTTATAATTAAACTTTGTACAGCAAACTTCAAACTTCTCTAAGCCACCTTTACGTAGCGCAGTTAACATTTCATGTTAACTGGCCAGAAGCTGGAAGCCATCAGCAATACACTTCCCCATCTTGAAGGCCGTTCGGGCCAGATTCAGCTAAATTACATTGTGGAACCTAAGAGCAAGTCTCCAAAAACTCACTTTGGCAGATCATCACTGAGAGACCACTTGACAACAACAAGAAATTGCAACTAATTGGGCAGTTATACTCTGACGGACATTTTATTCGCACTTAAACAAAAATTTTGCAAAACTTTTGTCACGCGGAAATTTAATTCAAAAAGGTAAAAAATTTTAAACTCTTATGTAGTTGAGAGTTAGTGTAGAAGGAACGAGTTGATGCAAAACGCTTTGTAGGTAACTTCAGCGATGGGCCTTAGCAATATTTAGCTGTCATTTTGGTGTTGTCAACCTAAGCAAAATTCTAGCAAGTGACTATATACTTGTCTATATATTAACCTATCAAAGATATTTAGATTGTTTTTTAATGATATATATATTTTTATCTATACAAAAAGCCGCAACACCACTGCTTTGTTATGAGGCTTTTAAGACAACAGAACAAACAGCAAAAGGGATTTTTTTTTAATTCGCAACAAATTGAGAAAATTAAATAAATTTTTTTATTTGAAAATTTTGAGTCCCAACTGCCCAAAACGAGCGCAACATAGCTGGCGCCCAACGCAGAACAGAACAGAAAATTGATTAGTTTATTCTAATACCTTAAATTTCCAACAATATAATTTTTTTTTATTATTACATTTTTCATGTGTTTGCTTATTGATAAATTTTTTTCCGAAATATCAAGCTGTTTCCTAGACATTTTTTTAAAGCGAAAACTATGCATTATGTGCGCATTGGTAGTCCGCAGTTATCAATCATTCAAATTGTCTCCTGCGTAGCACGTTACACATTTCACTCCAGTTTAGCACACTTGGTTGAAGTTTCAGCAGTCCATGTAATTTCTGCTTAAAGAAACTTCATGTAGCAGGGAGCTTTGACAGGTGATACAACCGCAACACATGAACTGCGAACATGAAAGCGTTTGAAACTTGAAAAGAGTCTTACATTTCAAAATAGGTTTGAGACATTGATAATCCTTTGTTATAGGAACAATATGCCAAACTCCGTGATTCCTTGAACTAGTCAAATTAGCATAACATTCAGATATCTACTTTCTGCGGCTCTCAAATAACTTATCTTTAAGCGCTGCACAATTAGTATTAGCACCCCTATTTTTTTTAAATGTTTTTTTTTTGTACTTACCATTTAGTCCACACTATACTTTTGTCTGAGTTTTTTTTTTTTAAATCCATACATTTTTACTACGTTCATTTACGTTTAAAAAAAAAAAATAAATTAAAATAATAAAATCCTATTCATATTATGCATACTCACTATAACCGAGGAACAAATAAAAATCAAACTCCACAGAGTAGAGGCAGAGGTAAAATTGCTGCTAGAATAGATTCGAATGATTCTTTTAACGCATTCAAAAGCCATATACCACTTGTTTCTCGTTCTCCCATTCCTAAACCGACTTCTCACACTATTCCTTTTTTGGATAATCAACAAGTTCTGCAAAACCCCGTTGTTGTACACTCAGGGAAAAAAATTTTAAAATCAAGCAAAAACAACCTTAAATTAAGCATAAACCGCCACGAAAGACGACTAAGGTTGGAATTTGTTAATTCAAGTAAGAACAATCTTGATTTAAGATTGAAATGATAATGGGGAGCATCTCAAATTTTAGGTTGTTTATGCTTGTATTAACATTGTTTCCTACTCATTTCAACAATATGCAATCTTAATTTAAGATGGACCATTTTTGATTCAAGGTGGAAACGTGCTTGCATTTACATTGAAACATTATACTTTTTTTTTACCACAACTACATATTTAGCATTACCCACACCCAAGGGAAATACATAGTCAAAATTAAGAAAATAAATTTTATTTAGGAAAAGGTCTTATATATGAATATATAATTACACAGTTTTTATTTTAATATAAGTTTTGCCATTATTTACAGAATATAAATGTAGAGCAGGAGTTTTAAATGATGAGATACTTAAAATAATTACGGTATCAATTTTTACACCGACTTCATATTGCATCTTACAGTTGTTGTTGCATCTTACAGTTGTTTTAGATTTGGTTAGAAAAAAAATTACATGCACATCTTTTTCACTCGGAAAGGCAACAATAATTTTCTCCATTAGATTTACCAAAGCTGACGGACTTAATGTTATTTTGATTATTTTGAGTTAGCTTTCTGAGCAGCAATATTTGTTTTGTGTTTGCTTGATTTGTTCCACTTAATCATGAATTATTATTTTCCTTTTTGGCATAATCAATGACCAGATGGAATAAATTGTGCAAACAAAAATCATAAATTATGATTTAAAATTCATAATTTTAGGCTTAAGTGAGAATAAATAAATCATTCGTAATAATAATTTGAGCACATATTTCCAATTAAATAAATTAAAATTTTTTTATTTGCTAATTTTTTACATAATTATTTATTTAATTTTACTTTTTTGCTTGCCAACTTGCTTAGAATAATTTGTAATAACTTTTTCACAAATTCAGTTTTCCCGGATTTCGAACCGACATCATCCTCTCCAGTACGGACGCCTAACCGATTCGGCTACCCTGGCATTATCGTAAAAGCGTCTAAATGTATTGTATATTGCTCACCAATTCATGACAATCAACCCAGTTACTCATAATTCATGATAACACGTGCAGTTTCATGACCTAGATAATCATCAATTATTCTTCAAGAACAATTGAATAAATCACGAAATTCATAAACCCTTATCATAATGTATTCACAATCCATATGCATAGTTTATGTATGTTGCATAATTTGTGACTAATATTCACAATTAATGATTATAGTTAGTAATTAAGTAACAGTAATTTTATGGACTCCATAATCGTATGTCATGAGCCAACATTTCTCTCCGTGTACTAAAAACCAACTTATCGTCCTACATATACTGCCTTTCACCGAACGAATACTTAAGAACTGCTTGAAGTGGCTATACTGAAGTTGTTTTTGTGTAACAAATGTAATTTTTCGAATTTTTTTGGTTCTGAATTTATTATTATTATTGAACGGGATATGCACTGCGTCCAATAGTGAACTATTGTGCCCCGTCAAGGACTTATAGCAACTCTATAAGTCCTATCCCATTGAGAAATTGTAGTATCGGGCCTACTTCTAGGGATTTCAATATGTGTTCTGGTATTTGGTGGTCGCCCAGATATCTTTTCCGTTTTTGCATGAGTGCGGGGCACTCTCCTAAGATATGTTTTGAAGTTTAAGTGTCCTCCGTGCAAAACCTGCATTTGTCGTCCGATACTATTCTCAGTTTTGATAGGTGGTAGTTTAACCTACAGTGTCCTCTCAAAATCCCTCTTATTATTCTTATATTCTTTTTTGGTAAGTTCATACATTCTTTATGTCGCTTTAGGTAGTAAGTCCCTAGTAGTGTTTTTGATTGTTTCAGGCCTGGTAGATTGTCCCAGTATAATTTCCGTAGTTTATCTTCTTCTTCTTTTAATATAATAGAGATGGTCCCTTTTCCCATTCCACAGAATGGTTCTGGCCCTACGAAGGGAGTTTCCACTCCTTTCTTTGCTAGTTCGTCTGCCATTTCATTACCTTCTATCCCTCTGTGACCCGGCACCCAGTAGATACAAACCCAATTGTGCAGGCCAAGCGTATTCAGTTTATCAAGGCACTCCTACACCAGTTTAGAGCTTATCTGGTATGATTTTAGTGCTTTTATTGCCGCTTGACTGTCGGATAGGATCGCAATGGTTTGGTTCCGGTATTTCCGTTTGAGGTTGAAGTGAGCGCACCTATCAATGGCATATTTTTCCGCCTGAAATATGCTGGTGTATTTACCCATGGGCTCAGAGTATTTTATCCTTGGCCCAAACACTCCTGCTTCTGTACCTTCTTCCGTAAGAGACCCGTCTGTATACCAGGTTATCGTACTTTGGTTTATTGTGTAATTTTCATGTACACCTTCCCACTCCTTTTTATTGCTAAGTTATGTTGCAAATCGTTTGATGAAGCTGAACTTCGGTATCATGTTATGTCTTGGTAGTGAGATTTCAGGGTATTGCTTCGTAAGAATATCAATCTTCCGACTTATGCAACAAGCTGACCCGACGCTTCCTCCAGTTATTCTTAGTATAGCCCTCTTCGCCTGCGTCTGAACGTAGATGTGAAGAGGTGTTAATTCTAAAAGGACTTCTAATGATGCTGTAGGACAGCTTCTCATAGCCCCAGTTATACACACGCACGCTAATCTTTGCATTTTGGTTTATTCATTGATAACCGTTTGCTGATTTGTTCTTCCTACCCATGATATCGCTCCATATGCGATCATTGGTCGTACGATTGCAGTATACATCCATCGTAGTATTTTTGGTGTTCAGCCCCATTTTTTCCCTGCGATGGACCTGCGGACCATAAGTGCCCTCTTGGCTTTCTTTGATACATTATCAACATGCTTTTTCCAGAGTAGTTTCTGATCCAGGGTAATGCCCAGGAAATTTCCCTCTGTTTGAAGCTTCCGTCTAACATAATTGGTTTCAGGTGCTTAAGTTTATATTTCCTTGTAAATGGTACAATAGTAGTCCTTGCTGGATTTACATTCAGTCCTACTTTTGTACACCATTTTTTAGTCACCTTCAACCCTTCAATTCTTCAAGTAGTTCATCCATAACGATGCTCCACATCAGTGGGGATAGCACTCCCACTTGTGGACATCCTCTCGTTGTAGTTGATATTAAGGCCCCTGTTTACGCCAAAACACCCTGTTTGCCACCCTGTATACGGAATTGTACGGCAACCAACTTTATACCATTAAACCTACTGGAACAGCGCTTAACATTCTGTTAAGCTGTGTCCCAAAACTGGTTTAACTCAATATGACGGCCTTCTGTCATTTCCGTAACTTTAACTTCCTTCTTCTTTTAATAAGATCGAAAAGTGACTAGACGTTTTCCTCCTGTCATAAGCTACCAAATTGAAATATATTATATATATATCTATCGTCATCGATATCCAAGTAAGCATCCTTCTGCCTCTACTTCTTAATAAAAAACATACAAAAATCTAAACTACACGACTTTGATTTCCTTTTGCTAACTCTGCCGTTTTTTTCTTATACTCTTTTTTATATCGTTTGGCCACTTTACGAGTGAGCCAAACAGCCCCAGTGCCTGCTGGTATCTCTATCGTTCTAGTTTTCAGCATATTTTTCATCCATAATGCTAGAGTATTACTAACACCTCTGCGGATGAGAACATCTTTTATGGCCTCGTGTGAAGTATTGTCGAAGGCACCTTCAATATCGAGGAATGCACATATAGCTATTTCTTTTGTTTCAAAAGTTTCTTCTAGTACATTTGTCAGTTGGTACAGAGCAGTTTCCGTTGATCTACCTGCCCTATATGCATGCTGACTGGTATGTAGGGGGATGCTTTCTAGAATCGTTGTTCTTACATAATTGTCTACAATTTTCTCTAGAGTTTTCAGTACAAAGGAAGTTAAGCAGATTGGTCTGAAGGATTTCGGGTGAAGAGGATCCTTCTTCCCTACCTTCGGTATAAATACCACTCTTGCTCGCCTCCATATCTTTGGTATGTAACCCAAAGAGATACTGCCTCTCGCAATTTTCATTAGTGGGCATAGGAGAAGCTCTATGCCTTTCTGAAGTAGTCCTGGAAAAATGTTGTCTGCACCAGGAGATTTGAATGGTTTAAAGGTGCCCACCGCCCATCTTATGCGTGCTTCTGTACATATTCCGTTCGCTACCTTCCAATTCTCTTTCTTCGATCTACCTATGTATTCCATATGGTGTACAGTTGTTGTCCCTGAGGACCCTGGGAAATGAGTGTCTAGAAGTAGTTGGGCCTTATCTTCCTCATTTTCCGTGAATCTTCCATCGTCCTTTTTAAGACTAACCGAAGATATGCTTTTATTCTTGGCCACCGCTTTATAGAGTCTTGATGCCTCAGTGGTATGCTCAATGTTTTCGCAGAAACTTCTGAAACTCGAACGCTTTGCTCTTCTGATTTCGTTACTATAGTTTGTAAGAGTATTCCTATAGTTCGACCAATCTCCTGTTCTTTTTGCCCGATTGAACAACCAAGGTTCCTCAGTTTAGATAAATCTTTGTTCCACCATGGTACGTCTTTTGATGAGTGTATTTTGCTGATTGGACAGCTTGCCTCATATGCATCATTAATAACTTTATTAAAGTTGTCTACCGCTGTTTCTAATTCTAGCTCATTCTTGATATTGTTGCCAGCTCCCATATGGACTGTGTTATTGCTCAGATGATATAGATATATGTCCCCATTTTTTTTTTTGGGATTTCTTATACGTTTATTGATTGATGGAGAGCCATCTATGTCAAATCTTAGCATCCTATGATCAGACATCGATGGCTCTTCAGAAACCCTCCAATTGTGAACCAGTCCCCTCATTAGAGTATTTCCTATAGTTATGTCTAGGACCTCTTCTCGTGCACTCGTTACAAAAGTTGGTGTATTTCCAACATTACAAATTTCCAATTCATTACTAAGAATAAATTCAAGGTACTCACCCCTTTGGTTGTTGTCTGTGCTGCCCCACGCCTCGTTATGCGCGTTGGCGTCACACACGAGTGTAAGTGGTAACTTCTTCTCGTTACAGTAGCTCACCAGTCTAGTGACTAAGTCCGGTGGTGCATGGACGTCGTCTCCTGGGAAATACCCTGTCGCTACCACAACGTCGCGTATAATCCCTTTGATGTTGATTGGGATTTGTACCGCTACCAGGTCTCCCGAAAGAAATTCTGAAAGACATATATATTTCAAACCGTTAGTTAGTAACACACAGGCCCTTGGTTTTTCGCATCGTATGTCCCAAATTACCTGCGTGTCTTTACATGACAGACCTCGTATCTGCCCCCTAAAGACCCAGGGTTCCTGAACCAGCACTATTCCAATATTGTTCTTGGTGCGATCGTTGTCGAGGCAGCTTTCGCATGGTGCAGATTTACCTGCGCAACCTTAGTGCTGGTCATGCTTACCATTATAGTTGGTCTTCCGCTGTCAGAGTGTCATCACTTTCCTCTGACAGTTTCTCATCCTGAGATTCATCATGCGTCCCCATGGTCAACATGGTTAAATCGAGGTCATTTAGTCCCTCAACCTCGTGAGATAGCAGGTTGACTTCCTCGACTTGCTCATTCTGTGCAGCTTCTATTTCCGCCACAACCTCTTCCGGTATAATTCCCGATGAGGCTTCCGCCGTATTCGGTTTAGGATCCCGCGGCTTGTGGAGGTGTACAGGGATGCGGCCGAACCTGTACCGGAAAGTACAGTTGTTCGCCTTTATCGCCTCAAGCGAACGATCGTCAACGCCAAGCGTCATAAGCTTCCCCTTATTCTCGTCCTTGCTTCTAAAAATTCTCCAGAGCTCAGTTTGGAGTCCCTTGTTCTGATCGATGAGGAGGCCCAAGAGTTTCTTGGTGTCCACACCTGCCGCATTTGGAAGGTATACAGTTGCCATGTGTACATTAGGTATGTTGTCCCCACTGCACGTCGTCAACTCCACACTTTCCAGCTCGGCAGTTTAGAAACCGTCAACCTCAACCATTCCGCCGTTTCTTCGCTTGTGCAGTCCACCAGTATTAGGCCTGGTCGGAAATGGATGCCATCGAATTGGAGTTTGGACCTCCAACCCTTAAACATCTCCTCTACAACAGCTTCCTCAATCTGTCCTTGCTCCTCACGAGTGAGTATGTGCTCAGGATACAGTTTTGGCAGTATGGCCAGTGTTGTAGCCTTGACCGAGCTAGCATAGCTAACATCTGGCTTCCGGGTATCTGCCTTTGGCGCCACGCCCTTCCTGACCTCTTTGTTCTCTACCTGTTCAGGTCTCCTTCTCTTCACTTCGTTGCCATCGTGTGGGCTTAGTTCGTCGGTGCCTCATTTCTTCGGTTCTGTCAAGTCCTTCGGTCTGTCAAGAGCCTTCTGCTTGGCAGCTTCCGTCAATAAGCCCTCCTTAATGTAGCGCAAATACCATTTGGCACCCGCGCCACTTAAGCCGGTTGACTTCCGTATGTCCCCACGTGTGGCCTGTCCGGATGTCAGTCCAATACTCGTCGATGGATGTGGTTGATCTCCGGTGGAGCCCACTAACCCACGACTTTCCTTCCGTTTCTGTATAGTTGGCAACGGTCCCGTTTGTTGTTTGGTACCCCTGCCCACCTTCCTACAGTCCGATTTCCTACTTCTCGGTGTCGCAATCGGTCGGTCAGTATTCGTGAAGACACGTTCCGCCCGATCTGCCAGTTGGGATGCGGTATAATCGCCCGCTGATTTATTAATCTTTTTAAGACTATTCATACTTGTTCCCACGAGTGTAGGGGATAGTAGGTCCCCGTGTCATAGCCCCCATTAACACGGTAAGGTCACGGTTATTCACAGAGATGACCTGGTATCCGTGAGGCTCCGTTAAAATACAGTCAGTTACCCCCGACTGCAAACTAACCATGGGCACGGGTCGCGTGACACCCTGGATTGGGGGCACGTTGCTTACTTTAGCTAGCAATCGACAGATGTCAATATACCATTGCCCGATGGTCGCCGCTAGGAGGCAGTAAGTCTTCTTGGTTTGCTACACGATAAGGATCGTTTCTGGCTTTCTGGTGGAAAAATCAGTCACTTTGCCTTATGAGTCAACACCCTGACCATCATTGGTTCTGAAAGTGACAGCAACAGTAACCTCAGAAAGCTCCTCATAGATCTTTTCCTCGATAGGTGGTGCGCAAGTACATACAGGGTGACCAATTGATTGATATTTTGTTGCACACCCACCTCCTCAACAATGATGTTTATGAGTTCGTCCCGCTTTGAATTTGTTAATTGCTGGTTTTGTTTGTACCACTCCAAGAGAGACTTGCTTTTAGATGTTTCTTGAAGCAAGCTCATCAAATTCTGAAAAAGTATTAGTTCAATAAACT
Organism: Heteromyza rotundicornis; assembly: GCA_951394025.1. Taxonomy (NCBI): domain Eukaryota; kingdom Metazoa; phylum Arthropoda; class Insecta; order Diptera; family Heleomyzidae; genus Heteromyza; species Heteromyza rotundicornis. The sequence goes on along the minus strand of OX596010.1, from coordinate 57,928,552 downwards.
GGGCAAAAAATGTCATACGTATGCTTAATATTTACCTTATTGAGGCTTCGGCATACGTTAAGCGATGATTGACTTGGCGACGATGATGCAGGTGTGCGATTGTCAAGCCACTCCGCCACTTTGCTGTCGTCATCAATTCCAAACTAGGAGTACCAGAAATTGTTAGGTACTAACTAATTGATATTCACACTTAGATGAATTATTTACACTAAAATTAGTTTGCTTACCTTTTAAATATTCTGAAATTGTAACGTGAGCCTGTATTATGATGTCTCTCCCCATCTTTTGCTTCTCTTCAATCTTAATATGGAATTTATCCAACAGATACTTTGTCTCAATGACCTTCCTAGTGTTCGATCTTCGAAATCCTTTTTGTGCATATGCAAAAGCTCACTGCTGCAGTCTTTTGGATATCGGTAGTGTGAGAGAATACGGTGGTGTGTGGAATACGGTGGTGTTAGCGCAGTAGTCGAACTAAAATTTGCTAAGGCGAACTATATGGTTTGAAGTGCGGTGCTGGCCTCATATGACTTCAGGGTTGGGGGGGATGGGGAATTAAACTAAATACTCTTGACCGGAACTTACGGACTAGTTCGACTTTGACATGCGTTTGGAAGTACCAAGATAAGCACCAATTCACACCAACCGTTTTTTTTTTTAATAAATAAATTTTTAACATTTATAATTTCTTTGTTTTTTTTTTTTTGGAAAATCCACACTTACACATACAACGATAATTGAGTGGAAGTTTGTTGTTTTGGATTCTATTTTTTTTTATATATTAATAAAATTTTTTTTTTAAATTTTTTATTATTATTTTTTTTGTATTCTTAAAATTTTTTTTTAGCAATCTTTAATTTGGATTGTGCTATTAGCATTACGATTTTGGGTTTTTTTTGTTTTTATTAATTTTTTTTGAATTTTTTTTATTAGTTTTTTTATTTTTACAATTTTGAGTTTTTTTGTTTTTTGTTAATTTTTTAATCTTATTTTTTTGAATTTTCTTTTTTAAATTTTTTTTATTAGTTTTTTTATTATTACGATTTTGGGTTTTTTTTTGTTTTTTATTAATTTTTTTTGAATTTTCTTTTTTGAATTTTTTTTTTTGGTTGAATTGTTATTCCAATAGCTTTCGAAAAAAGTTTTTTTGAGGTCCTCTTTTCGAATCAGTTTTTGTATTAGGATACAGGACGACATAAAAAAAAAAAAATTATGTATATATATTTTTTTGATTTCTTTTAATATTTTTTGTTTTAGAATTTTTATTTATAATTTTTTTTATTATAAATTTTTTTCTTTTTTTGTCGGGTTTTTGTATTGAATATTTGAATATTTTTGGATTGGAGTTAGTGAGTGGATTGGTAGTGCGAATTTAGGGAATTTATTGATACCGGAATAGCGAAGGAAATCGATTCGGTTCCGATGAACTATTTAAGGCGCTGTTCAGAATTGGTTTTTGGGAGGCTGAGCCTAGATTCGGAATGGCCAGGTGGTCAGTAATACTGAAGATTCCTTAAGCTTTTCGCGAAAGTCTGAAGTCCGCACGCAGGCGGACTTCGGATGCTGGTACCAACATCGGAGGAACCAATGCTTTGGTGAGTGCGCTTTATTATTACGTATTCTTGTCCCTCCCACATTCGTGTAACTTTACTTTGCCGCCTAGAGCAGTGCCAAATAAATAAAAGAAAGAAAAGAGCAGCTCGAAATATAATTTAAAAAAAAAACCGGTATTCTTCCTTCATTTTTTTTTTGATACAATAGAATGTAAGAAAGTAAACAAGCAAAACAAACGAATGTAAATGTACTTTTTCGTTTTCTTGCCAATGCTTTTGATTTTTTTTGGTAAAAGATTTCAATGAATTTCAATGAAATTTCCTCCCTTAATTTGTCTATTTTTGGCATATTTATGTAGATAATTTTTCCTTTACATTTTTATAATTTTTTTTTTATATATATTTATCCATTTTGAGTACATTTAGTCTTTTTGGTTTATTCTCTTTTTAAATAAACCACAGCACAGAGCCGTCCCTTACTGAAATCAATTTAGTTTGTTTGATATTAAGTTTAAATTTGAATAAAAATTGCGGAAAGCATTCGGAGAACCAAATTTTATTTTAACTAAAATTTAATTAGGAGTGATTATTGCTGCTATGATGAGAAGCTAAACTCATTTTGTGTTGGTGTGGGGTGTCTACCCATGGTGTAAGCGGACAGACATTCAGGTCGGACGGACGTTTTAGATGTACATAATGGTAAACGGACGGAAATAGTTAATCAAAAATTTAACTTCGTTAAATTAAAAAGTTAATTGCGTTGAAAAGTTAACTTCGTTAAAAGTTAAATTAAATAGTTAAATTCTCTATAGAAAATTTTTTTTTTCCAAAAAACGCATACAAAAACATTTTAACTATATACATTTTAATGCCTGCACTCACAGACCCTTTTTTCGATCGATTTCAGCCCTCTATATGCAAATTTAACTTAAAAAATGAAAACTTTGTAAAAATTTTACAAAACGAATTTGCCGACGCGCTTTTTTTGATTGTCACTACGCACCCAGAGTTCCAAGTTGATTGGAAAATGTCGGCGGCGGCTAAACAGTTTCGCGCCGACCATAATCGGCTTCAATCGGCGTGCGAACAAATCGATGTCAATATCGGTTGAGCCGACACAATCGACTCAATATTTCGCCGCCGACCAAGCCGATACATTTGACGACAGGCTAGGCACGCCGTCTCGACTTGGAACTTTAAATTTTTGTCAACAACACGAAAGAGTTCTGTGTTTACAATTTTTCAACAGTGTGGCTAGGTAGATTATTAAAAATAGTATGAATTCTTAATTTTTACTTTTTTTTTACATTCAATGATACAAACATTTTTTTCGTTTCAAAGTTAACTAATGCTAGTTAATCGAAGAAATTGAACTTAACTAAATGAAAAAGTTAATGGTTTTCGAAATTAACTGAAACGTTAAAAGTTAACCAAAAATTTAACTTCGTTAATTAACTATTAACGATTTAACTAGTTAATGCCCAGCTTTGACTTAGGGAAACGACTGACGGACATGGCAGCAATTGGGAATAGTGTCGATATAACAGCGCCCAGACACTATTCACGGTGACATTGCACCTATTTTTAGGTAGTTAGTGGGAGGGGTGTTCAAAGACTAATTTGCCAGTATGAAATATGATGAGATGATTGGAAAGAGGGTTTTGGTAGTTGCTTAGGTGCATGGATCGGATTGAATGTATATGTTGTTAGTGGATGAATGTGTGTGTAAATGGTTAGGGTAATTTTCTTTCTTATGGCCTGCAGTATGTTTGCAGTCATTGTGCCTCAGTTCTTTAGCCAATGGGATAGAGAACTAAGTGGCCATACTGCATCTCGTTAGCAGGGTTCTTCGAATTCGACACGCGTTGATGGAGTGACCCTGGTTCTTTTTTTGTTTGTTTTCTTAATAAGTAGGTATAGGTGGAGTTGAAGCTGCAGACGATTTCGGTTACGACCGGGACGCAGTGAGGCTTATTTCACTGTGCTCATGGGGAATACGGTGGTGTTAGCGCAGTAGCCGAACTAAAATTTGCTAAGGCGAACTATATGGTTTGAAGTGCGGTGCTGTCCTCATATGACTTCAGGGTTGGGGGGGGTGGGGAATTAAACTAAATACTCTTAACCGGGACTTACGGACTAGTTCGACTTTGACATGCGTTTGGAAGTACCAAGGTAGGCACCAATTCACACTAACCGTTTTTTTTTTTAATAAATAAATTTTTAACATTTATAATTTTTTTTTAGCAATCTTTAATTTGGATTGTGCTATCAGCATTACAATTTTGGGTTTTTTTTGTTTTTATTAATTTTTTTTGAATTTTTTTATTAGTTTTTTTATTTTTACAATTTTGGGTTTTTTTGTTTTTTGTTAATTTTTTTATCTTATTTTTTTTGAATTTTCTTTTTTAAATTTTTTTTATTAGTTTTTTTATTATTACGATTTTGGGTTTTTTTTGGTTTTTTATTAATTTTTTTTGAATTTTCTTTTTTAATTTTTTTTTTTGGTTGAATTGTTATTCCAATAGCTTTCGAAAAAATTTTTTTTGAGGTCCTCTATTCGAATCAGTTTTTGTATTGGGATACAGGACGATATAAACAAAAAAAAAATTAAATATATATATTTTTTTGATTTCTTTTAAAATTTTTTGTTTTGGATTTTTTATATATTCATTTTTTTATTATAAATTTTTTTTGTCGGGATTTTATATTGATTATTTGAATATTTTTGGATTGGAGTTAGTGAGTGGATTGGTAGTGCGAATTTAGGGAATTTATTGATACCGGAATAGCGAAGTAAATCGATTCGGTGCCGATGAACTATTTAAGGCGCTGTTCAGACTTAGTTTTTGGGAGGCTGAGCCTAGATTCGGAATTGCCAGGTGGTCAGTAATACTGAAGATTCCTTAAGCTTTTCGCGAAAGTTGGAATAAATTGATATGTCTGAGGGAAATAATTTTGAAGATTTGGCAGCTGGTGGTTGTTTCAACGGGGAGGTAGAAGCGGATGGACAGGCTGCTGGAAATGGGGAGCCAGCTGGCAAGGGTCCGGCGGATGAGGATTTGGGGAGGATGATAATGGAGTTGCTGAGGCAAAACCAACATATGGTGAAGCACATGGAAGAGATCCAAGGGCAAGTGATGTCACTGAGCAATCGGATCGAAGAGGTAGATGCCCGCTCCATACTCTCGAGGGAAAGGACGATGCCGGCGCAGACGTCGACGCCAAGTCAGCGTGATAGGGCAGGAGCTGGAGTAGGTGTTAGCTCTGGCATAAATGGAGAAATGGTTGGGCGCGTACCTGATGGTGGTAGGATCGGGGGGAGTGATTTAGGAGGCCATGTTCATGATAATGCCAATAGAAGAGCAGAATGGCGAAAGCGAGTTGACCTTGATAAATGGCATCTGAAGTTTGACGGATCGACCAAGGATATTTCGGTCGATAGTTTTTTTTCCGGGTAGAACGAATGCGCGATCAATATGGCCTCTGAGATAAGCAATTGTTTATGGACTTTCACTGCCTCCTCACTGGAAATGCCCGGGAGTGGTATTGGCAGTTGTTAGAGGGTAATGGCGACAATAGCAATTTTGTCGCCATTTGTCGCCTAAAAATAGGTAGTTAGTGGGAGGGGTGTTCAAAGACTAATTTGCCAGTATGTAATATGATGAGATGATTGGAAAGAGGGTTTTGGTAGTTGCTTTGGTGCATGGATCGGATTGAATGGATATGTTGTTAGTGGATGAATGTGTGTGTAAATGGAAGAGAATTGAACACAAAAAAAAGTTGATCCATCGGTTAGGGTAATTTTCTTTCTTATGTTTTTTTTATTTCTTTTTATTATAAAGTTCACCTTATACGGATTTTTACTCTTAACAAAATATCTTCCATTTCGAATTCCTGAAGAAGTTCTGTCAGCTTTTTATCGTCTTCAGTAGTGGTACGCTGTACCTCGCAATTATTCACATTTCTCCCATTTTCGGCCACTTTCATTAACAGACTCGTATACAAGACACCATCAATAATCTGAATATCGTCTATATTCATTCACAAATGTTTTTAAATAGCGCGAAATCAATATTTATTTGTGATGTCTGAATGACTTGAGCGCGTGTCCAATAATGAAGATATTCCAAAATATACCGTTATTCAAACGGTTGTGCAATGTAATGTTAAGAATGTTCAATCTTAAATCAGAAATGTTCTGCTTAAAACAAGCTTGTACCACCTTGTTTTTAGAATTTGCAATTTTGTTTTTGGATGCTGCAATTTTTACAATAAGTTGGTTTAATATTACATCAAGTTCCTCCAATCTTGATATAAGATTGTCTCAATTTTAAATTAAGAATGCATTTTAAATTTGAAGTTGGTAATCTTATTTCAATGTATGCCAACTTTGTTTTAAGATTGTTCGATGTTAAAACAAAGTTTTTTCATCCAAAGTTGAAAATTTTAAAAACAAGTATGACCATACTTAGTTTTAAAATGTGTATTTTCTCTGAGTGTAGGATATGCTAGAGCAGATCAATCCATACTAAACTCCGAAGAAGGTTTTTCCATTCAATCAAATACAAATTTACTAGATATTTATATTTTTGATTCGGTGTCAGATCAACCTCCATTATTAGACACCAATACTACACCAAATAAAATTCCAAACATGGCATCTTCAGGAAATGGTCGTGAAGCGGATGCAAATCCAAATTTAAGTCAAGCCGGATTAGAGTCAGGATCCGATATCACATCAATCGATACACTTGTTTTACTTTTGCGTCAAACTATTCTATCTTCTCAAGAGTTCAGAAGAGACTTGCAGGGTATAAAAGATAATGTCACAACTCTAAACAATAGAATGTTCACTCAGGAGCCATCCACTATACAAGCTGCTCAAATACCACCACTTCAGCAAGGTAGTGCAACAGCTACAGATTCAAGAGCACATAAACCTACAAAACTACAACAGTGGAAAATTTGTTATGATGGATGTTTCAGATTTTCTTTTCAAGGTCGATACCCTATGTCAAAGAACTAAATGTTCTTTTGAGCATTTAATGGCCAATTTCCAAGTTCTTTTAACAGGAAAAGCTGAAACATTGTATTGGTTATTTACTAAGAAAAATCCCAATGGTTTTTATCCATATCTATGCTTTGCCATCAAAAAGGAATTTTGTAAATTTAGAAACGACAATGAAATTGTACTTAAAACTTCGCTGAGAAAACAGCAACATAAGGAATCAATTGATAATTTTTATACAGATATCGTCGCAATGAATTCTCGTTTGCCAATAACTGATAACGTTTTAATTGATATAATAATATATATATTTGTCCAGGTCTGTCTGTCTTTCTGTCTGTCTGTGTGTCTGTCTGTCTGTCTGTCTGTCTCTAACACTAACCGATTCAAAATTTACAACTTCCCCTAAAAAATGTTTGTAAGTTGTTAACCTTCTTTTTTTTTTAAATGTTAGTCCTTCTTCTGGTGGTTTGTCCACACGCTGCGTTCTTGAGAAGGAACCAGAGCCACTTATAAATATATTCACACATATATTTTTTCTTATAAATGTTAGCCGCCCTGGTGAGGTATCGAACCCACAAGTAGCGAACTAAGCGCCTTCTCACCAGAGCCACTAATGCTCATTCAATACCTTTACCTAATATCGATTAACTTCATCAAGCCGCATGCAAAACGCTTTCATGTATATACACACACAAAAAGTCATCTTTGATATATAAACAAAAATAGCTTCGACCTAAAGCTGCGACCTAAAGCTGGCAGCGCTAGCCTTTTGGTAGTATTATTTCCTTAAAGGTGGCAATGGTAAATCAAAGCTATATTTATTACTTTTTGTGTGTATATACACATTCGCCATACAGCTTAATGAACTTTATCGCCATTAGCTCAATTTATTTTATAGCTGGCTGTGGTCTGTTGGTTAGAGCTTCGGCCTATGACTGCGGCAGTCATAAGTTAAAGACCGCCACCGGTCGTATTTTTTTTAATCTATTGCTTGATATTCTTTTTTTAATCTTTCTTTTTTAATTCTTTTTTAATGTAACAGTTCAACTTTACACAATTACATCATCAAACAAAATTTATTTCTATTCTTTTTTTCTCTTTTATAGCTGGTTGTGGTCATTTTATAGCTGGTTGTGGTCAGTTGGGTAGAGCTTCCGCTTTGTCTGCGGCAGTCTTTGGTTCAAGCCCGCCACCGGTAGTATTTTTTTTTAATCCATTGCTTGATATTCTTTTTTTAATCTTTCTTTTTTAATTCTTTTTTAATGTAACAGTTCAACTTTACACAATTACATCATCAAACAAAATTTATTTCTAATCTTTACAAAATTTAATAAAAATTACATATTTCACAAATTTCTAAAAAAAAAAATTACATTTAAATTTTAAAAACATAGAAAATATTTTTGCGTCTAAAATTTAACATTTAATTTTTTCAAATTAGTGTGTTTTTTTCCCGTTCATGGCACGCGCAAATTGACTAGTTATGAAGGAAAACCTTAATAGCAACTTTCAGTATATGCTATTTAATTCTGAGGCAAGGAGCTTAGAGGATTTTCGTGGTACTGCACGAAAAGCCGAGAAGGTACTTCGTGAAAACAAAAATCAGTTCTGTTTTTCTAATGCTAATAGACAAGTTCGTGAAATCAATATTACATCAAGCGAGGAAATAAGCGATGCTGAAAGTGACCCGCAGGTGGAAGCGTTACAAATTTCCAGAAAATATTCTAAGCCGGATTATTCCAAAATACAATGTTGGAATTGTGTGAATCTCGGACATTCGTATATTTATTGTCATGAGGCAATCATCTCAGTCTTTTGCTTTAAATGTGGGCAAAAAGGAGTAGTTACTCCAAACTGCCCAAACTAGCATCTGGGAAACTACAACCAGAGCGTGTTGGCTACCGGGTACACACGTTCTTCCCACCAACCCCCGAGTGCAAATTAAACTATTCTGAAACAGATAGTTTTTCAAATTTACCAAATCCCATTTTGGACTTACTCGCGATTTTACATGTCAAAGAGACACTCCAACTTCAACATTTCAGGAACGAAAGTTTCACTATGAAGCATCGAAAAACAGAATTTTTAATAATGATGTTTCTTTGATAACAAAAATCGAAAAAATTAAAAGCTGCTGATTTAGATACAAAAAGCGCAAAAGCTACAGCAAAGTTATTGAATCTACCAAACTATGTACCCACAGAGACGACCGTCCTTTTGCTGAAGTCTAAATTTTTTGGCAATCGTTTGGCATTGCTCCAGAATAATTTGCACAAGTTCATTCAATTGAATCCCCTCTTACGATAAACTTTGTCTTGGTTGCACCCGTTTACTGGAACATCACATAGAAACAGGAGAAGCTGTGCCAGTCAAATCGAGACACTTCCCTCTCTCGCCGCCAAGGCAAGAAGAAGCATACCAGGAAATTGACAGATTACTTAATATGGTCGAGGAATCCAATTCTCCACGGTGTAGCCTCGTTGTTTTAGTGCGTCAACCTGGCAAAGTAAGGCTCTGTACACAAAAAAAAAATGGTCGGTAAAATTAACCGAAAAAGGTGGTTGAGGTAGAGAATTTCAAAATGTATGAAAATTGTAAATTTTTTAACCGAGCTCGTAGGTAGATTTAACCGACAAAAAATTGTAAAAAAAAACCGAAAATAATTGTTGTTTTACAGAAATTGTATGTTCTTTTACCGCAATTAGTGGTTAAATTTGAAGTTTCACCAACTTGTGCAATTTACCATTCGCGCATCTTCAGTTAAATCGTTGGGATTCAAAGAAAGAAGAATTCCCAATCGTGTTATGAATGTTGTGACTTATAGAGGCTGCTTGAGCAGAGCCAAACAGATTTTTTTTTGCTTGTAATACTGCATTTGTAATACTAATTTTGGAAAATAAGAGCTTGTGTCAGTTATGCGCTAAAGCTAATATTTATTTTTTTAAACATGCAATCTTGCATTTTTGAAATATATTTTTGTGTTTAATATGTTTTTTTTGGTTGTTGGGGTATGTTTTAAAATGAAAAAAAAAGTAAATTCATCGAAAAAAGTTTTCTTATTAAAAAATATGTATCGAAACAAATTTTTCGGCTTACAAAAAGAGTTATGTGATTTTTTTCGAATTTTTTTTTATTGGCCCATTTAACTATATTAGCCATTGCCCACATTCCCTCATCATTGGTTTTTGATATCTCAATTGGTTCAGAAGTATTTGGTAACTTCTGAACCAATTGAGATATGAAAAAACCAATGATGAGCTATGTATTTTCAGTACTAAAAAGTTTCTAAGAAATAAGTTATGTATTCACTTGCACATAATTGTTTTTGATCAAAGCAGAAACTAGAACGCGAGCATTAATGTAATTGCCAAAATGAAATGGATTTGGAAATTTCAACACCAAATTGGAAATCAGCTCTACCTCAAAAACCCCTATGTAGCAAGTTTGGAACTATTTCAGCGGAATTAGGTTACATATTTTAAGTTACATATTTTAGAATATACAGTGTTCCATACCTATCACTCCTCCTTCTTGGTGTTACAAACTTCAGACCAAAGTGAAAATACCCTACCCCATGAGGTGTAGGCTATAAAAAGCGACATTCAAACCGATTTAATATGTGATACAATATATTCCCGATCAAAATGTATCCATAAATGTATCCATTTTGAATAAAATAAAGTCCATTTGGTCAACTTAACATGTTGACCAATAAAACCGATCGTTAAACTTCCACTTCAATTATATGATTTTTAGTGCTAATGTAGGTATGCCCAAGACCCAATTTGCATCATTATATATCTGATAAGCCCAAGAAAACGTTTCCGCGAAATTTCATTAATGGGAGGAGCCAAGCCCAGTTAACTAATTAAGCCCACATCTTCTCATTGTGGCTAGTGTGGTGTATATGCATATACATACTACAGTATAGCGCACCAGCCCACAAGAGTATACAAACGAAAAAGTACCGCTAGCAGCGAACACTTGAAACTGCATTACTAGCATACGCTGCTGGCCTGAATAGGAGCGCAGCATAATAGTACGTAAACCAACGTTTGTTTGCTTTTGTTACTTTTCCCTTTCGTTTGCATTTCTGTCGGCTCGAGACAGAATGAAATTTGAATCCTGGCTTTGGCAAAAAATGCGATCGGCCAATGCCCTTCTGGCAGCGGTAATAAAATATTGATCAGAATGTAGAAATGATTTTTGTAGTATATAGAATTGAAAGAAAATTGAAAAGAAATTGAAAGGGTCGCCAGGGTATAAAAGCCATGGCGATTCAGAAATAAAGCAGAGATTACTTTTGGCTTTCAAACTGAAAATACTCTTTCACTCATTGCGGCGACTTCGCCCAAGTTTAAACTACAGCGGAGGACCGCTTTAAACATCCAAAAATTAGAGTAGGGTCAATGAGATTATAAAATATATACTGAAAAATATTATATGGCGATCTTGCCAGTTTCCAACCTTGGAATTGTTCTTTTGACAAACCGAAATTCAAATTGCGCTATGAGAATAAATACAGGCAGAGTTTCATGTAACCAAATACATTTCCTCCAAGGAACTGATTTCGAGTATCGACAATGACTTTTAATTTGATAATTCGACAACTATCGTTCAAATCTGCACCGGTTGCATGATAAAACCCGTCGTCATCGCCCAAATATTGTGCCTTCTCCAATCCTTCGCTACCGAAAGTCCACCATTGGCACACTTCATGAAATTTCAGAGGCCTATTTAATCAATCAATTTGCGGACACCAATTTGTGCGCCATTCATCCATAGCAATAGACAAAAACCAAGCAAACAAAAGACAAAAGGAAGCAGAATGGAAAAGCAACAAAGCAAGCCGCAGCTTCAGGAGACTGTAATAAATAACAACAATTCAGAGACGATGACAGCAACAGTGATCCCGGAGTACACGATAACGATTATAATAATTATTTTTTTAATAGCAGCTTATAAAATTATAAGTATTTTAAAAATTACGTGCATAAGCACAATGTAAGCAGACCTTATGTCAATATATTAGTCAAATAAATGTACTTAAATAAATCCTAATGGAAAATTAAAAAAATTACTTAGATAAAATACATATAAACATCAGGAAGAGTTCCAACAGACCATATAAGGAAGAAACTATATTGGAAAAATTACAAGAAATAGAAAATTTGGACAAAGACTTTAAAATTTTGGAAAACCAATTAGAAGATATAGACATCCATAAGGGAATTAGAATAGAATTTCATAATACACTCCGACTAACTAGACAGCTACTAATGGCACAATTATAAGTTTTAGATCAAGGTACATCAAGTATATATTCGAAAATGTCTGCATTTAATATGGAAACTGCCATAAAGGCGATCCCTTTGTTTGATGGCAACAAGAAAGAGCTTGAGGCATTTTTGAAAATTGTTGAAATCATGAATAGCACTTTGTCAACTGAAGCAAGAGAACAACTTATAGATTTCGTTTACTACGTGAAATGCAGTGCATCTGTTAGGACAACCTTGGGCGCGGTATCGGTACCAAAAGATTTTGAGACGCTTAAGAAAAGGCTGTCCGAGGCGTATAAGAAGTTACACACTTCTTTGTCTGGCTTGACACAAAGAAGATTATCAATTACTAACTTTAAGGATAAGTTGTTGGGACTAATCAATGGCTTAAATGAATTGCAGATAAGAAATATATGGGTGAACGCAACGGAAGCGCAGCGATTAACGATAGTGAGTTCAAATGATGAGTATGCACTATCTGTTTTTAAAAATGGGTTGGACGAAAATTATAAACAAACAATTTTTTGCTGCACAACCAGATTCTTTAATTAAGGCTATAAATTTATCCTTGGAGTTAGAGCAGAGCAGGCAAACTGAGCAGGTCTTGATGTTGAATAGGAACAACAACAATTTCAATAATAACAACAATTTTAGGAACAATAACAATGGTTACAGAAACAATAACAATTTTTGGAATTATAATAACAACAACCATTTCAATAATAACAACAATTTAGGGAACAATAACAATGGTTACAGAAACAATAACAATTTTAGAAATTCTAATAATAATAATACTTTCAGAAATAATAACAGTTTTAGAGGCAACAACTACAGAAATTATAACAATCAAAATAGGAATCAAAATGATAGTTACAATAGAAACCAAAACGATAACAGAAACCGGGAAAATGCAAGGGTGAATATGTTAGGCAACCAGGGAAACGAAGTCAACCCGGGGGACAGTCAGCAAGTACCTTCGGGGGAAAAACAATAAAAAAACAGAATTTTTAAAATCTCGGATAATTTGACCAATTATGTCACACTAAAATGTGTTCAATTTAGTCGTACGCGGACATTTTTAATAGACACAGGAGCAGATATATCCATCTGTAAAAGATCATCTGAGATAGATTTGAATATTAATAGTAATAACAAATGTAAACTGACAGGCATTACTTAAGATGAAATATCTTCGTTGGGTTCTGTGAATTTATCGTTATGTTTTGGGAAAGATAGAGCGAACCATGAATTCCATCTGGTGGAAGAGGATTTTCCAATTTTAACTGACGGAATTTTAGGTAGGGATTTTCTAATTCGATTCATGTGTAAAATTGATTACGAGACTTTTACGATGTCGGAGATGTTTATTGAAGATGAATATATAGTCCCAGTGGCTATTAAAATTCCTACACAACATTGCTATATAATTCCACCTCGGTCTGAAATGATTGTGCCAATAAAGTTGCATGTGGAGGATAGTGTTATTCTGAACCAAGAATTGGCAGAGGGGGTGTTTTTGGCTTATTCTATAGCACCAGCTAAGGGCGTCTGTCACGTAAAGGTAATTAATATAAATGATAAAGAAGTTACACTGAAGGAAATTTTACCTAAAACAAAATGTTTGAGTGAATATAAAATTTTGAGATATAACGAAAAGGTTAAGGGAACCCATGACGAAGGACGTTTTAAAAATGTATTAGCAGAGTTGAAATTAGAAGACTTGGATGTGCAATCTGCAAAAGAATTAGAATCGATTCTTAGAAATTATCAATACGTATTCCATCTTGAGGTTGAAAATTTGTTGTTAATAATTTTTATACTCAGAATTTGAGGTTGGATGATGATACTCCTGTATATATTAAAAATTATAGACTACCGCATTCACAGAATTGACAAAAAAGTAAAGAAATTAATTGACGAGGATTTGATAGAGCCATCTGTTAGTGCGTACAATTCACCACTGTTAATAGTACCAAAAAGGAGTGAGGATGGTGAGAAGAAATGGAGGCTAGTTGTTGATTACAGACAGTTAAATAAGAAACTAATTAACGATAAATTTCCGTTGGCAAAGTTGGAAGATGTTTTGGACCAATTAGGTAGAGCGAAGTATTTTTCCACTTTGGACATGACTAGTTCCTTTCATCAGATTGGCCGCTGACGGCGTTTTCAGCGTCGAGGGGGCATTTCCAATTTAAAAGATTACCATTTGGGTTGAAAATATCTTCCAATAGCTTTCAACGCATGTTAACTATTGCATTAAGTGGTTTGAGCTCAGGCGCATTTTTGTACGTTGATGATATCATCATTTTTGGGTGTAGTTTGCAACACCACAACAATAATTTGGTAAAGGTTTTTGACAGACTGAGTAAATACAGCCTGAAGTTGAATCCAAAGAAGTGTTGTTTTTTGAAACCAGAAGTCATTTACCTTGATCACCAGATTACTAGTGAGGGTGTAAAAACCGATGCGAATAAACATAAGGCGATACACTCGTATCCTGTACCCAAGAATGCTGATTATGTACGTAGATTCGTCGCTTTCTGCAATTATTACAGAAAACAAAATTTCGCAGAGATAGCCAAATGCTTAAATAACCTCCTCAAGAAAAAACAACCCTTTATTTGGACAGATGAATGCCAATTAGCTTTTGAGCTTTTGAAACAAAAATTAATAAACCCACCAATTTTAAAATATCCTGACTTTGACAAACCGTTTGTGTTGACAACAGACGCATCTGATTATGCGTTAGGTGCTGTACTTTCTCAAGGAGAAATCGGAGAAGATTTACCAATTTCATATGCCAGCAAATTTTTGAATAAGCATGAATTAAATAAGCCAGTTGTTGAAAAGGAACTTTTGGCGATACATTGGAGGATTAATTTCTTTAGACCATATTTATTTGGACGCAAATTTATTGCGGTTACTGATCACCGACCATTGGTTTCTTTATTCTCACACAAGAATCCATCTTCAAAGCTGACGAAATTGTTTACAAACAGGGAAAGATCAATACAAACGCTGACGCAATGTCAAGGTTAAAAACAGACTCAGATTTGTTAAGAACAATGATTCCGAAAACGGAAGATAAGTCCGCGAAGAAAACATTAGTAATGACAAGGGGCATGACTGCAAAGGACATTGCAGAGAAGAACATAGAGAAGGAGAAATGCGAGTCTCAATTCAAGTCTGATCAACTTCATTGTTGGGACTGCACGTCCATTTCTGACGTTAGAAATGTGAAAAAGTTGAAATTTATTATAGAGAGCGATTTCAATATTAGGGGCCCCCAAAGAATGGAAATATTAAATAATTTAATACTGGTACGATGTAGTGATAATCTGAACAAATTCGATTTGTCTTTAGAGATGCTATCATCGAGGATGAATACAGTAAATATTAAAGAGCTAGCGCTAGACGAAAATGACATGATATTTCGGTATATGTCAAAGGAAAAGTTTAAGAATTTATATAATGTGTTGCAACACGATAGATTAAAGAATAAACGCTCAGAAGTAACAAAAAATAAATTGATAGAAGAATATCACAATTCGCCTTGCGGAGGGCATTTTGGAATCAGAAAAACCATTTTAAAACTAAAACAAAGATTTGTTTGGAAGAATATGAGCAGATTGGTAAAAAATTTTGAGTCAAGTTGCACAAAGTGTGCGTTAAATAAACAAATAAGACATACAAAGGAACAGTTGATAGTCACAAAGACGCCAAGCACAAGTTTTGAAATCGTTCAAATTGATACTGTGGGACCATTGAGAATTTCTAATGGTTATCGCTATATTTTGACAGCCCAATGTGAATTGACAAAATTCGTTCTGGCATTTCCCATGGAAACCAAAGATGCAGACACTGTAGCACACACGCTCGTAAATCAACTTATTCTCAAGTACAGTTGTTTTAAAGTGCTAAAGTCCGACAAAGGAACCGAATTTGTAAATGAGCTCATGGGCAACATTTGTAAACATTTAAAAATGCAACAAGTATTTTCGGCACCATATCATCATGAAACTATCGGTGGTGTAGAAAGAAACCACAGAGTACTTAACGAATATATGCTTGCATTTGCCGACGACCAGGAATGGGACAAGTGGGTTTCATTTTACACTTTTGCGTATAACACTACTCCAAATGTTGATACGGAGTACACGCCGTTTGAATTAGTTTTTGCTAAATTACGGTATTTGCCGAGTGATGACATTATGAAAAGTGAGCCTGTGTATAACATGGAAAATTACGCGAATGAAGTTAGTTTCAGGCTGAAGGCAAAATAAATTATTGATAGAGTTAAATTGAAAAGAAGAAATGACAGCGAGACAAAAATAAATCCATTAGTTATACTAAAGTTAGGTGGTAGAAGGAAAAACCAGAGTCCTTACCATGGACCTTATAAAGTAGTAGAAGTAGATAGGGTAAATTGCCTTGTAGAGATTAAGGGACATATTAAGAAAATTCATAAAAATAACTTGAAAAAATAGATCGTAGAAACATAGATTTATCCATGTATTAATTATTAAAATTTATTTAATTTTAAAGACTATATTTAACAATATTCAATTTTTAACATTATATACAATTTTTAAAAATATGCCTTTTATATTGGGAAAAAATTAATCAATTAAATTCTATCGGTTTAGAAAAAATTTATAAATTCAGGAACTTTTTCTATCATGAATAATTTCTTTCTGAATGGTTTAGTTTTAGCAAGGACCATTGTTTTTCATCCAAAAAATGTTGATAAGCATTCAGGAAAAAACTTCGAAAAGTCGGATATTTTTGGAAATTTAATGTGTTTCATTTGATTTTATTGGTTTGGAAAAATTTTTTATTTTGTTTTAAAGAAAAAAATTTAATGAAATTGGCGAAAGGTTTATTGATATGCTCGTACATAAACTATATGAGTTATACATATAAAAATATGCAATACGCATTGCAGAAACTTGTACCAATGCGTGAAGGCAATTTAGGTATATTATCATTACGTCAACAAATTTAAGCAAAAAATAGTTCCAAACTGTTTGCAAATTAGTAGACTATAAAGCACTCAAATCCATTTTGTTAAAAATGGAACTCGGATCAAAAAATACATCGAACATCGTGCGGGACATGAAATACAAATTCCAATTCCGTATATTAAAATGTTCGACAAAATGTTCAGGTCAAGAGTTGTTCGAGAAATGTGTATGAAACGACACATTTTTAAAATGATCTTATTCTGACCGGAAACCCAAGATTCCAAAGACAAAATCGATTCCAATTAGTATTTTATTCTACATATTCTAAAGTTATTCAAATTTTTTTCTAATATTCCAAATCATAGGTGTGAAAATTCAATTTAAAAAAAAAATCCAATAAAAATGAATATTGTTAGATTATTTGCGCAATTTCCAAAATATTATAGTATGGGTATATTAAAAGCAATTCAATTCGATTTAATATAACATTTTTTTACTAAATTTTGGTTGAATTGAAAAAAATCCAAATCCCGGGACTAATCCCGGGATCCCGGGATTGCATTTTTCAATCCCGAAAATCCCGGGATTGGCAAAGGTCTCGAAAATTGACATACCTAGTCCATACCCCATGAATAGATCCACCAAAAATACTGCTCTCTTTATTGGTTTGGATCACCTAACTAAATTTTTATTTCTGAAGCCAATGTGCACTGCAACTAAATCTAACGTGGTCGATTTTTTGCAAACTGAACTTTTTCCAACTTTTGGCGTTCCCCAATTTATGCATAGCGATAACGGCAAGCAATTCGTTTCGAAAGAAATGCAGCAATTTTTTTGTTGACTATAGTATTACTCATATTATAACAGGTTTTTACCATCCGCAGGCCAATGCCTCAGAGCGTGCAGACCGCGAAATAATAACTAAATTACGAATTTTCCTCGATAATCGAAGTGATTATTGCAGTTGGGATAGATATATACCTCAAATTCTTTCCATATTACGAAGCGATTACCATTCTGCAACAAAATGCACTCCATACTTTGCTGTCTTTGGACAGAACATGTTGCATCATGCTTCTTCGTATAAAATCCTTCAGAAATTAAATTCTTTAAAATATTATTAAGTCGAGATTGAGCACAATTTGGATCGCCTTAACCGAATTCGAGATAAAATAGGAACAAATTTGGAAAAAGCTCAGGAAAAAACAACTAAAACATACAATACCCATTCAAAACCAGTTAGCTACCGCAAATGCCAAGAGATACTTATGAAGAATAACACCCAAAGTAATTTTTCGAAATTTTTTGCCGGATAAGAAAAAATAGAAAATGCGCTTTACGAACTAGAAGATCTTAAAGGAAAATATATTGGCAGATTCCATCCAGGTAATATTCAGGCATAACATATAATTTTGGAAAATTTATTTTGACTAATTATACAAAGTTTTAGATTTAAAAAAAAAAAATTTTCACCTAATAACATACAGTCCACTTATTTATAATGAGCTAATTTAAGGAACTACGAGCGTTCATAGGCAACCTGCGTGAGCTGTAGTTTTAAGAAATAGTTTTAAGATTCTATATAAATTCGAATTTAAATTTAATAAAAACAGTATCATACAAATACTGAGCCGGAGAAGATATTTATTTCTCTTCGGTGGATTTTGATCCGGTTCGAAGGACCAAAATGGACAGAATTGTAGATTCTATTCACCGAAGAGAAATAAATATTTTTGTTAAAAATCAAGTCGAAGTTACAACAAAATTTCCTTTTTGAAAGCGTACGGTTTTCTGAAAAATAACGGTATCTGATAAAGTTATGTGTTGAGATTTGACAAAGTTATAGGGATTTGTCTCTGTTTGCTACTTAAATTTTCGCCAAAATTTCTTAAAATTTAAATTACCATAAATCCGTCAAGAAAAGTTTTTTTACAACACGTTTTAAATTAGTATCGAAAATTGACGACCCGAAATAACTGACAACATTTCAGCAAAATTGGAGACCTAAATTCCGGAATTCCCCTTTTTGTGGCCGATTTAAAATGGAATGGCCGTTTGGCTGTTTGTTTTATTGTCTAAAAAGCTTCATAAGAAGGCAGTGGTGTTGCGGATTTTTGTACAGAAAAAAAAATATATATCATTAAAAAACAATCTAAATATCTTTGATCGGTTAATGACTATATACTTGCTAGAATTTTGCTTAGGTTGACAACACCAAAATGACAGCTAAATATTGCTAAGGCCCAATGGTGAAGTTACCTGCAAAGCGTTTTGCATCAACTCGTTCTTTCTACACTAACTTTCAACTATATAAGAGTATCAAATTTTTGACATTTTTGAATTAAATTTCCGCGTGGCAAAAGTTTTGCAAAATTTTTGTTTAAGTGCGGAACTATTCAAAAGCCAGTATACCTATAAACTGGCAAGATATCAGATCGGAAGGTTTAATGTACTATTTGTTTTACTTAAGCGGCTTTCGTCCATAAAAATTGCCAAATTTTCCCCGATATCACGTAAGATTTTACAAGCAGTAAGAAAAGGAAAATTTAATCGTTCTTAATCAAGTAAATCTTATTTTAGATTATTAAAGAATACCTGATTATTGAGTTTTTACGAACATTAGCGCCAAAGCTGGGCATAGTTAATCGAGAATTTAACTTCGTTAACCCGGTAATTCGTTAAATTTAAAAGGTTATTTCGTTCAAAAGTTAACTTCGTTAAAAGTTAAATTAAATAGTTAAAATTCCTATAAAAAACAAAAAAAAATATTTTTTTTACAAAAAACACATAAAAAATACTTTTTAACTATCAATTAAATGCCTGCACTCACAGACCCTTTCTCCAATCGGTTTCAGCAATGCAAATTTGCTTTAAAATAAATGATACAAATTTTTATCAAAAGCAAAATTTCGTCTATGAAACAATTCATTTATATTCATTTCAAGGCATACAAGTTTTATTAGAATATTAAATAATAATAATGAAATTAATAAAGTTTGGTTAAGAACAAATAGCACAGGCTATTCTAAACACAATGGCGTTCTCAGTTTTTCACCATTTTGAGAAACTTGAATGGGAAATACGATGTAAACATCCTGACGATTGGATTAGGGTACGATTCTGCGATGTAAGATCAAAGCTAGAATTCATCAGGAGTCCGGTTACGTGCCTTAATTGGTGCATGCAGTTTTTTTAAAATACATGTTGCGCAAGCGGCAATGTATGTTGGCTATTTGATTGTCTTTTTTGTTGGTGAATACGTGATTAGCGTGTATGAAGTATGAGTTGTTGACTGCATAGATGGTGTTTGACTGTGATTTGCATGACAAAAAGTATGGGAACAGATGAGTTTCGTATAGGATGCATAGACAGTATCGTGACAGACAAATTTGGCAGTCATCAGGAGCGATTCAGCGTTTATTTTTGGTCTTCGAGGAATTTGATTATTTAAATCCGAAGTGATTTTCGCGCCGTGGAGGTGGCGATTCATTGGTGTGGATATTGGCGGTAATCCAGCGGAATTCCAAGGTAGTTTGTTTTTTTGTAGTGAATAAATTTTGTAATTCCAGTAAAATGGTTTTTTTTCAAGCTCGGGAAATTGTTCGGAGGTACTTCAGTTAGGTGTCATTGTTTGGCCCTGGCCAAAATTCAGAAATATTGGAAGTCTTAATTTGAGCAAAAGATTTAGAAGGCACAGCTGTTTTCAAATTGCAAAGTGGACGGTTGCAGCAACGAGTAAGACGTAGCGGAATAGCTAGAAGTCGCGGCGATCGCAAGGTTGTTGTACATAGCGATACCGAAGTAGGGTCGTTGACCATATGTATTGGTATCGACCAGCTGAGGCAATTAGGAAAACGAGCAAGGCGAATAGGGAATTGAAAGTTCAAAGAATAGCACGTGAGTGTATAAGCAAGTCTCCAACAAAGATCGGCTCCACTTAAGTCCGAGCAAGAAAGCGAAGGGTGTGAGCTAGAGCAGAGCGGCTGCATAAGCAAAAGCTTTTGCCTAGCAGAAAAAAAAGTAAAGGAAAGTTAGTGAAACGTCGAGTCTTTATTTTTATTTGAATTTTTTTATTGAAGTAAAATTTAGTCGTTAGTGAAAGTAGGCGGTAGAAAACGCAAAGAAAAAAAAGGAATTATATAGTGAAGTGCACGGAATAGAATAGTCTCGAATGAAATCAAGAGGAGATAAGAAAAAGTGAAAAGGCAAAGAAGTGTAAGGCGGGAAAGGAAGAAGAAACAAAAACCAAAAGGGAAAAAAACCTTTAAGAAAGTAAATTTAAAGAAGGAAAAATAAAAGAAGTAGGAAAAAAAAGAACAAAAAAAAAAAAGAGAAAAAAATCCTGAAATTTTCCTTAAAATCTTTTCCATAAATTTTTGTAATTTATTTTGTATAGCTTTTCCCTAGTGTATCGCTCCAGGTAGCAGATGCTGGCGCCAACATCGAGTTCCAGAGCGGTGAGTGCAGTTGTTGTTGTTTTAGCACGAAGCAATATATGATTTCTTTATTTTAGCTCGGTAGTTTTTTTATTATTTCATATTTTTATACCCCCACACTCACTGTGGCAGGGTATACTAACTTTGTCACAACGTTTGTAACGCCCATAAGGAGGCGTGTCCGGTATGGAAAAGTATATATATTCTTGATCAGTATCACCTCCTGAGTCGATTTAGCGATGTCCGTCTGTCTGTCCGTCCGTCTGTCCGTCTGTCCGTCTGTCCGTCTGTCCGTCTGTCCGTCCGCACGATAGCGGTCGCAGTTTTGGAGATATCGACTTGAAACTTTTTTTACATGTTTTTCTCGTGAATACTGAGATCAAGTTCGAGAATCAGCCAAATCGGACAAAAACTGGGCGTGGCTCCCATACACCGAAAAAAAAGGTAAAAATATTGTATTGTTGTATTCGATTGGAAATGTTTAGAAACGTATTTTTGACATGGTCCGAGGTTCCGCAGCCACATATATAAGGGTCTAAATGGGGTCTTGAGACCAATTTTTTTTTTTTTTTTGTCGATTTAATTGGAAATTTTTAGAAACGGATTTTGGACATGGTCCGGGCTCCAAAACCACCTATAATTGGCTCAAAATAGGGTCTTGAGACCACAATTTTTTATGTTCAAGGTACTTCTTCCTACTGTGTGGGGGTATTTCAGCTTCGGTATAGCCGAAGATAGTCCACTCTCTAGTTTTTTGTTATTTTGGTCAAACATTTTGTTTGGTTTTTTTATATATAATTTTTAACTTTTATAGATTTATTTATAGTTTGTTAATTTTGAATTTGCTATTAGCATTATAGGGAAATGTGTAATAATTATAATTGTTGCTTAGTTACAACCATGATGTCTGAGTAGACAGCTGTAGGGTTGGGGTGTGTGCGACGCTCTTGAAGATGCGGTGAGCCGAGGTATCCAGCGAATGCATGGGGATCACCAGCAATCTGGAGCTGAATGGTGATCCGATGGCTTGGTGGCAGAAGAGGGTGGGTTACGCTCCGACGGACGTTGACTGGACTGTTTCTTGGATGTGAATGCGAAAGGGGGGAGGTGCAGTTGCGATACCCAAGAGTGAGTGGTTGTATGTAAGAGAGAAAGACTGAGAATAGGATTGAAAGAGTGTATGACTGCAAAGAATGAGTGATAGTTATGTGTAGATACATATTGAAAGATGCATAAATGTGAGGGTATCTTCAAAGCACCAGAAGTATGTATGAATTATCTGAAAGCTTTCTTCTTCTTTTATTTTATACCATCATAAATTCGAATTATTTTTCTCGGCACGAAGATTCGGTTTGTTTGGTCCTGAGTGACTGTTGTGTACCCAAAAATATATCCACCCCCTACCGACGAGCATACCGGGTTAGCCACCGTGCCAACGGTACAAGATACAGCATTTTTCCAGAATTGGACCTCATAACTGTTATGTATGTAAATATAGATGGCAACCCTTGCCTCTCTTATAGTAAGGCTAGATGTAAGGTTTTACAATATATATATATATAGTAGATTCCACGTATTAAAAACTTAAATTTGTAATTTAATTTAAGTAAATACATAACAAATAGTGTTTATCCGATTTCCTAAAAGTTAATCGGAAATAAAGACAAAGTGATGGCTGAAGCAAAGGTGTTCGTCGGTTCCATCGAATTCTACACACTTGGGGATGATTTTTCATTATATGCTCGAAGGTTAAACCACTTATTTTCGTTGAACAAAATTGAGGACAACAGCTCAAAAATATTGTTCCTAGTGAGTTATATCAATAATGAGTTGTATCAATAATTGCCCCCAGAACCGAGACAGATCCAAGTGTGAAATATAATAATATCATCGAAAGTTTGACTATACATTTCGCTCCGAAGAAAAATATAATAGCTGAATGCTTTAAGTTCTTTAAACGATTTCAATAACATGATAAGACCTTACAAGATTACATAGTGGAGTTAAAGCACATGTCACAGCATTGTGAATTTGGGCCATTCCAAGACAAGGCACTGCTCATACAATTTGTTTGTGGAATTAAAGATGAGCGAATACAAAATCGTCTATTGAACGATGTGGAATTGAAAAAATTCGAAAAGGCAACGCAATTAGCAACGTCTATGGAGATGACCAACAACAATTTAATAATGATGAAGCATGGTGAAAATAATGTGTATGCAGTAAGCGATTACCGACAAGTGGCGAAGAGAAATAATTTCCATAATCAATATCAACGGAGGAGAAGCGATAGTCGTGATAACAGCCGCAGTTTTTCGAAGAGTTCCAGTGATCGACGCTATCACCAACAACAACGGGGTGTAGTCTGCTATAAATGTGCCGCATATGGGCACATACAGAGATTTTACAGAAAACGAGAGACTGGTAAAATTAATAACGTGGAGACACAAGAAGAAAGCAGTGATACAGAGTATTATCGATGTGGGTATATTAATAATTGTAAAACAGTAAGAGCAAATTCTCATAAATTATGACTGAATGTGGACTATAAAGTAATCGAATTCGAAGTATGTAGATACCGGTGCATGCGAGACAATTGTCAATCAAAATTATTACAGAAAATATTTCGAAGATTATATACTTGTTAAAGAATTTAGGAAAATGAAATTAATTTCGGGTGAATTTGTACCCTAGGAAAAATTAATGTGCATGTTTTTGTTGATAACCGTAATTATAATTTTGAGTTAACTATATTAGATACATATGATAATTCTACACCACTACTTGGCAGAAATTGGCTTCATTTGTTGTTGGCGTGAATTTTTTATACTTTCTCCATCTGAATTTGTATGTTATTCTGTAAAAAGTGATTTGCCAACGAAATATCGTGATGTTTTTCAGAAATCAAATAATTCGGTAATAAAAGATTATAAGGCAGAAATAGTAATGAAAGATGATGTATGTCCAATATTCTGTAAGCCAAGTATTGTTCCTTACGGCTTGAGGTCTAAAGTGGAAGATGAGATTAAACGACTCTGCAACGAAGGTGTCTTGAAGCAAGTGAGCAAGTTCCCTTGTAGTTGTTAACAAAGGTAATTGCTCAATTAGGTTGTGCGTTAATTGTAAGCGTACGGTAAATAAATTTGTTGAAAATGAGCATATTCCAATTCCGAGAATTGATGATATTTTTGCAGAGATGGCAGGGTGGAAAGTTTTTTGTAAGCTTGATCTCATGGGTGCGTATCTTCAAGTGGAGGTAACTGAGCGATCTCGAGAACTATTAACGATAATACGCGATTAATATTTGGTCTTAAAACGGCTCCACAAATATTTAATGGTATTATGTGTGAAATACTCCAAGGTTTAGACAAAGTTCATATTTATTTTGATGACATATTGATTGGAGGTTCAAACCAAGAAGAATGTGAGAAAAATTTAATAAGTGTTTTGGATAGGTTACAAAAATTTAATGTTCGAGTTAATAGAGATAAATGCGTTTTTTTTGTTGAAGAGTTATTGTATTTAGGATATAAAATAAATAGAGAAGGTGTAAAACCAAGCGAAGAGAAAATTGCAGCGGTATTGAAAGCTCCAGAACCCCAAAAAAAAACCCAATTGGCTTCATATTTAGGTATGATAAACTTTTATCATAAGTGTATCGCAAATTTATCAAGTGGGGTGGCGAGCTTGTACCGATTAATTGGTAAAAACGTAGCATGGGAATGGAATACCGAGCATAGCAAGTGTTTTAAAAGAAGTAAAGAGTTAATCGTGAATATAAGTACACTAACACACTATGATCCGTCGAAGCCCATTGTGATTTCTTGCGATGCGAGTCCGTATGGAGTTGGAGGTGTACTGGCACATATGGTAGATGGAAAAGAAAAACCAGTTATGTTTGTGTCCAGCACACTTTCAGAGGCTGAGAAAAACTATTCACAACTCCATCGGGAAGCATTAGCAATTATATTTGCAGTCAAGAAATTCCACAAATATGTGTATGGGCTCCCGTTTACTATTCATACAGATCACCAACCGCTTCGTGCAATTTTTGGTAGTAAAAAAGACAGTTCTACTGTAGCGGCGAATCGACTTCAACGTTGGTCCACATTTTTGTCGATGTACGATTTTCAAATACGTTACAAAAAAGGTTCGGAAATGTGACACGCTGATGGGTTATCCCGATTGCCACTTCAAATTCCAACAGAAATAAAGGAAGTTAGTATAAATAATGTAAAAGTGAATAATTTTCCATTGAAATTATAGGATATAAAACGAGAAACGGAAAACGATAATATTTAGAGGGTTGTATACAAAATAGTTAGTGGTGAAGATTGGCCAGTAAATGTGATTACTGAGTTAAAGCCTTATTATCATAAAAGATATGCGTTAGGCACAGAAGATGGTTGTTTGTTTTATGCCGATCGAGTAGTAATTCCAAGTTGTTTAGTTGAAAGAGTACTTGAACTACTTCACCATAGCCATGTAGGCATCGTACGAATGAAAGCTATTGCACGGTCGTATGTCCGGTGGCCGTGTATTGATAAAGATATAGAGACATATGTGAATCAGTGTGCGACATGCAAGTCTGTTCAAAATGCACCAAAACCCATTTTGACTACATGGAAAACAACGAATTACCCATTTGAAAGAATTCATATAGATTTTTGCAAAATATACTAATATATATTACTATTTTAGTGGAGTTTGACGTGTATTCAAAATGGATTGAAGCAGTTTCAATGAAGGGAACAGAGGCAAATATGGTGTGCGATGTGTTAAGAACAATTTTCTTTATATTTGGATTGCCAAAAGCACTTGTATGTGATAATGGTCCCCCTTTTAATTCTATCGAGTTTATAAAATTTTGCACAAGCATCGGAATTGAGGTGTTAAAATCACCTTCGTATCATCCTCAGTCAAATGGCAGTGCGGAAAGGGCTGTTCAGACAGTAAAGCAGGCTTTAAAAAAGAGTTTGATTGATCCAAAAACAAAACATTTACCGTGGGATCTCAAGCTAAACCAATTTTTGCTTAAGTGTAGAAGTACTCCATCAACAGTTACTAACGAATCGCCAGCTAATTTAATATTCAAATATAAACCTTGCACGCTTTTAGATGTGTTTGTGAAGGGAAAGGGTGTGAGCTAGAGCAGGGCGGCTGCATAAGCAAAAGCTTTTGCCTAGCAGAAAAAAAGTAAAGAAAAGTTAGTGAAACGTGGAGTCGCGCGCGCTCGGTGAAATTAATTCGTTTGAATATAAATTGAAGTTAATGTTTATACCCCCACACTCACTGTGGCAGGGTATACTCACTTTGTCACAACGTTTGTAACGCCCATAAGGAGACGTGTCCGGTATGGAAAAGTATATATATTCTTGATCAGTATCACCTCCTGAGTCGATTTCGCGATGTCCGTCTGTCTGTCCGTCTGTCCGTCTGTCCGTCTGTCCGTCTGTCCGTCTGTCCGTCTGTCCGTCTGTCCGTCTGTCCGTCCGCACGATAGCGGTCGCAGTTTTGGAGATATCGACTTGAAACTTTGGGTACATGTTTTTCTCGTGAATACTGAGATCAAGTTCGAGAATCAGCCAAATCGGACAAAAACTGGGCGTAGCTCCCATACACCGAAAAAAAAGGTAAAAATTTTTTATTGTTGTATTCGATTGGAAATGTTTAGAAACGTATTTTTGACATGGTCCGAGGTTCCGAAGCCACATATATAAGGGTCTAAATGGGGTCTTGAGACCAATTTTTTTTTTTTTGTGGATTTAATTGGAAATGTTTAGAAACGTATTTTTGACATGGTCCGAGGTTCCGAAGCCACATGTATAAGGGTCTAAATGGGGTCTTGAGACCAATTTTTTTTTTTTTTGTGGATTTAATTGGAAATTTTTAGAAATGGATTTTGGACATGGTCCGGGCTCCAAAACCACCTATAATTGGCTCAAAATAGGGTCTTGAGACCACATTTTTATATGTTCGAGGTACTTCTTCCTACTGTGTGGGGGTATTTCAACTTCGGTATAGCCGAAGATAGTCCACTCTCTAGTTTTTCTTTATTTTTATTTGAATTTTTTTATTGAAGTAAAATTTAGTCGTTAGTGAAAGTAGGCGGTAGAAAACGCAAAGAAAAAAAAAGGAATTATATAGTGAAGTGCACGGAATAGAATAGTCTCGAATGAAATCAAGAGGAGATAAGAAAAAGTGAAAAGGCAAAGAAGTGTAAGGCGGGAAAGGAAGAAGAAAAAAAAACCAAAAGGGAAAAAAAACCTTTAAGAAAGTAAATTTAAAGAAGGAAAAATAAAAGAAGTAGGACAAAAAAGAACAAAAAAAAAAAGAGAAAAAAATCCTGAAATTTTCCTTAAAATCTTTTCTATAAATTTTTGTAATTTATTTTGTATAGCTTTTCCCTAGTGTAGCGCTCCAGGTAGCAGATGCTGGCGCCAACATCGAGTTCCAGAGCGGTGAGTGACACTATTTCTCTCCTTCTTACATAAATATGCCAGAATTAGCAAAGAAAAGTTAAGCAAAAGAAATGCAAATCAAAATACACTAAAGTAGTTAAAAGCTTTCTGCGGATAGCCGTTTTGGTTTATTTTCCATTCCATTGTCTCCTGTTTTTCTTTTTTTTTATATGCAGTTGTTGTTGTTTTAGCACCAAGCAATATATGATTTCTTTATTTTAGCTCGGTAGTTTTTTTATTATTTCATTTTTTTTTTGTTATTTTGGTCAAACATTTTGTTTGGTTTTTTTATATATAATTTTTAACTTTTATAGATTTATTTATAGTTTGTTAATTTTGAATTTGCTATTAGCATTATAGGGAAATGTGTAATAATTATAATTGTTGTTTAGTTACAACCATGATGTCTGAGTAGACAGCTGTAGGGTTGGTGTGTGTGCGACGCTCTTGAAGATGCGGTGAGCCGAGGTATCCAGCGAATGCATGGGGATCACCAGCAATCTGGAGCTGAATGGTGATCCGATGGCTTGGCGGCAGAAGAGGGTGGGTTACGCTCCGACGGACGTTGACTGGACTGTTTCTTGGATGTGAATGCGAAAGGGGGGAGGTGCAGTTGCGATACCCAAGAGTGAGTGGTTGTATGTAAGAGAGAGTGACTGAGAATAGGAATGAAAGAGTGTATGACTGCAAAGAATGAGTGATAGTTATGTGTAGATACATATTGAAAGATGCATAAATGTGAGGGTATCTTCAAAGCACCCGAAGTATGTATGAATTATCTGATAGCTTTTTTCTTCTTTTAATTTATACCATCATAAATTTCATTAAATTCGAATTTTTTTTCTCGGCACGAAGATTCGGTTTGTTTGGGCCTGAGAGACTGTTGTGTACCCAAAAATATATCCACCCCATACCGACGAGCATACCGGGTTAGCCACCGTGCCAACGGTACAAGATACAGCATTTTTCCAGAATTGGACCTCTTAACTGTTATGTATGTAAATATAGATGGCAACCCTTGCCTCTCTTATAGTAAGGCTAGATGTAAGGTTTTACAATTTAATAAAGTCAGTCTAAACCGAACCTCTGATCACGACTAATTCAAAATATAACATTGGCGACGAGGACAATTTAAGATTCCACGTGCATATATATATATAGTAGATTCCACGTGTTAAAAACTTAAATTTGTAATTTAATTTAAGTAAATACATTACAAATAGTGTTTATCCGATTTCCTAAAAGTTAATCGGAAATAAAGACAAAGTGATGGCTGAAGCAAAGGTGTTCGTCGGTTCCATCGAATTCTACACACTTGGGGATGATTTTTTCATTATATGCTCGAAGGTTAAACTACTTATTTTCGTTGAACAAAATTGAGGAAAACAGCTCAAAAATATCGTTCCTAGTGAGTTTGGGAGGACCAGAGTTATATAAAGTGCTGGTATCAATAATTGCCCCCAAAACCGAGATAGATGCAAGTGTGAAATATAATGATATCATCGAAAGTTTGACTATACATTTCGCTCCGAAGAAAAATATAATAGCTGAATGCTTTAAGTTCTTTAAACGATTTCAAAAACATGATGAGACCTTACAAGATTACATCGTCGAGTTAAAGTACATGTCACAGCATTGTGAATTTGGGCCATTCCAAGACAAGGCACTGCTCATACAATTTGTTTGTGGAATTAAAGATGAGCGAATACAAAATCGTCTATTGAACGATGTGGAATTGAAAAAATTCGAAAAGGCAACGCAATTAGCAACGTCTATGGAGATGACCAACAACAATTTAATAATGATGAAGCATGGTGAAAATAATGTGTATGCAGTAAGCGATTACCGACAAGTGGCGAAGAGAAATAATTTCCATAATCAATATCAACGGAGGAGAAGCGATAGTCGTGATAACAGCCGCAGTTTTTCGAAGAGTTCCAGTGATCGACGCTATCACCAACAACAACGGGGTGTAGTCTGCTATAAATGTGCCGCATATGGGCACATACAGAGATTTTGCAGAAAACGAGAGACTGGTAAAATTAATAACGTGGAGACACAAGAAGAAAGCAGTGATACAGAGTATTATCGATGTGGGTATATTAATAATTGTAAAACAGTAAGAGCAAATTCTCATAAATTATGACTGAATGTGGACAATAAAGTAATCGAGTTCGATGTAGGTAGATACCGGTGCATGCGAGACAATTGTCAATCAAAATTATTACAGAAAATATTTCGAAGATTATACACTTGTTAAAGAATTTAGGAAAATGAAATTAATTTCGGGTGAATTTGTAAATACCCTAGGAAAAATTAATGTGCATGTTTATGTTGATAACCGTAATTATAATTTTGAGTTACCTATATTAGATACATATGATAATTTTACAGCACTACTTGGCAGAAATTGGCTTCATTTGTTGTTGGCGTGAATTTTTTATACTTTCTCCATCTGAATTTGTATGTTATTCTGTAAAAAGTGATTTGCCAACGAAATATCGTGATGTTTTTCAGAAATCAAATAATTCGGTAATAAAAGATTATAAGGCAGAAATAGTAATGAAAGATGATGTATGTCCAATATTCTGTAAGCCAAGTATTGTTCCTTACGGCTTGAGGTCTAAAGTGGAAGATGAGATTAAACGACTCTGCAACGAAGGTGTCTTGAAGCAAGTGAGCAAGTTCCCTTGTAGTTGTTAACAAAGGTAATGGCTCAATTAGGTTGTGCGTTAATTGTAAGCGTACGGTAAATAAATTTGTTGAAAATGAGCATATTCCAATTCCGAGAATTGATGATATTTTTGCAGAGATGGCAGGGTGGTAAGTTTTTTGTAAGCTTGATCTCATGGGTGCGTATCTTCAAGTGGAGGTAACTGAGCGATCTCGAGAACTATTAACGATAATACGCGATTAATATTTGGTCTTAAAACGGCTCCACAAATATTTAATGGTATTATGTGTGAAATACTCCAAGGTTTAGACAAAGTTCATATTTATTTTGATGACATATTGATTGGAGGTTCAAACCAAGAAGAATGTGAGAAAAATTTAATAAGTGTTTTGGATAGGTTACAAAAATTTAATGTTCGAGTTAATAGAGATAAATGCGTTTTTTTGGTTGAAGAGTTATTGTATTTAGGATATAAAATAAATAGAGAAGGTGTAAAACCAAGCGAAGAGAAAATTGCAGCGGTATTGAAAGCTCCAGAACCCCAAAAAAAAACCCAATTGGCTTCATATTTAGGTATGATAAACTTTTATCATAAGTGTATCGCAAATTTATCAAGTGGGGTGGCGAGCTTCTACCGATTAATTGGTAAAAACGTAGCATGGGAATGGAATACCGAGCATAGCAAGTGTTTTAAAAGAAGTAAAGAGTTAATCGTGAATATAAGTACACTAACACACTATGATCCGTCGAAGCCCATTGTGATTTCTTGCGATGCGAGTCCGTATGGAGTTGGAGGTGTACTGGCACATATGGTAGATGGAAAAGAAAAACCAGTTATGTTTGTGTCCAGCACACTTTCAGAGGCTGAGAAAAACTATTCACAACTCCATCGGGAAGCATTAGCAATTATATTTGCAGTCAAGAAATTCCACAAATATGTGTATGGGCTCCCGTTTACTATTCATACAGATCACCAACCGCTTCGTGCAATTTTTGGTAGTAAAAAAGACAGTTCTAATGTAGCGGCGAATCGACTTCAACGTTGGTCCACATTTTTGTCGATGTACGATTTTCAAATACGTTACAAAAAAGGTTCGGAAATGTGACACGCTGATGGGTTATCCCGATTGCCACTTCAAATTCCAACAGAAATAAAGGAAGTTAGTATAAATAATGTAAAAGTGAATAATTTTCCATTGAAATTATAGGATATAAAACGAGAAACGGAAAACGATAATATTTAGAGGGTTGTATACAAAATAGTTAGTGGTGAAGATTGGCCAGTAAATGTGATTACTGAGTTAAAGCCTTATTATCATAAAAGATATGCGTTAGGCACAGAAGATGGTTGTTTGTTTTATGCCGATCGAGTAGTAATTCCAAGTTGTTTAGTTGAAAGAGTACTTGAACTACTTCACCATAGCCATGTAGGCATCGTACGAATGAAAGCTATTGCACGGTCGTATGTCCGGTGGCCGTGTATTGATAAAGATATAGAGACATATGTGAATCAGTGTGCGACATGCAAGTCTGTTCAAAATGCACCAAAACCCATTTTGACTACATGGAAAACAACGAATTACCCATTTGAAAGAATTCATATAGATTTTTGCAAAATATACTAATATATATTACTATTTTAGTGGAGTTTGACGTGTATTCAAAATGGATTGAAGCAGTTTCAATGAAGGGAACAGAGGCAAAGATGGTGTGCGATGTGTTAAGAACAATTTTCTTTATATTTGGATTGCCAAAAGCACTTGTATGTGATAATGGTCCCCCTTTTAATTCTATCGAGTTTATAAAATTTTGCACAAGCATCGGAATTGAGGTGTTAAAATCACCTTCGTATCATCCTCAGTCAAATGGCAGTGCGGAAAGGGCTGTTCAGACAGTAAAGCAGGCTTTAAAAAAGAGTTTGATTGATCCAAAAACAAAACATTTACCGTGGGATCTCAAGCTAAACCAATTTTTGATTAAGTGTAGAAGTACTCCATCAACAGTTACTAACGAATCGCCAGCTAATTTAATATTCAAATATAAACCTTGCACGCTTTTAGATGTGTTTGTGAAGGGAAAGGGTGTGAGCTAGAGCAGGGCGGCTGCATAAGCAAAAGCTTTTGCCTAGCAGAAAAAAAGTAAAGAAAAGTTAGTGAAACGTGGAGTCGCGCGC
Source organism: Heteromyza rotundicornis (assembly GCA_951394025.1). Taxonomy (NCBI): domain Eukaryota; kingdom Metazoa; phylum Arthropoda; class Insecta; order Diptera; family Heleomyzidae; genus Heteromyza; species Heteromyza rotundicornis. The sequence goes on along the minus strand of OX596010.1, from coordinate 57,895,998 downwards.
GCTCGGTGAAATTAATTCGTTTGAATATAAATTGAAGTTAATGTTTTTTCTTTATTTTTATTTGAATTTTTTTATTGAAGTAAAATTTAGTCGTTAGTGAAAGTAGGCGGTAGAAAACGCAAAGAAAAAAAAAGGAATTATATAGTGAAGTGCACGGAATAGAATAGTCTCGAATGAAATCAAGAGGAGATAAGAAAAAGTGAAAAGGCAAAGAAGTGTAAGGCGGGAAAGGAAGAAGAAAAAAAAACCAAAAGGGAAAAAAAACCTTTAAGAAAGTAAATTTAAAGAAGGAAAAATAAAAGAAGTAGGACAAAAAAGAACAAAAAAAAAAGAGAAAAAAATCCTGAAATTTTCCTTAAAATCTTTTCTATAAATTTTTTTAATTTATTTTGTATAGCTTTTCCCTTGTGTAGCGCTCCAGGTAGCAGATGCTGGCGCCAACATCGAGTTCCAGAGCGGTGAGTGACACTATTTCTCTCCTTCTTACATAAATATGCCAGAATTAGCAAAGAAAAGTTAAGCAAAAGAAATGCAAATCAAAACACACTAAAGTAGTTAAAAGCTTTCTGCGGATGGCCGTTTTGGTTTATTTTCCATTCCATTGTCTCCTGTTTTTCTTTTTTTTTATATGCAGTTGTTGTTGTTTTAGCACCAAGCAATATATGATTTCTTTATTTTAGCTCGGTAGTTTTTTTATTATTTCATATTTTTTTTGTTATTTTGGTCAAACATTTTGTTTGGTTTTTTTATATATAATTTTTAACTTTTATAGATTTATTTATAGTTTGTTAATTTTGAATTTGCTATTAGCATTATAGGGAAATGTGTAATAATTATAATTGTTGTTTAGTTACAACCATGATGTGTGAGTAGACAGCTGTAGGGTTGGTGTGTGTGCGACGCTCTTGAAGATGCGGTGAGCCGAGGTATCCAGCGAATGCATGGGGATCACCAGCAATCTGGAGCTGAATGGTGATCCGATGGCTTGGCGGCAGAAGAGGGTGGGTTACGCTCCGACGGACGTTGACTGGACTGTTTCTTGGATGTGAATGCGAAAGGGGGGAGGTGCAGTTGCGATACCCAAGAGTGAGTGGTTGTATGTAAGAGAGAGTGACTGAGAATAGGAATGAAAGAGTGTATGACTGCAAAGAATGAGTGATAGTTATGTGTAGATACATATTGAAAGATGCATAAATGTGAGGGTATCTTCAAAGCACCAGAAGTATGTATGAATTATCTGATAGCTTTCTTCTTCTTTTGATTTATACCATCATAAATTTCATTAAATTCTAATTTTTTTTCTCGGCACGAAGATTCGGTTTGTTTGGTCCTGAGTGACTGTTGTCACCCCATACCGACGAGCATACCGGGCTAGCCACCGTGCCAACGGTACAAGATACAGCATTTTTCCAGAATTGGACCTCATAACTGTTATGTATGTAAATATAGATGGCAACCCTTGCCTCTCTTATAGTAAGGCTAGATGTAAGGTTTTACAATTTAATAAAGTCAGTCTAAACCGAACCTCTGATCACGACTAATTCAAAATATAACATTGGCGACGAGGACAATTTAAGATTCCACGTGCATATATATATATAGTAGATTCCACGTGTTAAAAACTTAAATTTGTAATTTAATTTAAGTAAATACATTACAAATAGTGTTTATCCGATTTCCTAAAAGTTAATCGGAAATAAAGACAAAGTGATGGCTGAAGCAAAGGTGTTCGTCGGTTCCATCGAATTCTACACACTTGGGGATGATTTTTTCATTATATGCTCGAAGGTTAAACTACTTATTTTCGTTGAACAAAATTGAGGAAAACAGCTCAAAAATATCGTTCCTAGTGAGTTTGGGAGGACCAGAGTTATATAAAGTGCTGGTATCAATAATTGCCCCCAAAACCGAGATAGATGCAAGTGTGAAATATAATGATATCATCGAAAGTTTGACTATACATTTCGCTCCGAAGAAAAATATAATAGCTGAATGCTTTAAGTTCTTTAAACGATTTCAAAAACATGATGAGACCTTACAAGATTACATCGTCGAGTTAAAGTACATGTCACAGCATTGTGAATTTGGGCCATTCCAAGACAAGGCACTGCTCATACAATTTGTTTGTGGAATTAAAGATGAGCGAATACAAAATCGTCTATTGAACGATGTGGAATTGAAAAAATTCGAAAAGGCAACGCAATTAGCAACGTCTATGGAGATGACCAACAACAATTTAATAATGATGAAGCATGGTGAAAATAATGTGTATGCAGTAAGCGATTACCGACAAGTGGCGAAGAGAAATAATTTCCATAATCAATATCAACGGAGGAGAAGCGATAGTCGTGATAACAGCCGTAGTTTTTCGAAGAGTTCCAGTGATCGACGCTATCACCAACAACAACGGGGTGTAGTCTGCTATAAATGTGCCGCATATGGGCACATACAGAGATTTTGCAGAAAACGAGAGACTGGTAAAATTAATAACGTGGAGACACAAGAAGAAAGCAGTGATACAGAGTATTATCGATGTGGGTATATTAATAATTGTAAAACAGTAAGAGCAAATTCTCATAAATTATGACTGAATGTGGACAATAAAGTAATCGAATTCGAAGTATGTAGATACCGGTGCATGCGAGACAATTGTAAATCGAAATTATTACAGAAAATATTTCGAAGATTATAAGTTATTTTTCGAATACTTTACTTGCTCGCTGCAGAAGTTAATCTGTCTCTTTATTCTCCAAAGTCATTTTCGACAAGCTACCAAGTCAGCAAAGTGCTGACATTACAGAATACAAATAAGACTTAAATTACGTAGACTTAAATTAGGTGCAAGCAACTGGCAACAGGTGTGGGAACTGCGATGTCAGCTATTTCCCTTGGTGTGGGAACTGCGATGTCAGCTATTTCCCTTAACTCGTCCTTTCCTTAAATTTGAACGTCCTCGTTCATAATCTGGGAAATTCGAGTTCGAATAGCCTCTTTACGAGTTTCTGTCATTTTCATCGGTATTTCCTCTGTTTTGATTTGCACCACCTTTGGCTTGAGTTTAATGTATAGAATTATAATGATAGTCAGCGAAAGTATTGCTATGACAATGTACCAGATCCATCTTCTAGTTTCCAATGTTACTTTGACCTCTTCTATTTTTTCCATGTTGCTGATGTGTAGCTTGTGTAAGTGTGGCAACGATATTTCATCGAAAAACTCAGTTTCTATTAGGCTTGTTTTCTTTGGTGCTGGCAGCTGGATGATATCGGTTAGTTGATTTATTTCGTATTTTTTTCCGTTAACGATGATTGAATTTGAGTAAGTTATAAGGTAGGAGCCATTTAAATGAGTAATTTGCCCATCTTCTTCTACCGTTGCATTCCCATCTCGTAGTATGATCAGGCCATCTCTTAGTTGTTCTATCTCCGATGCTTGATATGCTGAAGTTGTTGGACAGTTCGCAGTGTGGTTATTTAGCAGTTCGAGCAGGCATATATCGTCTCTATTTATGTTGCAGTAATTATATTCAATAGCTTTTTTTACAATTTTTCAATGCAAAATAAATTTCATTACAATTTGAGGTTTTGTTGTTTTTTAAATTTAATATTCTATTGTTTTGAATGATTGGAATTATTTCATTAAGTTTACAAATTTGCTTTACCAGCGGTATTTTTATAAGATAAATAAGTGAATCTTTTTGATAATATATTTTAACATCAGCAATACTAAGTAAATCGCTCATATACGTTACAACGTTTTCGGTATTTTCAACTAATCTTATTTCCTCAGGATCAAGTACCAGTGGATTTACTATATTTAGATGAGCGAGCATTATGCTATATAAATTATTTTTTAGATTATCAATAACAATTTTATTCTTACGTGCTATTAACATTGTTAGTATTTCCGAATTTATTGTGTTTTTCTTGTCCATATTATTAATTTGGTCAGTAAGTTCGTTCATTTTGAATTCAATTTCTTTATTAATTTCAATTTGCCTATTGTTTTCTCTAACGAGCTCATTTTCCATCGCTTGTAAAATTTCAAAATCTTGGTGATCAGGCACACCTGCAATAAATTTTATTGCTGATCCAATAAATTCAATTGCTCTTCGCGATCTAACTGGCACTTTCAACATGCGTACTAGTCGTTCTATTTCATCTACGTCCTGCTGTAATATTTGTACTTCCTTCTCATTTTCTAGTAGCGTCATCAAATTTATATTATCAATAATGACCTTTTCTACCATTGAAAAATTAGTTACGTGTTTTAATATATATAATGTTTTCGAAAATCGCAGTTTCTCCTACGGGGAGCGGAATGTAAAGGGCTGAAGAGTAGTCCATTATCTTTGCCGACCCTAGTGTGCCAAGTAGCAACCTGTAATTGCAGAATTATTTTAAATTATTTTTGTGAACCTGTTTTCCATCAATCACTACAGCTGTTCCCAGATCTGCCTGAACAGTTTTTTCGTTATAAAGTTTTCCCAATTTATTTCCCAATCTCTTGTTTGTTTTCACATATACTTTATCGCCCCGTTGCAATTCTTTTGGTTGCGTCCCTTTATTGTGGTAGTTTAGGTCTCGTTCCTGTTTATCTTTTAATCTCTGTTCGACTTCTATTTTAATTTTTTCAGTTCCGTTGTGCAGCAGTTCTATTGGTTTGTAACCGATTACAGAATGAATAGCATTATTGTATTTATATGTCGATAATAAAATTAGTTCAACTATGTCAGTGGTGCTACCCTTGGTACATCTTGCTATTTCCGCTAGTGTTGAATGGTATCGTTCCACTTGCCCATTACTTTGACTATGAAGGGCTGGAACAGTAAATAATGGAATGTTGAATTGGTCTCTTAACAATGACTGAATTACATTGGATGTAAATGCACCTTCATTGTCAGTAACGATTTGTTTGATATTGTTGAATTGAGATATGGTTTCTATTAGTGCGTATTTAACATCAGCTGTGTTTCTTGACAAAATATTTTTCACCACAGCAAATTTAGAAAATTTGTCGACGCATGTTAGAAAATACTTTCCTGCGGTAAAATATATGTCAATATGCAATATTTCCCCTGTAGCTTTTGGTATTGGTGTTTTTCCTACCGGGTGCCTGGTTGGTCTACGCATGTATTTGTTTTCTCTACAAATTTTACAGTTACTGATGAAGTGTTTTAACATTTTTTTCATGTCAGGGAAATAGTACTCGGAAATTATCTGCTTGAAATTTTCGTTGATTTCCCTATGCGCCCTATTATGTTCATTAGCTATAATGTCTGCTTGATCGTCTTTGTTTACTACATCTTGTACAAATTTGCTTGTGTACTTAAATTTAATGTTCGGAAAAGCGGTAATTAAATCATTTTGTATCTTACCTAATGTTTCTATATTGCAATGAATTCCGTTATTAATGTCTGGTTTGATTACTTCTTTCATAATTTTGATAAGGTCAGGTACGGTGGAAAACTTAACTGTATGTCTCATTTTGTTTTGGAAAAGAGTTTTAATTTTTTTACTATTTTCAGAGGCTGACTCAATAAGAATTTGATTTCTAAAACTATTAATTGGAATTATAACTGAGGGGATAACGTTTGTTAGTTGTTCACTATGAATAGTTCCTTCTGAATTTGTCACAACATTTATAAACTGCCGGGATAACGCATCTGCAACCTTGTTCTCCTTACCAGGTTTGTAATGAAAAGTCGGGGAGTATAGTTGGATGAATGCTGCCCATCTTTTTAATTTCATGTTTGGATTTTTGTCCGACATTGTGAAAGTTAAAGGTTGGTGGTCGGTATAAATGTGAATTTTGGGTACACCGTACAAGTAATTTTTCAAAGTTTGCAATGCCCATACTATCGCTAACATTTCCCTTTCATTTGTGGCATACTCTTCCTCTGCTTTACTAAGAGTTCGGGAAACCATTGTGATGGGACGGCCTTGCTGTGCTAGTACAGCACCAATTGCTTTAGAAGAAGCGTCTGTTGTCAATTCAAAAGGTTTTAGATAGTCCGGACACAGAAGCAAAACGTCTTCCGAAGCTAAAATATTTTTAATTTTATTAAAAGCTTGAACTGCCTCTTGGTCAAAATGAATCGGTACATTTTTTGATTGTTTAGAGCTGATATCCCCATTTTCTCTCAGAAATTTGGTTAGGGGTTTCGTTATTAATGCGTAATCTTTAATAAACCTTCGATAATACCCAGATAGTCCCAGGAATGACCTTAGACCTCGTAGTGATTTTGGAGTTTCGAAGTTTACAATATCTCTTACTTTTCCAGGACATGTTTTAATACCGTCACAGGATACCCTAAAAATTCTACGTCTTGTTTGAAAAATTTACATTTTTCTGAAGCAACCCTCATATTGGCTTCGTAGAGCTTGGATAATATCTTGGCGATGTCTCGTAAATGTTGTTGTTCGTTCTTAGAGAAAATTATAACATCGTCCATGTAGACATGGCAACATTTACCAATTTCTGGTCGCAGCACATCATCTATGGCTCGCTGAAATATGCTTGGCGCGTTTTTCAGACCGAATGGCAGTCTGCAAAACTCGTATTTTCCATTGTTTACTGAGAAAGCTGTTTTTTCTCTGTCTTTTTCTTCCAGTAGGATCTGATGGAAGCCTGCCTTCAAGTCTATAGTGGTGTACAATTTTCCCTGACCTAAATTTGATAAAATCATTGAAATTTCCGGAATTGGATAGCAATCCGCAATTGTTTTTTCATTCAACTTTCTGTAATCAAAAACTAAGCGATATTTCAAGGTGCCGTCATCGTTTGAAACTTTTTTTCCAACGACGAGTATGGGAGTGTTGTAAGGCGACCGCGATGGTCTAATTATTCCCTCATCTAACATTCTCTTTATTTCTTTATTAACAAATGGCATTGCTGCCATATTGTAAGGTCTTGGTTTGCTATAAATGGGTTCTGAGTTATCTGTTTTAATATATGCTTTTATTTGTGTGGCGTATGGCAGTTTTTGCTTTTCGTTCGCAAATACCTCTATATGTTTGTTGATTAATTCTTGGAATTCACTTTGAAATTTTTTTGGAACTGATTCGTCATTGATTTGAATGTTATTTACATCTTCGCATGTGATGAATTTTAAAGGTTCAATACCCGATTTATGAATAAGTACCGCTTTGTTAGTATCAATTTTAGCTTTCATTGTTTTCAAAAAATCGTAACCTACTATTGCGTCGAAAGTTTTGAGTTGAGGGAGTAAAAAAAAATTGACTCGCTGTTGTTTATTTAAGTTTGCCTTGTCGGACTCATGTGCTCTTTTGAAGTTATTTTGGTTTTGAACCAGATTATTTATATTTGGTTGCCGATGGAACGGCGCGTAAGCTTGTTGTCTAGCATTATGGCGATATTTAGAAGATGAAGGATCTACTTCCATAGGTATTGGCTTTTGTAACTTTTTATCGTTGCCTTTTTCATATTCATTTTCTACTCTTTTAAAATGGGGATTATTTCGTGGAGGTTTATCATATCAGTTTTCGAAAGCTCTTGCAAAAGCATATCGATGCTGATTGGCTTCTAGCTCTTGTGCTTTGGCAAGTGCTGATGTTAAATCCTGACAACCTGCCAAAAAAAGGATGTGGCAGAGAGGTTTATTTAACCCAGAAATGAATATGCGCAAAGCATCTGAGTGATACTTTGTTGACATGGAACTGATTAAATCATTTTTTTTTTTTTTTTTTTTGACGACGAATCCCAACGGTCCCACTAACCCGCCCAACCGACCGAGGGGCACATCCGCATGACGCACGGATTTGGTGACCGAACAGCCGTAATCCGGATTACGCTGTGTAACCGATCGCGGGTAAACATATTTGGAAATTCGTTTCAGCTACAGATTAAAATCATCAGCTGATAAAACGCATATTAATAAAACGCGAATTAGGTTATGAATGCAAGAGAGAATTCTTCCAAACATAACATAATATAAGATTAACGTGATATTAAACAATAGAATTAAAAGAAAATATTATGAAGCCTCAGAATTCATGCGACGAATATGAATTTGATCAAATATGATTTTTGCCTACTTTACGATATTAGGCTTAACAAAAATACAAAGACAAAACAATCCAAACAGTTAATTTACGCGACAAAGATTACAAATATTAATTTTAGTATTTTGTTTTTTTATACGAAATATAAAAAATCAAATACAAATAGAACAGTTAAGTAAACGGAACGAATGTGAATTCAGCTAAAAATTTTGTTTTATTTGTATACAATATACAGTAAAAAACAAAATTCTGCTGAAATATAAATATAAAATACAACAAAAATACAACACTTTCAAAAAATCGACAATGCCGATCTTTGTGGAGTTTGGCAACCCTGTCATTTCGTTAGACCCTAAGAGGTCCAAAAACTCAAAGAGCAACAAAGGCTTAAGTGTGATCAAGTGCATTTAAAATAAAAGTTTTAGTTTTATTAAGTGAATCTGACAGGTCAAAGACAGAATACAGGCTATTAAAATCGCTACAAATACAACGAAAAGGTTCATTCTGCGCGTAATTAGAGCGGCACATACTTAATATCAAAGGAATGAAAGATCTGGAACGACGGGTTGGGATACTAAAATCAATTTCTTGAAGCAAAAATGTAGAATTCAGAGAGCCATTTATCAATTTAATCAAAAATGTTACATTAAGCATCGTTCTTCTATTTTTTAGAGTAGGGATGTCCAAGAGTTTTAAACGATTTTCGTATGGAGGTAGGTTCTGATTCGGATTCCAGCGAAGGTTTCTTAAAGCAAATAATAAAAATTGTTTTTGAACCGATTCAATTCTATCAGAGTGGCAGTTGTATTGTGGATTCCACAAGACTGATGCATATTCCAAAATTGGTCTTACAAGTGATATGTAAAGACTTTTGGTAACGAATGGGTCATTAAATTCTTTTGACCATCTTTTAATGAAACCTAGAACACCCCTCGCCTTATTCACACATAAGTCAATATGTAGATGAAAGCGAAGTTTTGGATCCATAGTAACACCCAGGTCCACGAAAGTAAAAACCTTTTCTAGATTACAGTTATTTATATGATACAGCGATGAAAGTTGGTGTCTTCTAGCAAATGTCATAAATTTACATTTTTTCAGGTTCAGTTCCATTAAGTTATTATCACACCAGATAGCTACACTGGTCAGATCTGATTGTAACAACTTATGTTGATCTAAGATGTCATAGGATAGAAACAATTTAACGTCATCAGCATACAACAGTACATTCGAATGTTTAATGACAGAAGGAAGGTCATTTATAAAAAGATTAAACAGAATAGGACCTAAGTGACTTCCTTGAGGAACTCCAGAGGTGACATCTATAGTTTTTGATGTTGATGATTCGAATAACACCTGTTGCTTCCGATTTGTCAGATACGATTCTACCCATTTTAAAAGAAGATCTGGGAATCCGTATCTTTTAAGCTTTTCAATCAACAAATAATGATTAACTTTATCAAAAGCTTTACTAAAATCAGTATATATGACATCTGTTTGAAGATTCTTTGAAAATCCCTTTATTGTTAATGAAGAAAATTCCAATAAATTTGTAGATGTTGATCTACCTCTCAGAAAACCATGCTGTGAAGGAGATATTAAAGTTGTGACCGAGTGAACCAATTGCTTTGTGACAACTTGTTCAAATAACTTTGGTATTGTGCTAAGTTTAGCAATACCTCTATAGTTAGATACGAATGATTTGGTTCCACTTTTATAAAGAGGAATAATGTATGACTCTTTCCATGAATTCGGAAAATAACCTCTTTCAATAGAGGCATTAAATATATTTGAAAGTGGAATGTATAAATTTTCTGCACAAACTTTCAAAATACAGCTAGGAATATTATCTGGACCAGTACTATATGAATATTTCAACGATTTTAGTTGTTGTAAGACATCATCAGATTCTATAACAGGATTGAGAATGGAATTATAAGTGGGGATGTTATATGGATACGATGTGTTGCCATAAGTATTATCAGAATATGTCGTTTTGAAGAAGTCAGCAAACATATTGGAAATCTCAGTAGGATTGTTGGACTCACGATCATTCCATTTCATTGTAGTTGGAAAACCAGTGTTTTTCCTTTTTGAATTTACAAAGTTGTAAAAAGTTTTAGAATCGTATTTGATTTTGGATTTCAAATCGTTCAAATATTCATCATAGCATTTTTTATTAAGTACTTGATATTTATGTCTCAGAAGCGAATATTTTGAATAATCTTGAAGGTTTGGAACACATATCTCGAAGATTTTGCTGAGCGTACAATTGAAAATTGATACACAGTCGTCAACATCTTCAAAGTTCATGTCCCAACTAGTTTCAGATAAGAGTTGGTTCATTGTTCCCAGAATATTCCATAGTAATTTTATTCATTATGGACGTAAGGACTTTCTCAATTTCGTCATAAAATTCTGAAATAGACATTCGTCCCTGACAAAGAATGCTCATTTGGTTCTCCAAGATGTGTAAAGGTCTATGGTCTGAATATGTATGGTCTAGCCTGGCTATTATCGCTTCAAAATTCAAAACGGTGTTGAATGAAGAAAGGTTAAGATCCGCGGCTCCTATTATTTTATTCCTAACTATGGCTACTGCTTGGTAGTAACGTTCAGTCCCTTCATACTTTTTATAAAGATACATGGCAGTATTAGCCGCCTGCCGCCATGAAACATACCTAGCTGCTTCCCCTGAAAATTCTGGCAGGGATTTAACGAGGTCCAGCGCTATAGGACATGTTACGACCGACCGCACTGTAATTGGAACGTAAGGCTCAACCGCTTGAACCTGTCGTGTTAATTCGTCAATTTTTACTTGAGCAGTCTCGTTGATTCTCTTATTTTCCTCTATTAACTTTGCCATCTTTGACACTATTGTCCCACATGCAGTTTCAGTTGGTCCTACGAATTTCATAAACTCCTCCATTTTTTTCAAATTAATTTACGGCAGGCAAATTTATAAGTCACTTAGGTCAATTTGGAAATGTTTTTTTCACGTTTGATTCAAAAAATTTGTTAATAATATTCTGTCACAAGAACAATTTGTCTATTATTCTCACTTTTGATTCACTCTTAAGTATAATTTTTAATTTATAAACTAATATTAAGTATACTTATTTCACTAAATTAAATTAATTTAAAAATTTTCTTTTTTCCTTACAATGTAACTGCATACATGATGATTTAAAAAATGATGATTTTTGTTGTTTTTGTTGGTGGGTACGTTTTAGGTGCACTTATTATGTCCTAGTGGAAAGAAATCCAACGACGAGGTGCTCCAACGAATGCTTGTTTTCTGCCGTATAGATGCACCGCTGACTTGTGTCCCAGTATCAGGACGTGGCTAGAAGTCGAGAAGTGCTCCAACGAATGTTTTTTTTTTGTTTTTCTGCCGTATAGATGCACTGCTGACTTGTGTCCCAGTATCAGGACGTAGCTAGAAGTCGAGAAGTGCTCCAACTAATGTTTTCTTTTTTTTTTGTTTTTCTGCCGTATAGATGCACCGCTGACTTGTGTCCTTGTATCAGGACGTGGCTAGAAGTCGAGAAGTGCCCCAACGAACAGTTTTTTATTTTTTATTTGGTTCTAACCACGTTTGGGCGCCAGTTATTTCTCGAGTACTTTACTTGCTCGCTGCAGAAGTTAATCTGTCTCTTTATTCTCCAAAGTCATTTTCGACAAGCTACCAAGTCAGCAAAGTGCTGACATTACAGAATACAAATAAGACTTAAATTACGTAGACTTAAATTAGGTGCAAGCAACTGGCAACAGGTGTGGAAACTGCGATGTCAGCTATTTCCCTTGGTGTGGGAACTGCGATGTCAGCTATTTCCCTTAACTTATACACTTGTTAAAGAATTTAGGAAAATGAAATTAATTTCGGGTGAATTTGTAAATACCCTAGGAAAAATTAATGTGCATGTTTTTGTTGATAACCGTAATTATAATTTTGAGTTAACTATATTAGATACATATGATAATTTTACACCACTACTTGGCAGAAATTGGCTTCATTTGTTGTTGGCGTGAATTTTTTATACTTTATCCATCTGAATTTGTATGTTATTCTGTAAAAAGTGATTTGCCAACGAAATATCGTGATGTTTTTCAGAAATCAAACAATTCGGTAATAAAAGATTATAAGGCAGAAATAGTAATGAAAGATGATGTATGTTCAATATTCTGTAAGCCAAGTATTGTTCCTTACGGCTTGAGGTCTAAAGTGGAAGATGAGATTAAACGACTCTACAACGAAGGTGTCTTGATACCAGCTACCAGAAGCAAGTGGGCAAGTTCCCTTGTAATTGTTAACAAAGGTAATTGCTCAATTAGGTTGTGCGTTAATTGTAAGCCTACGGTAAATAAATTTGTTGAAAGTGAGCATATTCCAATTCCGAGAATTGATGATATTTTTGCAGAGATGGCAGGGAGGAAAGTTTTTTGTAAGCTTGATCTCATGGGTGCGTATCTTCAAGTGGAGGAACTGAGCGATCTCGAGAACTATTAACGATAATACGCGATTAATATTTGGTCTTAAAACGGCTCCACAAATATTTAATGGTATTATGTGTGAAATACTCCAAGGTTTAGACAAAGTTCATATTTATTTTGATGACATATTGATTGGAGGTTCAAACCAAGAAGAATGTGAGAAAAATTTAATAAGTGTTTTGGATAGGTTACAAAAATTTAATGTTCGAGTTAATAGAGATAAATGCGTTTTTTTTGTTGAAGAGTTATTGTATTTAGGATATAAAATAAATAGAGAAGGTGTAAAACCAAGCGAAGAGAAAATTGCAGCGGTATTGAAAGCTCCAGAACCCCGAAAAAAACCCAATTGGCTTCATATTTCGGTATGATAAACTTTTATCATAAGTGTAGCGCAAATTTATCAAGTGAAGTGGCGAGCTTGTACCGATTAATTGGTAAAAACGTAGCATGGGAATGGAATACCGAGCATAGCAAGTGTTTTAAAAAAAGTAAGGAGTTAATCGTGAATATAAGTACACTAACACACTATGATCCGTCGAAGCCCATTGTGATTTCTTGCGATGCGAGTCCGTATGGAGTTGGAGGTGTACTGGCACATATGGTAGATGGAAAAGAAAAACCAGTTATGTTTGTGTCCAGCACACTTTCAGAGGCTGAGAAAAACTATTCACAACTCCATCGGGAAGCATTAGCAATTATATTTGCAGTCAAGAAATTCCACAAATATGTGTATGGGCTCCAGTTTACTATTTATACAGATCACCAACCGCTTCGTGCAATTTTTGGTAGTAAAAAAGACAGTTCTACTGTAGCGGCGAATCGACTTCAACGTTGGTCCACATTTTTGTCAATGTACGATTTTCAAATACGTTACAAAAAAGGTTCGGAAATGTGACACGCTGATGGGTTATCCCGATTGCCACTTCAAATTTCAACAGAAATAAAGGAAGTTAGTATAAATAATGTAAAAGTGAATAATTTTCAATTGAAATTAGAGGATATAAAACGAGAAACGGAAAACGATAATATTTAGAGGGTTGTATACAAAATAGTTAGTGGTGAAGATTGGCCAGTAAATGTGATTACTGAGTTAAAGCCTTATTATAATAAAAGATATGCGTTAGGCACAGAAGATGGTTGTTTGTTTTATGCCGATCGAGTAGTAATTCCAAGTTGTTTATTTGAAAGAGTACTTGAACTACTTCACGATAGCCATGTAGGCATCGTACGAATGAAAGCTATTGCACGGTCGTATGTCTGGTGGCCGTGTATTGATAAAGATATAGAGACATATGTGAATCAGTGTGCGACATGCAAGTCTGTTCAAAATGCACCAAAACCCATTTTGACTACATGGAAAACAACGAATTACCCATTTGAAAGAATTCATATAGATTTTTGCAAAATATACTAATATATATTACTATTTTGGTGGAGTTTGACGTGTATTCAAAATGGATTGAAGCAGTTTCAATGAAGAGAACAGAGGCAAAGATGGTGTGCGATGTGTTAAGAACAATTTTCTCTATATTTGGATTGCCAAAAGCACTTGTAAGTGATAATGGTCCCCCTTTTAATTCTATCGAGTTTATAAAATTTTGCACAAGCAACGGAATTGAGGTGTTAAAATCACCTTCGTATCATCCTCAGTCAAATGGCAGTGCGGAAAGGGCTGTTCAGACAGTAAAGCAGGCTTTAAAGAAGAGTTTGATTTATCCAAAAACAAAACATTTACCGTGGGATCTCAAGCTAAACCAATTTTTGCTTAAGTATAGAAGTACTCCATCAACAGTTACTAATGAATCGCCAGCTAATTTAATATTCAAATATAAACCTCGCACGCTTTTAGATGTGTTTGTGAAGGGAAAGGGTGTGAGCTAGAGCTGGGCGGCTGCATATGCAAAAGCTTTTGCCTAGCAGAAAAAAAAGTAAAGGAAAGTTAGTGAAACGTAGAGTCGCGCGCGCTCGGTGAAATTAATTCGTTTGAATATAAATTGAAGTTAATGTTTTTTCTTTATTTTTATTTGCATTTTTTTTATTGAAGTAAAATTTAGTCGTTAGTGAAAGTAGGCGGTAGAAAACGCAAAGAAAAAAAAAGGAATTATATAGTGAAGTGCACGGAATAGAATAGTCTCGAATGAAATCAAGAGGAGATAAGAAAAAGTGAAAAGGCAAAGAAGTGTAAGGCGGGAAAGGAAGAAGAAAAAAAAACCAAAAGGGAAAAAAAACCTTTAAGAAAGTAAATTCAAAGAAGGAAAAATAAAAGAAGTAGGAAAAAAAAAGAACAAAAAAAAAAAAGTGAAAAAAATCCTGAAATTTTCCTTAAAATCTTTTCTATAAATTTTTTTAATTTATTTTGTATAGCTTTTCCCTAGTGTAGCGCTCCAGGTAGCAGATGCTGGCGCCAACATCGAGTTCCAGAGCGGTGAGTGGCACTATTTCTCTCCTTCTTACATAAATATGCCAGAATTAGCAAAGAAAAGTTAAGCAAAAGAAATGCAAATCAAAACACACTAAAGTAGTTAAAAGCTTTCTGCGGATGGCCCTTTTGGTTTATTTTCCATTCCATTGTCTCCTGTTTTTCTTTTTTTATATGCAGTTGTTGTTGTTTTAGCACCAAGCAATATATGATTTCTTTATTTTAGCTCGGTAGTTTTTTTATTATTTCATTTTTTTTTTTTGTTATTTTGGTCAAACATTTTGTTTGGTTTTTTTATATATAATTTTTAACTTTTATAGATTTATTTATAGTTTGTTAATTTTGAATTTGCTATTAGCATTATAGGGAAATGTGTAATAATTATAATTGTTGTTTAGTTACAACCATGATGTGTGAGTAGACTGCTGTAGGGTTGGGGTGTGTGCGACGCTCTTGAAGATGCGGTGAGCCGAGGTATCCAGCGAATGCATGGGGATCACCAGCAATCTGGAGCTGAATGGTGATCCGATGGCTTGGCGGCAGAAGAGGGTGGGTTACGCTCCGACTGACTGGACTGTTTCCTGGATGTGAATGCGAAAGGGGGAGGTGCAGTTGCGATACCCAAGAGTGAGTGGTTGTATGTAAGAGAGAAAGACTGAGAATAGGAATGAAAGAGTGTATGACTGCAAAGAATGAGTGATAGTTATGTGTAGATACATATTGAAAGATGCATAAATGTGAGGGTATCTTCAAAGCACCAGAAGTATGTATAAATTATCTGATAGCTTTCTTCTTCTTTAATTTATACCATCATAAATTTCATTAAATTCGAATTTTTTTTCTCGGCACGAAGATTCGGTTTGTTTGGTCCTGAGTGACTGTTGTGTACCCAAAAATATATCCACCCCATACCGACGAGCATACCGGGTTAGCCACCGTGCCAACGGTACAAGATACAGCATTTTTCCAGAATTGGACCTCATAACTGTTATGTATGTAAATATAGATGGCAACCCTTGCCTCTCTTATAGTAAGGCTAGATGTAAGGTTTTACAATTTAATAAAGTCAGTCTAAACCGAACCTCTGATCACGACTAATTCAAAATATAACATTGGCGACGAGGACACGTGCATATATATATAGTAGATTCCACGTGTTAAAAACTTAAATTTGTAATTTAATTTAAGTAAATACATTACAAATAGTGTTTATCCGATTTCCTAAAAGTTAATCGGAAATAAAGACAAAGTGATGGCTGAAGCAAAGGTGTTCGTCGGTTCCATCGAATTCTACACACTTAGGGATGATTTTTCATTATATGCTCGAAGGTTAAACCACTTATTTTCGTTGAACAAAATTGAGGAAAACAGCTCAAAAATATCGTTCCTAGTGAGTTTGGGAGGACCAGAGTTATATAAAGTGCTGGTATCAATAATTGCCCCCAAAACCGAGATAGATCCAAGTGTGAAATATAATGATATCATCGAAAGTTTGACTATACATTTCGCTCCGAAGAAAAATATGATAGCTGAATGCTTTAAGTTCTTTAATCGATTTCAAAAACATGATGAGACCTTACAAGATTACATCGTGGAGTTAAAGCACATGTCACAGCATTGTGAATTTGGGCCATTCCAAGACAAGGCACTGCTCATACAATTTGTTTGTGGAATTAAAGATGAGCGAATACAAAATCGTCTATTGAACGATGTGGAATTGAAAAAATTCGAAAAGGCAACGCAATTAGCAACGTCTATGGAGATGACCAACAACAATTTAATAATGATGAAGCATGGTGAAAATAATGTGTATGCAGTAAGCGATTACCGACAAGTGGCGAAGAGAAATAATTTCCATAATCAATATCAACGGAGGAGAAGCGATAGTCGTGATAACAGCCGCAGTTTTTCGAAGAGTTCCAGTGATCGACGCTATCACCAACAACAACGGGGTGTAGTCTGCTATAAATGTGCCGCATATGGGCACATACAGAGATTTTACAGAAAACGAGAGACTGGTAAAATTAATAACGTGGAGACACAAGAAGAAAGCAGTGATACAGAGTATTATCGATGTGGGTATATTAATAATTGTAAAACAGTAAGAGCAAATTCTCATAAATTATGACTGAATGTGGACTATAAAGTAATCGAATTCGAAGTATGTAGATACCGGTGCATGCGAGACAATTGTCAATCAAAATTATTACAGAAAATATTTCGAAGATTATATACTTGTTAAAGAATTTAGGAAAATGAAATTAATTTCGGGTGAATTTGTACCCTAGGAAAAATTAATGTGCATGTTTTTGTTGATAACCGTAATTATAATTTTGAGTTAACTATATTAGATACATATGATAATTCTACACCACTACTTGGCAGAAATTGGCTTCATTTGTTGTTGGCGTGAATTTTTTATACTTTCTCCATCTGAATTTGTATGTTATTCTGTAAAAAGTGATTTGCCAACGAAATATCGTGATGTTTTTCAGAAATCAAATAATTCGGTAATAAAAGATTATAAGGCAGAAATAGTAATGAAAGATGATGTATGTCCAATATTCTGTAAGCCAAGTATTGTTCCTTACGGCTTGAGGTCTAAAGTGGAAGATGAGATTAAACGACTCTGCAACGAAGGTGTCTTGAAGCAAGTGAGCAAGTTCCCTTGTAGTTGTTAACAAAGGTAATGGCTCAATTAGGTTGTGCGTTAATTGTAAGCGTACGGTAAATAAATTTGTTGAAAATGAGCATATTCCAATTCCGAGAATTGATGATATTTTGGCAGAGATGGCAGGGTGGTAAGTTTTTTGTAAGCTTGATCTCATGGGTGCGTATCTTCAAGTGGAGGTAACTGAGCGATCTCGAGAACTATTAACGATAATACGCGATTAATATTTGGTCTTAAAACGGCTCCACAAATATTTAATGGTATTATGTGTGAAATACTCCAAGGTTTAGACAAAGTTCATATTTATTTTGATGACATATTGATTGGAGGTTCAAACCAAGAAGAATGTGAGAAAAATTTAATAAGTGTTTTGGATAGGTTACAAAAATTTAATGTTCGAGTTAATAGAGATAAATGCGTTTTTTTTGTTGAAGAGTTATTGTATTTAGGATATAAAATAAATAGAGAAGGTGTAAAACCAAGCGAAGAGAAAATTGCAGCGGTATTGAAAGCTCCAGAACCCCGAAAAAAACCCAATTGGCTTCATATTTCGGTATGATAAACTTTTATCATAAGTGTAGCGCAAATTTATCAAGTGAAGTGGCGAGCTTGTACCGATTAATTGGTAAAAACGTAGCATGGGAATGGAATACCGAGCATAGCAAGTGTTTTAATCGTGAATATAAGTACACTAACACACTATGATCCGTCGAAGCCCATTGTGATTTCTTGCGATGCGAGTCCGTATGGAGTTGGAGGTGTACTGGCACATATGGTAGATGGAAAAGAAAAACCAGTTATGTTTGTGTCCAGCACACTTTCAGAGGCTGAGAAAAACTATTCACAACTCCATCGGGAAGCATTAGCAATTATATTTGCAGTCAAGAAATTCCACAAATATGTGAATGGGCTCCCGTTTACTATTCATACAGACCACCTACCGCTTCGTGCAATTTTTGGTAGTAAAAAAGACAGTTCTACTGTAGCGGCGAATCGACTTCAACGTTGGTCCACATTTTTGTCAATGTACGATTTTCAAATACGTTACAAAAAAGGTTCGGAAATGTGACACGCTGATGGGTTATTCCGATTGCCACTTCAAATTCCAACAGAAGTAAAGGAAGTTAGTATAAATAATGTAAAAGTGAATAATTTTCAATTGAAATTGGAGGATATAAAACGAGAAACGGAAAACGATAATATTTAGAGGGTTGTATACAAAATAGTTAGTGGTGAAGATTGGCCAGTAAATGTGATTACTGAGTTAAAGCCTTATTATAATAAGAGATATGCGTTAGGCACAGAAGATGGTTGTTTTTTTTATCCCGAATGAGTAGTAATTCCAAGTTGTTTAGTTGAAAGAGTACTTGAACTACTTCACGATAGCCATGTAGGCATCGTACGAATAAAAGCTATTGCACGGTCGTATGTCTGGTGGCCGTGTATTGATAAAGATATAGAGACATATGTGAATCAGTGTGCGACATGCAAGTCTGTTCAAAATGCACCAAAACCCATTTTGACTACATGGAAAACAACGAATTACCCATTTGAAAGAATTCATATAGATTTTTGCAAAATATACTAATATATATCACTATTTTGGTGGTGTTTGACGTGTGTTCACGCCAACCGCGTAAATATGAACGCTACCTTATATAAATTTGTTAAATGTAGGGGGCGCTGTTGTCTGTGGCGAAATCTGCTTTCAAGTATGGCGATTTCGGTTTTGCCGACGGCTTTTTGGCTTTTTAAAAACTTAATTATCACTCTCGTCCGAATACCATACGAAGCAGCAGCCGCCGCAGCCAAGAAAAGCCGGTAAGATTTTCTGAGGAAAATATATAAATAAATAAAGAAAAGATAACTAATTTGAAACGAATTTTCTGTATTTTATCTTTTTTGAAAACGATTTCGAGAGCTATTGAATAGTTCGTAGAAGAGCAAGGCCTGCGCCCAATTATTGGTCCTTCAATCCCGAATCCATTCCAAAGGAGACGAAAAGACCTCCACAACAAACAAATTTGAAACTGAGAAGAAAAGCCCTCCACATCAATCACTATCATCATCTAAGCTGCTGCTTCAAAATTAAAAAAGGTGCGTTACATTTATTAATGGTGATCTTGTATGCACATTTTTAAAATACTAAAAAAATAAATAGACATTCAAAATCTATCCGAGATATAAAATAAAGTAAAATTTTCCATACGCTCTAATAGCCAGCCAAAGCCACTCATTTACTCTCGTTTTTCTTCGTTATTCCAAAAATAATTCTGTGATTTTATTCTGAATGTGAAGTGATTTATAAAATAAAGCTTCAAATAATTAGTACACAATTATTCTCTTTTTTAATTCTGCCAACTCTTTACAAAGCAGCGTACATTGGCGCCAATTTGAATTTCGAGAACTTTTCTAATAAAAGTTCAAATAATTTCCGAAAAATTATATTTTTGAGTGAAGAATAAAAAGAGAATGACAATAATACCAACCAAATGCAGGTACTCCATACTTAAATTGAGAATTGGTTCAAACTTGGCGCTGAAACCAAGAGAAGGCAGGAACCTAATCTTGAAACGCCACCAACGAAGCGCACGAGTGCAGCACCGAAACTCGGTAGGCAGAGAAAAGAAAACGCCACCGTGACAATGCATGCAGAGCCAAAGAAGAAAATGAGCGCAAGCAACACTGCAACACCCGTGCAAGGAGCAGACTTCCAATCACAGCCAAAGCAGAGGCAAGAGTGGTCGAAAGTGCAGCACAGGAAGCAAAGGACTCGTCCTAGAACGGACGCTCTGATCATCGCGACTACAGCTGATCGATCGTACGCAGACATCTTAAGGGATATAAAGGGCAACGAGGCCCTCAAATCACTTGGGGAAAATGTTAAGGCAGTGCGGCGTACAGCTAAAAATGAGTTGTTGCTTGAACTGAAGCGGTCACCGGAGAGCAATGCCGCTACGTACCAATCGGCAATAAAGGGACGGTAAGTGTGGTGGCAAGAACACAGTCCACAACGATCCAGCTTATGGGTCTTGACGAGGTGACAACAGCAACCGAAATTTGCGATGCTCTGCACACACAGGGTGACATAAGTCGACCGGACGAGGCATCGATACGCATGCGTCAAAGTCATCAAGGCACACAAACGGCATACGTCGTTCTGCCATTTGATGATGCAGCGAAGGTGATAAAGATGCAGCGGTTCCGCATTGGATGGGCGTCCTGCCGAGTTCGCGAGAGCGTTTCGCCGAAGAGATGTTTCAAATGTTGGGGGTTCAACCACATCGCACAAAATTGCATTGAACGGGTAGACCGCAGCAATCTTTGCAGGAAGTGTGGCGAAGAGGGTCACTTCGCAGCGGCATGCACAAACAAAGCAAAATGCGCTCTGTGCGACGGAAGTCACGCGGCTGGAAGCTCTCGCTGTCCGGCACGTCAGAAGGCGGTGCAGAAAGGTGGACGATGAAAATCATCCAATTAAACCTCAACCACTGTATTGCGGCCCAGGACATGTTGCAGCAAAACATCTTCGAGCAACAATTCGACCTGGCCATTCTGTGCGAGCAACATCACAATGTGAAAGGATGCGAATGGACTTCGGACGCACCCAGTAAAGCGGCGATATGGACACTTGGTGGCAAAGTGTGCCAGAACAAAGCACCAGTAGCAAACAATGGCTTCACCTGGGTAAAATTCAATGGAGTTTACGTCTTCTCGTGCTATGCTCCACCTAGTATGGACATATGGCAATATGAACGGATGCTAACGGAGTTGGTGATGGAAGCACAAACAAAGTCCCCGGTAATTATTGCTGGTGACTTCAATGCGTGGTCTACAACATGGGGCAGTAGAAGCACAAACCGCAGGGGTATGATTCTTATGGAGTGTTTTGCGTCATTGGATGTCGAGCTCCTAAACAACGGTCAGCACACGTTCGAGGCTGGGACGAAGCGGTCTGCAGTGGACCTTACCTTCGCGCACAACTCGATAGCACATCACAGTACATGGAGCATAGGCGATTTTTATACGCACAGCGACCATCGAGCCATTGTCATAAATGTACAAAGCATCGTCCTGCCGCGGAAAATACCAATAGCGCAGACTAAGGGTTGGAAGCAACATGCCATTGATGCTGAAGTATTTCAGATGGCGTGGAGCGAAATGGAGACGCCTGACGACGAAGCCACCAAAATGGCGATAGGAATCACGAAACGATTAAGCGTAGCATGCGACGCAGCAATGCCGAGGAGGACACACGTGCCAACCAGAAAACCTGTTTACTGGTGGAATGAAGACATCGCCGAATGTAGAAGATGCTGTAATCGGGCTCGCAGGAAAGCGCAACGCGCTCGAAACCGCATTCTGCCGCTGTGGCAATTACTGCACGCGGACTATAAAGAATGCCGCCAACGGTTCAAGAAGGCTATCCGTGCTAGTAAAGACTCCTGCTTCAAGGAACTGCGTGAAGGCGCTGACATCGATCCCTGGGGCAAAGCCTATAAAGTGGTGATGAGCAGCGTTCGAGGGCCAAGGGCTCCACAACCTTCGGATCCTACACTCATGGACAACGTGGTAGCTGCGCTCTTTCCCCCACAGGGGGGACGGGTGCACCACTATCACCTGCCTATGGGTGTAGGACGCATCCCGGCGGTGACGTTGTACGAAGTATTCCTCACGCTTCGAAAAATGTCCGATAAGAAGACACCAGGATTGGACGGCATCCCCAACGTCGCGATGAAAACGGAAATCAGGGCGAGCCCGGAGACATTTGCAAAAATGTATACCGCATGCCTCAACGAAGGAACGTTCCCTACTTTCTGGAAGTGCCAAAGACTGGTGCTACTATTGAAACCCGGAAAACAACCCGACCAGCCATCTGCGTATCGACCACTCTGCATGCTCGACTCGCTAGGAAAGGTACTGGAGAGCATAATCGTGAACCGACTTCACGATTCGCTAGAAAAGCCTGCTGGCTTATCCACTCAGCAATTTGGATTCCGCCGAGGAAAATCCACGGTCGACGCCATCCAGGCGGTGATGAGGATTGCTCGTGAGGCGACAAGCGGAGATAGGTGGAAAGGGGGCGACAAGAAGTACTGCGCAGTAGTAACGCTGGACATCAAAAACGCCTTCAACTCAGCGTGCTGGGCGCGAATAATGCAAGCGCTAGGCAATTTCGGAGTACCGGGGTACTTGCAGCGAATCATCGCCAACTACTTCGAGGGCAGAGTGTTGCTATATGACACCGACGACGGCGTAAAAACGTACGAGGTCACTAGAGGCGTCCCTCAAGGTTCGGTGCTGGGGCCAACATTGTGGAATGTGATGTACAATGGCGTTCTGACTGTCGATCTTCCCACGGATACCACTCTGATCGGCTATGCGGATGACATCGCACTGGTGGTAGTAGCGAAACACATCCACACGCTGGAGACGAGGTGTAGCGACGCTGCATCGAGAGTGATGAGGTGGTTGGACGGTGCGGATTTGAATCTGGCAGCGCAAAAAACTGAGGCGGTTCTCTTGAGCACCCGGAAAAAGCGTGAGGTCTTCACCTTCAGAGTGGGGGACCACGAAATAATATCGCAACCGTATCTTCGGTATCTTGGCGTGCTGATAGACACACGAATGTCCTTTAAGGATCATTTATTGGCGGTCAGCGAAAAGGCTTCAAGGGTAAACGGTGCATTGTCACGCATCATGGCGAACATTGGAGGACCACGCTCCAGCAGGCGGAAGCTCTTGGCAAGAGTGACAAGCTCTATTATGCTCTACGATGCACCAGTGTGGGCAGACGCCACGCAGACGGCTTCATACATAGCTGGCATAAGGGCGACATATCGGCATAGCGCACTGAGAGTCGCCAGTGCCTTCCGCACAGTGTCGGATGATGCCATCGGTGTGATCGCGGCAATGCCACCGGTAGATATTCTGGCTTGCGAACTCCAACGCATCTACGCAGCAGGCAAGAACGCAACAAGGGAGGACGAGCGAAGACGCAGCATCAGTGAATGGCAACGACGGTGGGAAAGGTCGGAAAATGGAAGATGGACATTTGCCCTGATTCCAGATGTCACCTTTTGGATGGAACGCAAACACGGAGAGGTTGACTACTACATGACACAGTTGCTCAGTGGCCATGGTTGCTTCAAGCAATATCTTCATCGCTTCAAGCATGAAGATGACCCGTTTTGTACCAACTGTCCCAATGAGATTGAAGATGCCAGGCACATCCTGCTGTATTGTCCACGCTTCTGTAAGGAGAGATCAGATTTGACGGTGGCATTCGGCGAGGTCCCGACAATAAGGAATACGGTGTCCCATATTTGCGAAACATCACAAAAATGGGAATCCTTCAAGGAAGCAGCAGCGAAAATCATGATCGAGCTTCGACGCATTGAACGCAGTAGACATACTGAACGAACACGTTCACGCCACGCAGGCAACACTCCCGATGCAACGAGAACTGTGGACTGATGACCCAAAACTGACGATTGAGCAATAAAGCTCCTACGGCCTTCCGACGAAATACCTGACGGTGGTACCGGGAGGACCCACCCGTACGCGAGAGGAGATATTTAGTGAGTTGAAGTCTCACACTGACTTAGGCTTTTGACGCTTTTACTCCTCATTAAAAAAAAAAAAAAAAAAAAAAAAAAAAAAAACCCGCTCTCACTAGAAGAAGTCTCCACTGCAGGTTGTTGCTGCATTTCTGTCGTTTTCTTTAATTAGTTTTCGGTGTTTTGGCAGCGGACAGACGTTCGCTTTTTTTATAGAGTTTTTCAAATAGTAAATTAGAATAAAATAAAGTAAATTAAAAATAAAATTAAACTCAGTGCGAATAAATTGTGAAAGGTGAAAAAAAGTGACAGTGAAGAACTAACTGAAGAAAAAGTTAGCAACGCGGGAATATTAGACAAAACCCGAAGTGCAACAACAACAGTGAGACTAATTCTTTTTTTATTTAATTTGTGTGTGTCTTCAGTCAGTCAAGAAATATTTCGAAATTTCTAAGACTGAAACTGATTATTTACAGAGCAAAATATTTAAATAAGGAATAATTTATTTCGTTACCGCTTTTTAACATTTTTTGCGAAATATTCAAAATAAGCGTATTCAGATATTTAAATATTTTGGCCGATTTGCATTTCCTGCAATTTGTTGTTGATTTTTCCATTTGTCTATTCTCATATTCTACAGTATTTGAAGTGCGCCCTACGTCAGTATTTCCGACACTGACAAAGGGTTGAAATTTATTATTATAGATTTTTTTTATCGCTTTTAAATATTTTCCAGAAATATTTAAATAAAATTATCGATTCCAAATATTTTTTGTTATTTGGAAATTTTTTTGATTTTTTGAAATTTAAGTGGATTTTTTGTTTTTTGTGAAAAATGGCTACCTTAAAAGAATGTCATAGTCTGGCTGACGAAATTCTTGAATTCGAAGCGGAATTCAATACAACTGGTCAGAGTAACCATTCTACTTTTTCGTTGGAATTCAACGTGAGGAATTTAAAGATTTATGGGTGAAAGTAAAGGCAGCTTATGAAAAGTGTTCGCGGTCATCCTCAACCGACAATTCGGAGTCTAGTGGCGATTTAGGAATAGTAAAAGATAGGTACCGAAACTGTTATCAGGCTTATGTAGCCTGTGCTGCCATGATGGGTGAATTTGCTCACAATCTGACAGCTCATCTTTTAACGCCCCCTCCCAGTTGTACTATGATTGTGAATTCGAATGAACATCGTCCGTCTTCTAGCAACATGAGGTTGCCTCCGTGTGACACTGAGATTTTCTATGGAGATTATCTGTCATGGCCCACTTTTCGTGACATGTTCACGGCCATTTATGTTTAGAATTCCTGGCTAACTTCAGTTGAAAAACTTTTTCACCTTAACCAGAAGACTAGAGGTGAAGCCAAAGATATAGTCAAGAAGTCCCCTCTCACAAATGATGGATTTGTGCAGGCGTGGGATAATTTATCAGATAGGTATGAAAATAAGCGTATTTTAGTGAATAGTCAACTGAGGATTTTGTTCGGCCTTCAGCCAGTGACTTCGGAGTCGGGGTTCGCTATAAAGAAATTACAGCGGGATATAAATAACTGTATATCCGCTCTCGAACTATATAAAATTAATGTTGAAAATTGGGATGCAATTATCGTGTATTTATGTTCAACTTGCTTACCAGAAGCAACGCTCTCCTTATGGGAGCAAGGAATTAAAAATAAGACAGCAATCCCCAAATGGGTTGATTTAGATAGTTTTCTGACTGAAAGATTTCAAACTCTAGAAATAGTTTCAGATATTCGAGGTACGCTTAACCAAAGGACTGGTGGCTACCAAAATAAATACTCCCAAAATCAGAATAGAAAAGTAAATTCCCATAATGCAAACGTTTACCAGGCGAATTGCAAACTTTGTGATACGCAACAACACCCACTGTGGAATTGTCCACAATTTTTAGATATGAACGTTAGTTACAGGTTGTCAACAGTAAGGAGGTTGCATCTGTGTTTAAACTGTTTGGCCAGTTCTCATGAGGTGAAAGATTGTACGAGCAAAATCAGATGGTGCAAATCAAAACAATTTTCCGGTTTCAAATGATTTATCCACTGAACCTTCCACATCGCAAGGTCATGTCGATAGGGTTCAGACGCATTTCACAACGAGTACAAAAGGGGTGCTGTTAGGGACAGCTTTAGTGACCATATGTCATTCAGGCTCCGTATACACGGCCAGAGCGCTAATCGACTCTGGGTCAGAGGGCACATTTATATCAGCGCGTTTGCAGAAACGGCTGAATATACCCACTCAAAGCGAGAATGCCCAAGTAGCAGGGCTAAATAATGTGGTTTCGGCACAAATTCAAAAAATGTGCAATTTTGTAATAGGATCACCAATTGATCCCAGGGTAAGAATAGAGACGAAGGGTCTCATTCTTCCTCAATTAAGCGGAAACATTCCCACAGTTTCTATCGATAGGACCTTGGTGCAGAATTTACCTGATTTGCAAATGGCAGATCCTAATTTTTATAAAAGCGAACAAGTGGATGTCCTCATTGGAGGTGACATATATCCACGAATTATTTTAGATGGAATACGAAGAGGTATTCTAGGGTCACTCATTGCTCAGAAAACAGTTTTTGGGTGGATCTTAACTGGGCCTTTGCCCCCTAATGGGGTTTCAATGAAACCGACATATTCGGTATACTTTAATCAAATTTCACTGCAGGATCAGTCGTCAAATTTGCCAGAACTTGAGGAAGTCTCAAAGAAAAGTTCTTGGAATTTAAATAAAAATAAGAGTAAGAAAAATTATAACAAAACCACTCGTAAAAATGAGGATGGGCGTAAATATTTAAAATGGAAAACTACACAGAAAAATTTAGAGAAGTTAGAGATAATGAGTGAAGAAAGGCTATCTCCAAATGAGTGACGGCTAGGCAGAGATATGAAAAAATATTCCGGTCGAGACGATAGAATTCGGATTTTAGATATCCGAAAAGAATACGGATCGCGTTGTTTTACGAACGCGCCAAAATTCTACGAATGTGGCGGAAGCGTCGATACTGCGGATGGTGGACTTGGACCTCGTTCGTCTGAGCCATCATGTGAACCGCATAGTAAAAAGAGGGATGGACTTGGGCCTAGTTCGCTTGAGCCATCATCTGAAGCACAAGGCTGCAGCACGGATGGACTTGGGCCTCGTACGCTTGAGCCATCCATGGGAGCGCGCGACGAAGACATTGATGGACTTGGGCCTCGTACGCTTGAGCCATCCATAGAAGCGCACGACGGTGATCTGACTGGACTTGGGCCTCGTACGCTTGAGCTGGTCAGCTATCAGTCGGTTGGACTTGGGCCTCGTACGCTTGAGCCAACACAATCCCAGCGCGCCTTTGAGCAGCAACGTCACTTTCGTCCAACCCCAAATTTGTGGAGAAATTTTTAGAGGAAATTACCAAATGTAATTTGAATGTATTTTTAATAAATTGAATTTATATTGCGCTGATCACCATTTTTATAAATGTACGCCCTCCATTTTTTATAAATATGAAATTTTGTAATTTACTATTAGATTTAGTTGCAGTGATGCTGCAAGGCGGGCGGCAATGTTCACGCCAACCGCGTAAATATGAACGCTACCTTATATAAATTTGTTAAATGTAGGGGGCGCTGTTGTCTGTGGCGAAATCTGCTTTCAAGTATGGCGATTTCGGTTTTGCCGACGGCTTTTTGGCTTTTTAAAAACTTAATTATCACTCTCGTCCGAATACCATACGAAGCAGCAGCCGCCACAGCCAAGAAAAGCCGGTAAGATTTTCTGAGGAAAATATATAAATAAATAAAGAAAAGATAACTAATTTGAAACGAATTTTCTGTTTTTATCTTTTTTGAAAACGATTTCGAGAGCTATCGAATAGTTCGTAGAAGAGCAAGGCCTGCGCCCAATTAACGTGTATTCAAAATGGATTGAAGCAGTTTCAATGAAGAGAACAGAGGCAAAGATGGTGTGCGATGTGTTAAGAACAATTTTCTCTATATTTGGATTGCCAAAAGCACTTGTAAGTGATAATGGTCCCCCTTTTAATTCTATCGAGTTTATAAAATTTTGCACAAGCATCGGAATTGAGGTGTTAAAATCACCTTCGTATCATCCTCAGTCAAATGGCAGTGCGGAAAGGGCTGTTCAGACAGTAAAGCAGGCTTTAAAAAAGAGTTTGATTGATCCAAAAACAAAACATTTACCGTGGGATCTCAAGCTAAACCAATTTTTGCTTAAGTGTAGAAGTACTCCATCAACAGTTACTAACGAATCGCCAGCTAATTTAATATTCAAATATAAACCTTGCACGCTTTTAGATGTGTTTGTGAAGGGAAAGGGTGTGAGCTAGAGCAGGGCGGCTGCATAAGCAAACACTTTTGCCTAGCAGAAAAAAAAAGCAAAGGAAAGTTAGTGAAACGTGGAGTCGCGCGCGCTCGGTGAAATTAATTCGTTTGAATATAAATTGAAGTTAATGTTTTTTCTTTATTTTTATTTGAATTTTTTTATTGAAGTAAAATTTAGTCGTTAGTGAAAGTAGGCGGTAGAAAGCGCAAAGAAAAAAAAAGTAATTATATAGTGAAGTGCACGGAATAGAATAGTCTCGAATGAAATCAAGAGGAGATAAGAAAAAGTGAAAAGGCAAAGAAGTGTAAGGCGGGAAAGGAAGAAGAAAAAAAAACCAAAAGCGAAAAAAAACCTTTAAGAAAGTAAATTTAAGGAAGGAAAAATAAAAGAAGTAGGAAAAAAAAGAACAAAAAAAAAAAGAGAAAAAAATCCTGAAATTTTCCTTAAAATCTTTTCTATAAATTTTTGTAATTTATTTTGTATAGCTTTTCCCTAGTGTAGCGTTCCAGGTAGCAGATGCTGGCGCCAACATCGAGTTCCAGAGCGGTGAGTGACACTATTTCTCTCCTTCTTACATAAATATGCCAGAATTAGCAAAGAAAAGTTAAGCAAAAGAAATGCAAATCAAAATACACTAAAGTAGTTAAAAGCTTTCTGCGGATAGCCGTTTTGGTTTATTTTCCATTCCATTGTCTCCTGTTTTTCTTTTTTTTATATGCAGTTGTTGTTGTTTTAGCACCAAGCAATATATGATTTCTTTATTTTAGCTCGGTAGTTTTTTTATTATTTCATTTTTTTTTTTTGTTATTTTGGTCAAACATTTTGTTTGGTTTTTTTTATATATAATTTTTAACTTTTATAGATTTATTTATAGTTTGTTAATTTTGAATTTGCTATTAGCATTATAGGGAAATGTGTAATAATTATAAATAAAAAAAAAGAGAAAGAATGATTTTTGAAATGAGCTGAGGGAAGCGATAAAAAGAGAGTTTTTCGGTATTTTTGAATTTTTTTTTGGTTCATTGTTGTTTAGTTACAACCATGATGTCTGAGTAGACAGCTGTAGGGTTGGTGTGTGTGCGACGCTCTTGAAGATGCGGTGAGCCGAGGTATCCAGCGAATGCATGGAGATCACCAGCAATCTGGAGCTGAATGGTGATCCGATGGCTTGGCGGCAGAAGAGGGTGGGTTACGCTCCGACGGACGTTGACTGGACTGTTTCTTGGATGTGAATGCGAAAGGGGGGAGGTGCAGTTGCGATACCCAAGAGTGAGTGGTTGTAAGTAAGAGAGAGTGACTGAGAATAGGAATGAAAGAGTGTATGACTGCAAAGAATGAGTGATAATTATGTGTAGATACATATTGAAAGATGCATAAATGTGAGGGTATCTTCAAAGCACCAGAAGTATGTATGAATTATCTGATAGCTTTCTTCTTCTTTTAATTTATACCATCATAAATTTCATTAAATTCGAATTTTTTTTCTCGGCACGAAGATTCGGTTTGTTTGGGCCTGAGAGACTGTTGTGTACCCAAAAATATATCCACCCCATACCGACGAGCATACCGGGTTAGCCACCGTGCCAACGGTACAAGATACAGCATTTTTCCAGAATTGGACCTCATAACTGTTATGTATGTAAATATAGATGGCAATCCTTGCCTCTCTTATAGTAAGGCTAGATGTAAGGTTTTACAATTTAATAAAGTCAGTCTAAACCGAACCTCTGATCACGACTAATTCAAAATATAACATTGGCGACGAGGACACGTGCATATATATATAGTAGATTCCACGTGTTAAAAACTTAAATTTGTAATTTAATTTAAGTAAATACATTACAAATAGTGTTTATCCGATTTCCTGAAAGTTAATCGGAAATAAAGACAAAGTGATGGCTGAAGCAAAGGTGTTCGTCGGTTCCATCGAATTCTACACACTTGGGGATGATTTTTCATTATATTCTCGAAGAAACCACTTATTTTCGTTGAACAAAATTGAGGAAAACAGCTCAAAAATATCGTTCCTAGTGAGTTTGGGTGGACCAGAGTTATATATCAATAATTGCCCCCAAAACCGAGATAGATCCAAGTGTGAAATATAATGATATCATCGAAAGTTTGACTATACATTTCGCTCCGAAGAAAAATATGATAGCTGAATGCTTTAAGTTCTTTAATCGATTTCAAAAACATGATGAGACCTTACAAGATTACATCGTGGAGTTAAAGCACATGTCACAGCATTGTGAATTTGGGTCATTCCAAGACAAGGCACTGCTCATACAATTTGTTTGTGGAATTAAAGATGAGCGAATACAAAATCGTCTATTGAACGATGTGGAATTGAAAAAATTCGAAAAGGCAACGCAATTAGCAACGTCTATGGAGATGACCAACAACAATTTAATAATGATGAAGCATGGTGAAAATAATGTGTATGCAGTAAGCGATTACCGACAAGTGGCGAAGAGAAATAATTTCCATAATCAATATAAACGGAGGAGAAGCGATAGTCGTGATAACAGCCGCAGTTTTTCGAAGAGTTCCAGTGATCGACGCGATCACCAACAACAACGGGGTGTAGTCTGCTGTAAATGTGGCGCATATGGGCACATACAGAGATTTTACAGAAAACGAGAGACTGGTAAAATTAATAACGTGGAGACACAAGAAGAAAGCAGTGATACAGAGTATTATCGATGGGGTATATTAATAATTGTAAAACTGTAAGAGCCAATTCTCATAAATTATGACTGAATGTGGACAATAAAGTAATCGAGTTCGAAGTAGGTAGATACCGGTGCATGCGAGACAATTGTCAATCAAAATTATTACAGAAAATATTTCGAAGATTATACACTTGTTAAAGAATTTAGGAAAATGAAATTAATTTCGGGTGAATTTGTAAATACCCTAGGAAAAATTAATGTGCATGTTTATGTTGATAACCGTAATTATAATTTTGAGTTACCTATATTAGATACATATGATAATTTTACACCACTACTTGGCAGAAATTGGCTTCATTTGTTGTTGGCGTGAATTTTTTATACTTTCTCCATCTGAATTTGTATGTTATTCTGTAAAAAGTGATTTGCCAACGAAATATCGTGATGTTTTACAGAAATCAAATAATTCGGTAATAAAAGATTATAAGGCAGAAATAGTAATGAAAGATGATGTATGTCCAATATTCTGTAAGCCAAGTATTGTTCCTTACGGCATGAGGTCTAAAGTGGAAGATGAGATTAAACGACTCTGCAACGAAGGTGTCTTGATACCAGCTACCAGAAGCAAGTGGGCAAGTTCCCTTGTAGTTGTTAACAAAGGTAAAGGCTCAATTAGGTTGTGCGTTAATTGTAAGCGTACGGTAAATAAATTTGTTGAAAGTGAGCATATTCCGATTCCGAGAATTATCTGATAAACCCCTTCGTGATATGCTCGCCTTTGTAAGAAATTCTGGGTGGTTGGATTACCAACTTATGGTTTGACGAGTGTGGGCCTATCCCACCTCTTAAAGTACGGGCATCACAATGGGTCAACTTTTTTGGCCTAAGTGTGATGGCACTGGAGTATTTATGCTCCAATGGTGCCATCTACCCTCTAACCTAACCTAACCTGACAGTCGCAAAACCCCCGATGTCATTGACTTTGCAGTCTTCAAAACTGTAAAAAGGAGCCAATTGTTTATTGAATCCTCTCTAGATCTCTCATCAGACCATACGCCTACTATTATCACAATAAAGTATGCGCCAAGTTCTGAGGCCAATCCACAAGATAAACTGACCAGCAAACTCACAAACTGGCTCAAATATCGAAAGTATATAAGCTCCATTATCCCTAATGTGTCACTAAAAACGAAAGTTGAAATACACACAGCTGTTAGTAATATAGCAATTGCAGATCAGGGGGAAGCAGGGTTAGTAGTTCGTGGCCCCGTTCAAGGAGGTGGACGCGATGAGATGTCGCATGGCCAGCTGAGCCAGATGATGGCGATGGTGATGCAAAAGATGACGGAGTTCATGGGGGAGATGCGTCATATGAGGGCGGACATGACATCTCTAAATAACTGGGTAGTGGGATTTGAGGCTAAGACACCTGTAGGCTCAGTTCCGCCAGCACATACGTCCACTCCGAATCATCGGGAAGGTGAAGGCAATGAAGATGTAGAGGCCACGGCTAATGCAAGAGGCACGTCCACTGCGGGTACTTCAGATCATAGCCCGAATGTGGCAGCTGACGCAAGTAGCTCCGGGTCTGTAGGAGGCGAGGGGTGCGAAAGGGACCGTGTGGCTAGGTATTCTAGCCGAACGTATAATACACGGGAACTGGAGAGGCGTAAGCGTGTCGACTTGGGTAAGTGGCACGTTAAGTTTGACGGGTCAGGAAAGGACATGACTGTGGAGAGCTTTGTTTTTCGGATTGAAAAGATGGGTGAGCAGTACGAGATTCCGGTAACACAGCTCTTCGCTGATTTTCATTGTCTAGTGACTGGCGGAGCTTTGAAATGGTTTTGGCAGGTCATGGAGGATCATGAGGGGGATGATGACTTTGGTTATTGTGAGCTCAAAAGAGAGCTATTGAGCCATTTCAAGTCGTCAGACTCCGATTACGAGATAATCAGGGAGATTATGGAACGGAAGCAGTTGCCTGGCGAAGACTTTTATGCGGAGGTGCATAACCTGACGTTTAGGCTAAGAAAGAAAATTCCGGAGCCTGAGCTAGTAGGTATTATTAAAGGCAACCTGAAAAGTAGTTTGGCGGGTCTGACATTTGCCTCTAAAGTGACAACTTTAGCCGATTTGAAGCAGGAATGTAAGATAGCAGAGAAACTTCTGAAGGAAAGCAAGTCCAGGGAGAAGGCGGTGCATGAGGTGGATTTTTGGAGAGCGGAGGATGATGCGAGGGAACCGGTACATGAAGTTGAGGCAATAGGGGGGGCTGCAAGGAATAATTTTAGAAATGCACCTATGTCTGGCGGGGGTCCACGTAACGGAACTACGCAGTTGACTCCCAATGTAGCGAATAATGCACGTCAGAGTCAAGCTAGTGTGTCTGTGCCTCCGGTATCGAATGTTCATGCGTCGAATGTTAGTGGGGTAGTGTTTTGTCAGTCCCCATTCCATTTAAATTTGTGTTTCAAATGTGGTATGCCTGGGGATTTTTTTGATAAAAATCCTGTTGAAGGCCAGAATGAAAGTAAGTATGAGTCAATGTTCCATCAAATGAAGTGTTTTGTATGTGGGCGCAATGAGTCTTTTTGTAAATACGTACCGGTTAATTTAAACAGGAATGTGGCAGAGTTGACCTGGAGCTCTTGCTATGGACAACAGAGCCCGGAGAATCAGCCACAGTCAAAATTCTAAAGAAAGAGGGGGAGGAGGAAGTCGAGAAAGCAGAGTCGTGCCCTAAGGCACCGTTTAAGAGCCTGCACCAACGGAAGATGGATTATGAGGAGGCCCGAGTCAGGTTTTTTATGGAGGAGGCCGTAGTGGTAAAAAGAAGTAGGAATTTTGGAAAAATTGAGAGATTGAGGCAAAAGGAGAAAGATTGGAAGAGAATTAGGAGAAAAATTGTGGCAACGATAGTAACGCTGGAGGGCGATAATCGTTTTTTTTGCAAAAACTAAGGTGGACAATGAAGAAGTTGTAGCGTTGCTTGATTCAGGTGCTTGTGCGAACTGTTTAGGGAAAGATTCAATCGCATTTTTAAAAGAAAGAGGAAGAAGTATGATGCCACTTTATGGTCACCGTGTCAAGACGGCTAATGGTGGAGTAACGCCTGTGGTGGGCGTGGTAACGTTACCTGTACTGTGGGATGGCGTTACAGCCGGATGGCTGCATTGCCTCGAAATTCAAGGGCCATCGACGAATTGTTGCCTCCTACGACGGAGTTGGTTTTTGATGACAATCAGCATGTTTTATCGAGAACGGAAAGTGTAAAGTTGGAGCTGGTAAAGTCAAAGTTTCCAACTTTTGCCGTATTTGGGCTGGGTCGTACGGATGTGGAAAAGCACGTGATTGAAGTCGTTAATGAGGATCTACCGGTGAAGCAGCGACACTATCCAATCTCTCCAGCAATACAAAAACTTGTGTATGCTGAATTGGATAGGATGCCTGAGATGGGGGTCATTGAGGTGAGCAACAGTAGTTGGAATTCACCGGTGTCATTGGTGAGGAAGCCAAACAAAAGCAGGTTATGTTTGGACGCCAGAAAAGTAAACTAGCGCACGGTAAAGGATGCGTATCCTTTACCGCATATAGACGGTATACTGAGTAGGTTGCAGGATACCAGGTATATTTCTGCGATAGATTTAAAGGATGCGTGTTGGCAGATCCCACTAGAAGAGAAGTCTGGGAGGCCGTTGTATCAGTTCACGGTGATGCCGTTTGGTCTGTGCAACGCTGCCCAGAGAATGTGCCGGCTGATGGACAAAGTCATTCCATCCGAGATCCAGGAGAATGTCTTTGTCTCGTGTACTCGTGCACGGAGAGAAATGTTGGCTCATGATTTACGATTATGGAGTCCATAAAATTATTGTTACTTAATTACTAACTATAATCATTAATTGTGAATATTAGTCAAAAATTATGCGAATTCGTACATAAACTATGCATATGGATTGTGAATACATTATGATAAGGGTTTATGAATTTCTTGATTTATTTTATTATTCTTGAAGAATAATTGATGATTAACTAGGTCATGAAATTGCACGTGTTATCATGAATTATGAGTAACTGGGTTGATTGTCATGAATTGCTGAGCAATATACAATACTTTTAGACGCTTTTACAATAATGCCATTGTAGCCGAATCGGTTAGGCGTCCGGACTGGAGAGGATGATATCGGTTCGAATTCCGGGAAAACTGAATTTGTGAAAAAGTTATTACAAATTATTCTAAGCAAGTTGGCAAATAAAAAAGTAAAATTAAATAAATAATTAAGAAAAAAATTAGCAAATAAAAAAAATTCTAATTTATTTAATTGGAAATAGGTGCTCAAAGTATTATTACGAATGATTTATTTATTCTCACTTAAGCCTAAAATTATGAATTTTTAATCATAATTTCTGATTTTTGTTTGCACAATTTATTCCATCTTGTCATTGATTATGTCAAAAGGGAAAATCATAATTCATGTTTATGTGAAACAAATCAAGCAAACACAAATCACAAACTATGATTTTCACTTTTAACAGTTCTTATGATTAAGAATTCTTGATTATTGACTTCTAATTAATGGATCAATATCGTGACTAATTTTTACTTAATTGATTCCTATAACGCATGATTTCAGCAAGCATTTCCCTCCGTGTGTGTTCTGCCAATTTCGAAGCGCATTTGGAATTGTTAGGGAAAGTAGGAAAATGCTTGTCTGATGCTGAGTTAACTATTAACGTGGAGAAGAGTACATTTTGCTACAAAGAGGTTAGGAATCTGGGGTATGTGGTTGGTGATGGCTGCATTAGGACATATCCAGGGAAAGTAACGGCAGTGGGTGAATTTCCGGAGCCAAAAACTCCAAAACAACTGCGACGGTTCTTGGGTATGTCTGGATGGTACCGTCGGTTCATCAAGGACTATGCAATAATTGCGGCTCCACTTCATGACTGCCTGACGAAGGAAAATGTAAAAAAATGTACAGTGACAGATGACGCAAGGCTGGCTTTTGGTCAACTGAAAGATAGTTTGACCACCGCACCGGTTTTGACGAACCCAGACTTTGGTAGGCATTTCTATATTCAGTGTGATGCATCCACAACGGGGGTTGGTGGAGTGCTCTTTCAGCTGGATGAAAACGAGAATGAGAGACCGATTGCCTACATGTCGGCTAAACTCAACAAAGCTCAGCGAAACTATAGCATTACTGAGCTTGAGTGTTATGCCGCGGTATTAAGCGTTAAGAGGTTCCGTCCTTATGTTGAAGGTTTACCCTTCACCGTAATTACGGACCACGCGAGCCTGAAGTGGCTTGTGGGCCTGAAGGACTTATCTGGAAGACTAGCCAGATGGAGTTTGAAGTTACAGGCTTACAATTTCAATATTAAGCACCGAAAGGGTTCTCAAAATGTGGTGCCGGATACTCTCTCGCGAATTCATATGGAAGAGCTGAAGCTAGTCGACAGATTCCTTGATGTAGACTTCAATTCCCCAGGCTTTGTATCAGCAGAGTATGAGGAAGAAAACGGTGACAACAAACCAGGACAAATAACCTGACTTATTTGTATCGGACGGGTTTGTTTATAAACGGACAGAGTGCAATACAGGCGACGTGCTTCAAGAGGATAGGGCATGGAAATTGTGGGTGCCGTCTGGGTTGCGGGAAAACATTTTAGAGGCAGCACATTATTTGCCATCAGCGGGGCATGGTGGTGTGCATATAACACTCGCAAAGCTACGTGAAAAGTATTTTTGGCCGGGAATAGTTTCCCAGGTGCAACGGTTGGTAAAGGACTGTGATATATGTAAAGGCAGTAAAAATCAAAATACCACACTTCGACCACCTATGGGAAGGCAGCAAGTGACTGAGCGACCGTTTCAGCGCTTGTATATTGATTTTATGGGTCCGTACCCAAGGACGAAAGAGGGAAATACTTTTATTTTTGTATGTCTTGACCATTTTTCTAAGTTTATGTTTTTAAAACCAATGCGTAAGACTACGTCAGCGGACGTAGTGAAATTTTTAGAGCGTGAAGCTTTTCACATATTTGGTGTCCCGGAGTTTGTCCATTCCGATAATGGCAAACAGTTTGTATCGGAATTGTTTGGGACATTTTTAGGAAAATATGGCGTGCGACACATTAGGACTGCGTTTTATTCGCCACAGGCAAATGCATCTGAACGTGTAAATAGGTCGGTGCTGCAAATGATACGGTCGTATGTTGGTAATAACCAAAAAAGATGGGACAACCATCTCAGCGTTGAGCCTTTTTATGCAGTATTTGGAGTACATATGATGCAGCACGCTAGCTCATATGAGGTGGCACGGCGCATCAGCTCTGTGAAAGACGTAGAAATTAAACTGCTAACAATTAATTCAAAATAAGATATTTACTGAGTTAAAGTTAGCGCATCAAAAGAGTGAGAGGGTATACAACACCAGTTCCAAGGACGTGGAATTTAAAGTCGGGCAAGTGGTGTTTAGGCGCAATTTCAAGCAAAGCAACAAGGCCGACAATTATAATGCCAAGTTAGCTCAGTAACACATTAAGGGGATTGTTTTGAAAGCGGTAGGTAATTCCTTATACGAGTTAGGCACCATGGCCGGAAAGACAATGGGAGTTTATCATGCCAAAGACATGTTTGCGGCGTGATGTAACTATTGCAATATGAGAGAATCGAATGGGTGCAATATTAGGTTTAGCTTGTAGTTCAATAATAGGCTTTAGTGCAATAGTAGTTTTAGGAAGTAATTATATGATATATTTATTTTTTTTTTTTTTTTGTGTTTCGATTGATTTATTTATTTATTTGTTTTTTTTGTTGATTTATTTTTTTGGGGGTTTTAACAGTAATTATTGATTTTGGTATTTAATATTTAGTTTGGAGTTGTATTCCTCAGTTGTTTCCAGTTATTTATTTATTTTTACTTTTGACTTTAATTTATTTGGGTTAATTTATTTATTGCAGAAAAGTTGTATGTTTAGGGTAAGGTTGTTGTCCGGCTAGGTTAGGAAGAGCATTAGGGCGTGGGTCGAAGCCACACGTTGGGCATGATGAAACAGGCTGCGTTTAGAATTATTTTTACTTGCGGGCAACATCGGCGGCTGGGAGCCTGTAACGCCAGCCTGTATTAGGGTACGATTCTGCGATGTAAGATCAAAGCTAGAATTAATCAGGAGTCCGGTTACGTGCCTTATTTGCTGCATGCAGTTTTTTTAAGATACATGTTGCGCAAGCGGCAATGTATGTTGGTTATTTGATTGTCTTTTTTGTTGGTGAATACGTGATTAGCGTGTATGAAGTATGAGTTGTTGACTGCATACATGGTGTTTGACTGTGAATTTGCATGACAAAAAGTATGGGAACAGATGAGTTTCGTATAGGATGCATAGACAGTATCGTGACAGACAAATTTGGCAGTCATCAGGAGCGATTCAGCGTTTTATTTTTGGTCTTCGAGGAATTTGATTATTTAAATCCGAAGTGAATTTCGCGCCGTGGAGGTGGCGATTCATTGGTGTGGATATTGGCGGTAATCCAGCGGAATTCCAAGGTAGTTTGTTTTTTTGTAGTGAATAAATTTTGTAATTCCAGTAAAATGGTTTTTTTTCAAGAACAGGAAATTGTTCGGAGGTACTTCAGTTAGGTGTCATTGTTTGGCCCTGCCCAAAATCGATAAATATTGGAAGTCCTAATTTGAGCAAAAGATTTAGAAGGCACAGCTGTTTTCAAATTGCAAGGTGGACGGTTGCAGCAACGAGTAAGACGTAGCGGAATAGCTAGAAGCCGCGGCGATCGCAAGGTTGTTGTACATAGCGATACCGAAGTAGGGTCGTTGACCATATGTACTGGTATCGACCAGCTGAGGCAATTAGGAAAACGTGCAAGGCGAATAGGGAATTGAAAGTTCAAAGAATAGGACGTGAGCGCATAAGCAAGTCTCCATCGGAGAGCAAGTCTCCAACCAAGATCGGCTCCACGTAAGTCCGAGCAAGGAAGCGAAGGGTGTGAGTTAGAGCAGGGCGGCTTGCTCTCCATCGGAGAGCAAGTCTCCAACCAAGATCGGCTCCACGTAAGTCCGAGCAAGGAAGCGAAGGGTGTGAGTTAGAGCAGGGCGGCTACATAAGCAAAAGCTTTTGCCTAGCCGAAAAAAAAGTAAAGGAAAGTTAGTGAAACGTGGAGTCCCGCGCGCTCGGTGAAATTAATTCGTTTGAATATAAATTGTAGTTAATGTTTTTTCTTTATTTTTATTTGAATTTTTTTATTGAAGTAAAATTTAGTCGTAAGTGAAAGTAGGCGGTAGAAAACGCAAAGAAAAAAAAAAGGAATTATATAGTGAAGTGAACGGAATAGAATAGTCTCGAATGAAATCAAGAGGAGATAAGAAAAAGTGAAAAGGGGAAAGAAGTGTAAGGCGGGAATGGAAGAAGAAAAAAAAACCAAAAGGGAAAAAAAAACCTTGAAGAAAGTAAATTTAAAGAAGGAAAAATAAAAGAAGTAGAAAAAAAAGTAACAAAAAAAAAAAAAAAACCCAAAATTTTCCTTAAAATCTTTTCTATAAATTTTTGTAATTTATTTTGTATAGCTTTTCCCTAGTGCAACGTTCCAGGTAGCAGACGCGAGTTCCAGAGCGGTGAGTGACACTACTTCTCTCCTTCTTACATAAATATGCCAGAATTAGCAAAGAAAAGTTAAGCAAAAGAAATGCAAATCAAAACAAACTAGAGTAGTTAAAAGCTTTCTGCGGATGGCCCTTTTGGTTTATTTTCCATTCCATTGTCTCCTAGTTTTCTTTTTTTTATATGCAGTTGTTGTTGTTTTAGCACCAAGCAATATATGATTTCTTTATTTTAGCTCGGTAGTTTTTTTATTATTTCATATTTTTTTTTTGTTATTTTGGTCAAACATTTTGTTTGGTTTTTTATATATAATTTTTAACTTTTATAGATTTATTTATAGTTTGTTAATTTTGAATTTGCTATTAGCATTATAGGGAAATGTGTAATAATTATAAATAATAAAAAAAAGAGAAAGAATGATTTTTGAAATGAGAAGAGGGAAGCGATAAAAAAGAGAGTTTTTCGGTATTTTTGAATTTTTGTTTGGTTCATTGTTGTTTAGTTACAACCATGATGTCTGAGTAGACAGCTGTAGGGTTGGTGTGTGTGCGAAGCTCTTGAAGATGCGGTGAGCCGAGGTATCCAGCGAATGCATGGGGATCACCAGCAATCTGGAGCTGAATGGTGATCCGATGGCTGTACGCCTGCTTGGCGGCAGAAGAGGGTGGGTTACGCTCCGACGGACGTTGACTGGACTGTTTCTTGGATGTGAATGCGAAAGGGGGGAGGTGCAGTTGCGATACCCAAAAGTGAGTGGTTGTATGTAAGAGAGAGTGACTGAGAATAGGAATGAAAGAGTGTATGACCGCAAAGAATGAGTGATAGTTATGTGTAGATTCATATTGAAAGATGCATAAATGTGAGGGTATCTTCAAAGCACCAGAAGTATGTATGAATTATCTGATAGCTTTCTTCTTCTTTTAATTTATACCATCATAAATTTCATTAAATTCGAATTTTTTTTCTCGGCACGAAGATTCGGTTTGTTTGGTCCTGAGTGACTGTTGTGTACCCAAAAATATATCCACCCCATACCGACGAGCAAACCGGGTTAGCCACCGTGCCAACGGTACAAGATACAGCATTTTTCCAGAATTGGACCTCATAACACGATAATGGCTGAGAACACCAATGTGTTTAGAATGTTCTATAGAATATAGAACACTGCGAAATATATCGGCCTGTGTATTTAATTGTTTTGTGAAGTAATTTTTAAATTAGGTGTCAATATCAGTTCGAAAATAGTATGAATTCTTAATTTTAACTTTTTTTTATATTTAATAATAAAAAAAATTGTTTGTTTTAAATTTAACTAATGCTAGTTAATCGAAGAAATTTAACTTAACTAAATGAGAAAGTTAATGGTTTTCGCAATTAACTGAAACGTTAAAACCAAAAATTTAACTTCGTTAATTAACTAATTAACTAGTTAATGCCCAGCTTTGATTAGCTCCCGTTGGCGAATACATTTCGCACATTTTCGTATATGCTCAAAAAACCTAAAATCCACGTTGACCTAAATATTCTAAGGTATGCTTGAATCAATTTCTCATACCTCCAATTTCTTATAATTAAATTTTGTACAGCAAACTTCAAACGGAAATTTTCTAAACTGCATCTTTTGCGTTAATGCTCTATTCGATAGAGTAGACACGAAAGAATTACATCTCTAAGCCACCTTTACGTAGCGCCGAACATTTCCCGTTAACTGGCCAGAAGCTGGAAGCCATCAGCAATACACTTCCCCATGTTGGAGGCCGTTCGGGCCAGATTCGGCTAAATTATATTGTGGTACCTACCCAAGCAGTCATTGAGTGGGATTTTAAGTGGCTGCCATCGTTCGAGAGGTTCTTGCTAATCCGATATTCACGTGTCTGCCACTTATTTGTTACTGAAAAAGCCCGAATATGCCACTATGTTAAAAAAATTTCAAAATGGTGGCAAAGGCACCTACATGCCA
Organism: Heteromyza rotundicornis; assembly: GCA_951394025.1. Lineage (NCBI taxonomy): Eukaryota > Metazoa > Arthropoda > Insecta > Diptera > Heleomyzidae > Heteromyza > Heteromyza rotundicornis. The sequence goes on along the minus strand of OX596010.1, from coordinate 57,854,246 downwards.
TTGGAATTTCAATTCAATTCCATTCCGTTTCACAGAAATTGACAGCTTGCATGTGTGAAAGGACAACATAATAAAAATATAAAATATTTATTGTGTTGAATTTTTCGCACTCCAAAGTTATTTCAACACAAATTTAAGGATGCAAAAATTGAATCGACATTATGAAAACTAGGACAATCAAAGTGAAATATTATCCAAACACGTATTCAAATTCTGGAAACGCAACCAGATTTATTGTAAACAGATCATGCTACCGCCTATAATTTTGATGCTCAGCTTTAAAAAATGTATACTTACAATTTTTTTATAGAAATGAATTTTTTTTATTTTTACATATTAGCCTCATTTGGCTGAAGGCTGTTTCCAGCAAAATTGGAGCTTATCTCCAGAAGCATAATCAATATTCAATTGGTATTAAATTTACATTTTCAGTGATTTTTATGCAAAAGAAAATTGTAAATATCATAACCTAATATTGTACAAAAATATGGCCGCCGGCCGGGTACAGGTAACCCTCTCAAAATTGCCTTTGTTACATTGAGAACTTTTGAGATATTCAAATTTAAAAAAAGTAAGATTATGCTAATTTTTACTAGGGCTCTTGTTATTCAAATAATCGATATCGAATAGTATTCGTACAAACGGTTACGAATCGGACGTTCGGTTAACCGTTTTTTTTTTATTATTCGAATAATTTCAAGAGCCCCAATTTTTACCCTATCAAGTAAAACAAATTAAGAATTACCAAATAAGGCATTTTTTCAGTGAATTAATTTTTTTAAATCTTAACCTTTTCAGTATTTGTATGAAAACTATCGAAAAAGATGTTTTTCATCAAAATATTGACACTTCGTAAAAAGTATGTCACTTCTCCAAAACAGTTTTAAATTATAACTTTTTATTTTCTCTGCAAAATGTCTTCATCGTATTTTTTTAATGATATCATAGATTAACCCATTCATGACGAGCGTGCCCATATGGTAACGCTGATAGCGCTCTACGGTATGTGCAATTAAAAAAATATTTGAACGAATATCACTAATCCGTTTTTTGATGTTTATAAAGCTTACTTTTATCTTTCTTATATAACTCTAAGCAATCGCTCGTCAGTAGCGATCGTGGCGGATAATTGAAAAGTAGTGTTTTTAAAAAGTGGGCAAAAACAGCGAAAAGTCACGACCTTTCCAGTAAGAATATTTTTCATTGCCATAAAAAGTTATATATTTTGATTTTTTTGGAATTTGGGTAGAATATCAAAGTATTAGAAAACGTATAAAATAAAATTATTTATAACTTCTGTGTTACCTTTTTATCATTTTGAATTTCGCTGTTACCATATGGGCACGCTCGTCACAACCCTAGCAAATTAAAATTTTCTTACTGAAAATGTTTGTATGAGCTTTTTTTATGTAAAATGTAATATATTTTATTTGTATATTGATTTGAAAGTGTGTTTGTATACTTAATATAATTATTAAAAATTTTTTTTTTAATATTCAGATTTAAAATAATTTTTTGTACGTGTTTATATACATATTTGCGTACAAATTTGAGCATTTTTTTTAAAATGAAGTACATTTTATCTATATATTGGTTTGAAATATATTTTTTTTAGCTTCTTTCATATAAAGTTAAATATATTTTATCAATAAATTGTCTTTAAAGTGTGGTTATGTACTTGGTATGCTTATGAAAAATTAGCAGCACCTCTTAGGTTGATTTAGCCATATCCTTATGTCTGTCCGTTATTTTGATCGGTATGGGCTATTGAAGGAGCTAAATGAAAGCTAGGCGGTCCAAACATTGAATTTATCCTTTAGAGGTCCTAGAAGGAGTTGGTAATGCAAATGGGCGAAATCGATCAACTGCCACGACTACCTTCCATACAAGTGAAAGTCGAGTTTTGTAACAAATGTTACCCAATTTCACGGGAATTGTGGTAGGAAAATTCTCCGTAAGGAAAATTGTCCGCTTTGCGTCGATGGTGAGTGCCGCAAAAGCTATATGAGCAATACCCCGATCATGACATGACATCATGACGCATAGAAAATCCACGTCTAAGATGGCTAGGTCATGTCGGGCTGATGAACGTAAAAAAGTACTACTAAATGGAGCACATGTGAGTACCGTCGGTGGAATGAGTGGAAGATGGCGACCAGGTCTCAGATGGAAGGGTGTATGGTATATATAGGCTTACTTCGACCGGCTAAAACTTACTCAATTGTTTTTTAACAAATTTACATTACGATGAAGACATTTAGGCGAGCATAATTTTATCCGGCTGGACAAGATTATTAGGAGGAAGATGAAGGAGGTACTTCCTATGGTCTTCATCGTACACCTCTTTTACAGCCATGTAAATTGTGTATGTCAAATGATGACGAGGACCTTTCCAATTTCAGTTCATATGGAGATATTTCTTATGTTATTGAAAACCTAAGCCGTATTTTGGTGTAGGTGGAGATACATATTATATACAGTGGCGGACAGATAATTAGGCCAGCCTTTTGTAGTAATTTTGAACGACTACCAAAATTTTAAGAATATCAACTTGATTACTATTGAAAAGGTCTATTGGACCCCATTCTATGATGACTACCAGGACACTTATCAAGAAAATCCTAGTTAAAAACTGACCTACTTTTCTAACTTTTTTCCTGGGGGCCTATACAAATTTTTTTTTGATGCAAAAATGTGCGTTTTTTAAAAACAAATTACTTTGCTGAAGAAACTTTTGTGATCAAACTTTCAAGAATTTAAAAAAAAAGTAGTTATAAACAATAATTTCTTAAATTAGGTAATTTTGCCAGTGTATAGAAGGAATGTTATGCCGTTGCGACTTAGCCGCCAGAAACCTCATTGCTGACGGCTTTTAAAATAATGAATTTTAAACATGAAATCGATCGATTTATCAACGATCCTCTTATTTGAGTGTTGTACACAAATTATCTATTAACTTTTAAAACAAAATATTACCGTAACAATAAGAACAAACGGAAATTATAATAATGCTCAGCCGTGTCTTCAACGGTAGGAAGTGGCTGCGGCTCAACGCCGTCATTCCGTCGCTGGCAATTGGCTTAGAACTGTCGAACAGCACTAACTGTCAAACTGTCAAACAGAACAAACGTTAAATGTAAAGAAAACGACAAAGCCACATACTAACCACACTTGGGTCACCAAAGCAACTCTGCCACTGTACGGCTGAGTGGCATATGTAATGTTAGCCACTCAGATGGAACCTTTTAGGAACCAATTTACAACTGACTAATATGCCATCTGTTAAACACCTTTTTTTAACAGATTAGGTTACAAGCCACTTATATAGCACCTATATGCTACAAAGCTTGTGGCAATTATCGATTTGTGGTTGCTTGGGTAAGAGCAAGTCTCTAAAAACAGACTTTGGCAGATCATCACTGAGAGACCACTTGACAACAACATAAAATTGCTACTAATTGGACAGTTATACTCTGACGGACATTTTATTCGCATGCAAAAATAAACGTGGTATATTTTTAAAATTTATATTTGATTAATGAAATGGAATTATAATACGTTAACATAATTTAAGTAATAGTGGCTATTGAGAAATTTAATTCCGGGATAACTTAAACTTAAGGTAAAAATGCCGTATGAAAAAAAAAGTGTTACAACAATAAAAGTGAGAGTGACATGGACGAAAAGAAATGATAGGAGAAACAACGAAATAACCCCAGAATATAAAATTAAACCAAATGGACTGAACCAAAAAAAAAGTGACAAAGTGTTGGAAATAATTTATATTTGCATATATTTTCTTCAAACGTCATTTTGGAGACCATAACTTCCGTTTCATCAGGAGTCTCGAGTGATGCGCATCACGAGCAACCGATAGAACTAGCCGACAAATTTCATTCATGCCGATTTTACCCACATTTTATTATTTGAAAATGTTGAGTCCCAACTGACCAAAACGAGCGTAACAATTTATTCGAACTCGGCAATGAACGAAATAATATGGTAAATACAATTTCAGAGAAAAAATTATATTAAAAAATTGTCTATTCTTCCAGAAAAAAGAACATGAGTTTAATTGAAAATTCACGTTGAACACGAATTTGTTTCGCAACTATTTAGAGTTTCTGATTTTCTTTGAAATGGAAACATAAAATGTGTAGTATAAAAAATGTTCACATTCATTTTCACGTGAGATGTACAGCTAGCTTTAGCGGGATACTTGTTTTCTTATAACGTTCAGACATCCGGACCCTTATGCTCGTCTCCGGCGGGCCCGTTCCAACCGGTTAGCTGATACTGCCGGAAGGTCATGACGGGGACTGCATGGCCGGTTGTGGCCATCTGTGGTGCTCGGGACTACGTAACAAGAGCCAATATGGCCCTAGTTACGTAGGCCCATGCTGCCTTAGATTGGTGACTCCACTCCCAATATAACCCAACCGCGCCCAGCAACCTCTGAGGACCGACCGTAGCGCCTTTAACCCGACTGCGCCGACCCCGGTCGGTGACGCCATTAACCCAGCAGAAAAGTGACTGAGGTGACCGACATTGCTGCACTCCAAGAGACCAAACTGACGAGCAGGAATCCCCTTTCTTGCTCGTCAAGTTACAGTGTCATTAGACAAGACCGCGAGAAAAACAAAGGAGGAGGCATTGCCTTTCTTATTCATGGCACGGTTACCTTTCGCCTGCTAAACACCCCATCTAGCGACGATCACCTGGAAATCCAGTGGATTCCCCTTCGATCGGGGGAGGTTGAGATTGAGAATTTGGCTATGCGTCCAAAACGGAAGGCTGCCAACACGAGTAGCATCTCTCCTTGCCAACCAAAGAGATGCACTCAGGAGACAGAATGCAGCGGGCCCCCGCCTGAAGGACATGAACACTGAGATTGGCAAACTTATCAGTGATCATTGTCGGGAGAAATGGCGCAATCACTTGAAGGAGTCGGAGCGAGGTTCCAAAAAAGTGTGGACGACACTGAGGAACCTCACAAATCCCGTAGAAGTGGTATCGCGCTATTTTTAACTAAAACTTTATTTAAAACTCTAAAACCAAAAATCCCCACGCGATAATTAAATTCCCTATTTGCCCGAATAGTACAGGCGCGTGGGGTTTAAGCCGACCCTCGTGGTATGGTATCCCCGGCCGAACGAACAACACGAACACGTGAAAACCTGATAACTAAACTTTTAAAACCCTACACCGAAACTGCCGCAATATATATATATATAAATATATATATGTATATATATAAAAGAAACGGAAATTTTCCCGACACAAAGAAAATAATACCGAAACACAAACCCTTTTCAAAATTGACACAAAACGACAAATACCCAAAAAAAATTATTTATATACCAAAAAATTATATTTTTTTGAAACGCAATTGATTTGCGGGACCAGACCGACCTGTCTGAAATCCCTCGCACGATTCTTTGTAGAATCTATTCACCAGCTGGACTTCGATAAAATTCGATGTCCAGCAACAACTTGGCTTAGATGCGGTACGACACAGACAAAAAAAAGAAAAAGGAAGAGGTGAGGAAACGGCCAAACAAATTCCAAGCAAACTACTTGAAATTCCCAGGACGGAAACACTTCACCAAAACAAATCACGACCGAACACAACCTGTCCAACTCCATTAAATTCCTCAAATTCAAAACACTAAATGGCCGACTGCCACAAATAAAATAAAGCAAAATAAACACTAGCTGGCAAAACTAAACCAGCGCGCAAAAATACTCCCTTTGGAACACTTGTCCTCCAGCCACAGTCCGACGATGGCAACGGCTCCACTTCACCACTCCAAAAATACAATTTAAGAAAAGAAAGAAAATTATCCAAATTTTCCAAACAAATTATTTAAGATTAAATTAAATTAAAAATCTAAAGCCTTCTTCCCTGCTCAAAAAGAACTAAAAGAATTAGAACATATGAGCGCCTATGACGCTCACTTTCCATTTATTTTCCCACATACATAGAGTGCGGCTTACGCAGAAACCAGTGTCCGCAGTCGGGGACACTGGTTTCGCATACCTATATGCGAAAAATCTCTTCAGATTTTTCTAGGTGTGTTTGGCAAATTTACATATACCCCCCTGCACCCACCAAAATGAAATATACATTTTGGCGGCACTCATGTACGTATAGGCGAAAGCATAAATGTTCTCAAATTCCCCTCCCTCAAACAGGTTCAAAGAGTACAAAAGCTGTAGTCCAGGCTCTGACATTTTACTATTGTAATGGCGAGGCTGGCAATACCTTCATCGGATCGCCGCCGCTCACTGAGCTAACTTAACGAAAGCAAAAGCGATTGAAAGGAGAAGAAAGCAAGAGAACTTTGACAGCTCCAACAAAATATTTAGTTTTCTTCTTCCGCGCGCCGGTCGCATTTCACCCGTGAGTGGCGAATTTGTTTTGCTTAACAAATTAAGCAAAACAAATAAAAAAAATAATAACAATTAACAAAATTGTTCAGTGCGTTCTTTCGGTTAGTGCGTGTGAGATTTTGTTCCTTCGATTTTGTTCGCCCGTCGCCCCGAACAAAAGGGAAAACAAACAATAAAACAACAACATTCGTGTCGCGATTTTATACCGCGACAACCCCACCTCCGCGAAAGTTGCTTGGTCTGCTGAGACCAGCCAACTTTCGAATCTAACCGGAGAAAATCACCCTGAGTCAATGTGCGGCCTAAGGTCCTGCATATGCCATGTCCCTTTTTCTCGTCCGTCTTCGTCTTCGAAAACATATGTCCACGGAGACACCCTCTTTTTAACCCTAAACGGTCCAACAAATTTCGGAGCTAACTTTGCTGCGAAATAGTTTGCAGCATCGGACAAAACAAAATTACGTCTCCATACTAACTCGTGCGGTAAATACTGCACATCTCTACGTCTGAGATTGTACGTTTTCGCTGTCTTGGCACTTGCCATTTCTAACTTTTTCAGTATGTCTTCCCTCAAGTCTGCCATTTTCTTGGCCCGGTCCTCACTACTACTGTCCGGTTGGTCTGAGTCTCCCACTCGTCTATAATCTCTATCACCCCTGACCGCCATATTTCGGCCAAAATTCACGAAGTATGGAGACGCCCCCAACACCTCATGCTGTGCTGTTCGAATGCAGCACGCCACCTTTGAGAGGTGAGTATCCCACGTCCTGTGGTTCTCCGACACGTACGCCCTCAAAGTGGTCTTAATAATTTGGTTAATCCGCTCGGCCGGATTAGACTGCGGATGATAGTGTGCAGTGTACCGCATCTGCACACCATACGACGCGCATAAACTCTGCAGCTCCTTGCTGCGAAACTGTGGCCCATTGTCGCATACAATGGACCTCGGAACTCCAAAGAGCAGGAAGACATTATCTTCCAACTCCTTGCAAACACTCTTTGCCGTTGCATTTCGCAACGGAAACAACAATGGGAATTTGATGAAGTAGTCAACCACCGTTAAAATATAACAAAATCCCCGACTTCACCAAGGGTCCCACCAGATCTACGCAGATCATTTCCCAAGGTTCTAACTTCTTTGTCCTCTCTACCATACAACCAGCTGGCTTATTGTTGTCAGGTTTCACCCCCTGGCAAACCTGACAACCTTTAATATATCTAGCTATCTCTGCCTTCATTTTCGGCCAATAATATTTCTCAATTACCCTAGCGTATGTTTTCCTAACGCCCACGTGCCCCGATAATGGATTATCGTGACACTCGAATAAAATACTGCGCCTATCACTCCTGCCCACAACTCTCTTCCACTCGTACCCAGCACTAATCAAACTAATTGTCCCTGCCTTTATGTGTATATATAACACCCCATATCCTCCACTTTCCTAACCATGGAATCCACCGATGGATCTCTAACACGCCCATCTACCTCCCCCACGACTGGGACACCTCTAGAAAGCATGTCGGGCACAACATTATCTTTCCCCTTACGATGTATGATTTCATAATCGTATTTCTGGGGCTTTAAAGCCCACCTAGCCAACCTACCGCAAGGATCTTTCAAATTGTTGAGCCATACCAACGAATAATGGTCGGTCACCACTGTGAACCTGACCCCTTCGATGTATGGCCTCAACTTCTCAACTGGCCACAAAACAGCCAAACACTCCTTCTCGGTAGTGGAATAATTCCTCTCGCACCTACTCAACGACCTGCTCAAATATGAAATGACCTTCTCCCCTTCATCAAACTGCTGTGTCAAAACGGCACCTATTCCAAAATCGGAAGCATCAGTTTGAACTACGAAGGGTCGTTCGAAATCAGGACAGCTCAGGACCGGCGCCGTCACTAGGCGCTCCTTGGCCTTCAAAAAGCTGTCCTCGCACTCCGGCGACCATCTAAACCTGTTCTTCTTCTTTAGATGATCAGTTAGAGGCTTAACCAAATCAGCGAAATTCGAAACTAACCTACGATACCAAGAAATGGTGCCAACAAACGACCTGACTTCCCTTACATTTTTGGGCGCTGGAATTTTCAGCATTGCCTCAACTTTTTCGGTGTCAACATGCAAGTCCTGTCGATCAACAACATAACCTAGATACCGTAGCGAAGAAAGACAAAAATTACATTTTTCCCTATTCAATCTAAGCCCTGCCGAACAAATCCTCCTCAGGACCTCCTTCAGAACCTCAACATGCTTATCAAATGTATTTGTAACAATAATAATATCGTCCAAATACACGAAAGCATGGGGTTCCAAGTCAGCCCCAAGGACCTCATCTATAAATCTCTGCCAAGTTGCAGGCGCATTGTGCAGGCCATAAGGCGTGCGCTTGAACTGGTAGAGCCCCCTACCCGGAACTGTAAATGCCGTGCAGGCCCTAGACTCCTTCTCTACTGGGATCTGCCAACAAGCGGATTTTATATCCAAACTAGAGAGATATTTGGCGTCCTTTAGCTTATCTAAAGTAGCCGAAATATAAGGGAGGGGGTAACTATCTCGATCCGTATTTTTATTCAGTGTCCTATAGTCGACACAAAACCTATAACTCCCATCCTTTTTCCTAATCATCACAACCGGTGATGCCCAAGGGCTGTGAGAAATCTCAATCACACCCTTTTCTAACATGTCCTCTATTTCCTCATCTATGCGCCTCTGAATCGCTGCTTGACTGGTTCCACATTTGGCTTTGTACTAATCCGATGTTCGACCAAATGTGTACAACCAAGTCCCTCAGGCATAGACCTAAAAACATCTGCAACAAACTCATCAAGAACCGATTTTTCCCTAGTTGACAACGAAGACCTATCAACTATCGCCGCTACTGACGAGACCTCGACTTGGTCGGAAAACCTCCACTGATTCTTGGCCAAATCTGGCACTACACCGGCCTTAGACCAAAAGTCTACTCCAAGAATCAATGATTGGGGTAATTCCGGTATTACGACCGAAACTACCCCCCTAACCGGAACTTCTTCACCATCAGCAAGCGCAACCTTGCTGACCGCAGACGCCAATAAACTTATCCCCCAGGACTTTAATGTGTCCCAGCCTGGCCTACCAAGAATCGTCCTGGTGGCCCCGAATCTAAAAGCCCTAACATTCGCACTCCAAAAATCCTAACGCCTAAATATGGCCTATTACCTAAATCTTTTCCCGACAAAGTGAAACTCAAATATACTCCGAACGGACTCCTCTGAGGCCTATCACTATTTTCCCTAACCAGCCTTGCCTGCGGGCAACCAAACTCGCGAACTTCTTGCCCTGCTTCCACAAGAGCTCGCTCCCCATTTCCCCGACTCTTCGCTGGCCCTCGGAGCCGCTCTCGGGGCCGCCTCCCTGTCCGAGCGCTCCTGTAATTGCCCTGCTCTCTGAGAGCATCGGGGGCAATCACGCTTCATAAAGCCAGTCAGCTCGCAGCCGCGGCAAATAACCGCCTTTCGGCAGTTTACCGAAACATGCCCAACCTTCTTACAGTTAAAGCACCTGAACGGACGCCTAGCCCGTTGAGGTGCCCTAATTCTCCGCTCCAATCTAAGATTGCGCAGCGGAGCCCTGACTGCAACCACTTCCGGCTCGGCCGAAACGTATGCCAAGTCTGGCTCCAGCAAGTCCTTGGACCGGCTGCTGGGCGGCGGCACGAATGATTCCACATTCGCCCGCACGGCCTCCAGTTTCCGACCCAAGGAAACCAACTCCGAAAGACTCTCAGGCTCAGCCAAGCCCAGCTGAGTCTGATAAAAAGGACACAAATTAGCCCTAACCAGACCCAACATAAGCTTCTCCGGCAAGGACTCGGACAGACGACGGAACAGACCCCTAATAACCGCTACATAAATGCCTATGGACTCAGCCCCACCTAGAGTCCTTTTCCTAATTTCGTCTAACAAGAGGTCATCATAATTATGGGGCAGAAACTCTAACTTCAGCTGAACGACCAATTCTCGCCAGCTGGAAACATACCTTCGGGCATCACGGAACCAAATCAAAGCCCTATCCGAAAATAAATCTACCGCCCCTCTAAACAACTGGTCCTCACTGACCCCACGAGCGCCACAAAGCTCGTCTACTCACTCCAGGAAGGCATGCAGAGATATATCCTTTCTCTGACCCGTAAACTTTAAATCCCACTTGGACAAATTTACAATCCCTGAAACCCTAACATGCCCTCAAACAACAAAGCCTAAAACTGTTCATTAAAAAAATTATTCAAAAAACTCCAAAAAAATTACCAAAAATTAAAAAAAAAAGTAATTCACAAAAAAAATATCTATATAAAAATAAACCAGCGTACCACGCTCACAGAATTAAAAAAAAATTTAAATAAATAAAATCAATAAAAATATTTTTATAAAATAATATAAAAATTTTAAAAAAGACAAAATAATAAAAAAACAGTTCAAGGCGGACGACACCACCACTGTAAAATAAAATACAAAAAAAACCAAAAAAAAATTTAATAAAAAATAAAAATTAATAAAAAAAAAGTAAATTAAAAAAAATTATATAAAAATATTTTAGAAAAATCAAAATTATACAAACATAATTAAAATAATACATAATTAAAATAATACTAATTAAAAAAAATATACACAAGTTGCACCAAAAAAAATGGAACGGACTCACCGAACAAAAAAACCAAATACTTCGCTGCTGCTACTCCGCCGTCAATAGCACTCTGACCGGAAAACTCGACAAAGTCCAAAAAAAGCTAAATAAATATAAAGACAAATTAATTAACCCATTAATGACGAGAGCGAAATTTTCGGAATTTTTTCAAGATTTTTTCAGGAATACCTAGAAATGGCCTAAGAAACGAATTTCTAACTTTTTTTTTTTTGGACCGCTTAACGTTTGCCCAGCCCTGGCCGTTACCATATGGTAACGCTCGTCACAACCCTAGCAAAATTACCTAATTTAAGATATTATTGTTTATAACTACTTTAATTTTAAATTCTTGAAAGTTTAGCAATGTTTTAAGATTTATTTTGTAAAAAAAATTTTTATCGACCAATTTTTTTAAATCTAAAAGTTTTTTAAAAAAAATATTTTGTTAAAAAAAATTCTATAAATTCAGGAGCATTTTTGATCACAAAAGTTTCTTCAGCAAAGTAGTTTGTTTTTAAAAAACTCACATTTTTGCATCAAAAAAAAAATTTTTATAGCTCCTAGGCAAAAAGTTAGAAAAGTAGGTCAGTTTTCAACTAGGATTTTCTTGATAAGTGTCCTGGTAGTGATCATTGAATGGGGTCCAATAAACCTTTTCAATAGTATTCAAGTTGATATTCTTACAATTTTGGTAGTCGTTCAAAATTACTACAAAAGGCTGGCCTAATTATCTGTCCGCCACTGTATATAATATGTATCTCCGCCTACACCAAAATACTGCTTAGGTTTTCAATAACATAAGAAATATCTCCATATGAACTGAAATTGGAAAGGTCCTCGTCATCATTTGACATACACAATTTACATGGCTGTAAAAGAGGTGTACGATGAAGACCATAGGAAGTACCTCCTTCATCTTCCTCCTAATAATCTTGTCCAGCCGGATAAAATGATGCTCGCCTAAATGTCTTCATCGTAATGTAAATTTGTTAAAAACCAATTGAGTAAGTTTTAGCCGGTCGAAGTAAGCCTATATATACCATACACCCTTCCATCTGAGACCTGGTGGCCATCTTCCGCTCATTCCACCGACGGTACTCACATGTGCTCCATTTAGTAGTACTTTTTTACATTCATCAGCTCGGCATGACCTAGCCATCTTAGACGTGGATTTTGTATGCGTCACGATGTCATGTCATGATCGGGATATTGCTCATATAGCAAAGCGGACAATATATCTTACGGAGAATTTTCCTACCACAATTCCCGTGAAATTGGGTAACATTTGTTACAAAACTCGACTCTCACTTGTATGGAAGGTAGGCGTGGCAGCTGATCGATTTCGCCCATTTGCAATACCAACTCCTTCTAGGATTTCCAAAGGATAAATTCAATGTTTGGACCGCCTAGCTTTCATTTAGCTCCTTCAATAGCCCATACCAATCAAAATAACGTACAGACATACGGATATGGCTAAATCAACTTAAGAGGTGCTGCTAATTTTTCATAAGTACACCAAGTAGAATTTATAGATAAAATATTTTTAACTTTATATGAAAAAAGTTAAAAAAAAATATATTTCATACCAATATATAGAAAAAATTTACTTCATTTTACAAAAAATACTCGAATATGTACGCTAATATGTATATAAACACGTACAAAAAATTATTTTAAATCTGAATATTAAAAAAAAATTTTTTTTTAATTATATTAAGTACACAAACACACTTTCAAATCAATATACAAATAAAATATATTTAATTTTACATAAAAAAAGCTCATACAAACATTTTCAGTAAGAAAATTTAAATTTGCTAGGGTTGTGACGAGCGTGCCCATATGGTAACAGCGAAATTCAAAATGATAAAAAGGTAACACAGAAGTTATAAATAATTTTATTTTATACGTTTTCTAATACTTTGATATACTACCCAAATGCCAAAAAAAAAATATTTAAAATATATAACTTTCTATGGCAATGAAAAATATTCTTACTGGAAAGGTCGTGACTTTTCGCTGTTTTTGCCCACTTTTCAAAAACACTACGTTTCAATTATCCGCCACGATCGCTACTGACGAGCGATTGCTTAGAATTATATATCAAAAGAAAGATCTAAGCATGCTTTATTTAAATCAAAAAACAGATTAGTGATATTTGTTCAAATATTTTTTTAATTGAATATACCGTGGAATGCTATCAGCGTTACCATATGGTAACACTCGTCGTGAATGGGTTAAAATAAAGAAAAAACAACACAAAAAATTTTTAAAAAACCCCGAAAAATAAAAAAACAAATTACAAAAAAAAATCAATTTTCAAAAAAAATTATAAAAAAAAAAATTTTAAACTTATTAAAAAAAATTTAAAAAAAAGTTAATATTAAAAAAAACTTGAAACAAAATAGCCCCACGTTGGGCGCCAGCTTATAGCGCTATTTTTAACTAAATCTTTATTTAAAACTCTAAAACCAAAAATCCCCACGCGATAATTAAATTCCCTATTTGCCCGAATAGCACAGTCGCGAAGCGTGGGATTTAAGCCGACCCTATTTATAGATTCTTTGCAGAATCTATAAATATATATATGTATATATATAAAAGAAACGGAAAGACACAAAGAAAATAATGCCGAACACAAACCCTTTTCAAAATTGACACAAACCGACAATCACCCAAAAGAAATTATTTATATACCAAAAATTATATTTGTTTAAACGCAATTGATTTGCGGGACCAGACCGACCTGTCTGAAATCCCTCTCACGATTCTTTGCAGAATCTATTCACCAGCTGGACTTCGATAAAATTCGATGTCCAGCAACAACTTGGCTCAGATGCGGGACGACACAAACAAAAAAAAGGAATAAGGAAGAGGGGGGGGGGGGGGGAAACGGCCAAACAAATTCCAAGCAAACTAATTGAAATTCCCAGGACGGAATCACTTCACCAAAACAAATCACGACCGAACACAACCTGTCCAACTCTATTAAATTCCTCAAATTCAAAACACTAAATGGCCGACTGCCACAAATAAAATAAAGCAAAATAAACACTAGCTGGCAAAACTAAACCAGCGCGCAAAAACACTCCCTTTGGAACACTTGTTCTCCAGCCACAGTCCGACGATGGCAACGGCTCTACTTCACCACTCCAAAAATACAATTTAAAAAAAGAAAGAAAATTATCCAAATTTTCCAAACAAATTATTTAAGATTAAATTAAATTAAAAATCTAAAGCTGTATCACTTTCCTTCTTCCCTGCTCAAAAAGAACTAAAAGAATTATAATATATGAGCGCCTATGACGCTCACTTTCCATTTATTTTCCCACATACATAGAGTGCGGCTTACGCAGAAACCAGTGTCCGCAGTCGGGGCGTTACCCATACCTATATGCGAAAAATCTCTTCAGATTTTTCTAGGTTTGTTTGGCAAATTTACATATACCCCCTGTAACGTCGCAAAGGCTGGGGTATGAACTCGTCGGGTGTCCAGGGCTTCGTAGACAGAAAATTTATAATTCGCAGAGATTTTTATATTAAAACAGATTTTTATTTTCAACAAATTTCAAAGAGAGTGTTACAGTTATTATATTTGTATATATGTGTAGGGCGAACAGTGGCGTTTGGTCGTCGATGGTTGGCGATGAGCTTCTCGGCGATGTGTGCGACTTGGAGGATGTAGACTGGTACTTGATGGATGCGTAGCGTTGGTTATATCACGATGTTACGTATCGTAGAGCGTGGTGGGCGTTTGGATATGGTGATCGGTGTACACGTGGGCGTGGACGATAGGCTTGCGACGAACGATGCGTAAATATGTACTCGTTGTGGGCGAAATGAAAATGTATTCGATGCGAGAAAATAGGCGTGGACGAGGCTAATACGACGCAGGCGTAGCAAGGCGTAAACGTGGGTGTAGCAGAGCGTGAACGGGTGACAACTTGAACGTTGCGGAGACGTGTGACATGGATATGAGGGAATCGCAGACCACCAGTGTGCACACTTCAACCGCTTTCCGTGGAATCGATTCGGCGTGATAGTGGGATTCTCGAGAGGATACTCGCAGATCAGGAAGCGGGCTGCAATCTACCGCTCTTTGTGACTCGACGTATCGCAAGACTACGATTTCAATGGGGCAGTGTGAGGACACTCGCAGACCAGGAAACGGGCTGCAATCTAACGTTCTTCGTGGCTCGACGTGTCGCAAAACTACGACTTCGATGGGTTCTCGTAAGGATACTCGCAGATCAGGAAGCGGGGTGAAATCTACCGCTCTCCGTGACTCGACGTATCGCAAAACTACGACTATGATGAATTCGACTTATTGACTTCGACGTGACTGTGACTTTGACCTTGTTATAATGTCACCTCGTTGGTTCACTCGCTCGCTGCTAACCACTGCCTTGCTGCTGCGCCTGGAAATATATTTTCCGACTCAAGATTCAATAGGAAATTCTGATTCGGAAAATCAAAAGAGCTAATTAGAAATTTATTTACAATTTATTTATAAACCCTGAAATAAATTCTCTTTATTAGTTTACAAAGTGGTATGGATTATAAATAAATCTGTAAAGGAGAGGTGGATTATTTTTCTGAGAAAACGTGAGTCACGAGTATACCATGGCAGATGGGACTTCCGCTTGTGGGAGGCTCACCCGGCTTGGTATCATCGTCCTGAACAATATTTACAATTTCTTGCTATAATGAAAATGCTTGAGCACAAGTACTTCATTGCAGATGGGCATTCCGCTTGTGGGAGGCGCACCGTGCATTGGAGTCATCGCCCTGGCAATAGTTTACAATTTCTTGCTATAATGAAAATGCTTGAGCACGAGTACTTCATTGCAGATGGGCATTCCGATTGTGGGAGGCGCACCGTGCATTGGAGTCATCGCCCTGGCAATATTTTACAATTTCTTGCTATAATGAGAATGTTTAAGCACGAGGATTCCATTGCAGATGGGCATTCCGCTTGTGGGAGGCGTGTGTCTCTTTTAAACGTGTTTTCTTCACCAATAACCATTGGTGTATTGTAGCGCTATTTTTTCCGGTTCACGTGGTGAATTGTTGCCGTGTTACCAATATTGCTCTCCTTGCGTTGTGTTGCCGTCTCTGTCCCACTCCCGGCTTCTGCCGTATGTCGTGCGTTGTTGAACATTCAACCCTTTGTTGTTGAACCTGGGTGGCCGTTGGCCACTGTTCGCCCCTATTTAAAAATATATTAACTACTATTTCATGTTTCGCTTACATTGGCTTATATATATTCTAAATTATTTACATAGTGTTTTTTAAACAATATTTCTTTTTATGTATGAATATATAGAGCAAAAGAAAGGTGACAGAGAGAATGTGGGGACTCTAAATTTTAGGGCCGTCACACCCCCCTCTACTTCGCCGAACGAAAAAGGACCGTTGCTTCGTTGGTGCGACCGATCTTTACGAAGTAGTCGCCCTCCTTCCGGTGTACTCGGAACCGATGTCGACTACCCGTTGGTTCGTGTTGTATGGCCTTCTCGATACGGCGCGTTATAATGGGTGGCCATGCTTGTAGTTGGGTATATTCTCCTTCGGTTGGTGCCTCGTAGATTGGGAATGATGGAGGTTCTTCCGGCTGCTCCTCTGTCTGCATCGCGGTTGGTGGTGTATTTACCTCGTCCGTTGCTTGACTTGGCTGTTGTGTTGCCGCCAACTCCAGGATTGCGGCTACAAGCTCGTCGTCATGTAGCTCCAGGTATGGAGTGGTTGCCCGATGTCGTAGTCGTCGACACTCGCCAGGGTGAAACCCTCCGGAAGGGGAAGGAGATAGCCGATGCTTTCCGCTGATGCATCCGATTCATATCCGGTTGTTATTGGTACCTCGTGTGCCGCTATGGTGGGCCTGCCCGTGTTCTCCTCTTATCGTTTCTCTTCTTTGTAGGCCTGCGTTGGCCGTTGCTGCCCCACGGACTCCGTTTCCATGTCCTCATCGCCGTCGCTGTCCGTTGTGACATCTGGCAGCTCAATTATTGGCGCCCATCGGCCTAATTCTGTTGCTAGCTCTCGAATCAATTTCGCCAGACGGTGGCGCTTCCGTTCCGCGTCGTTGGGTTTCCACCATGCCCCCTCTGGGACGTGTGGTGCGTGGAAGTCGTGGATGGGTGCCGTGAAGAATTTCGCGGCATATAGTAGCACAAAAATGCCGCAGTCGAATGTGTTCTGCTGCTGTGGTACCTTCAGTGCAACGAGAGGCATGTGTACTGCGTCGAATCGTTGCTCATCCGTGGCGTGTAGCATTGCGTACTCGCTCTGTACGTATTCTCGCATGAGGCTCGCTGCTGACTCTCTTGGCCGACTTGCCAAAGAGTCGATAACCATGATGCATGGTTTTTCGTGGAGCGGCCTTTCGTCGGCCGGCGACTACGTCCGGGAAGCAGACGATGGTGAGGTACCAGTGGTGATGCTCATTCACCGGTAGCAGGATATAACGCTTCTTCGTCCATCTGCACACACGCTGGTGTCGTTGCCGTGCTGTGTCAGTTGCGCCGTCTCGTAACTTCTTGAACAGGAAGCTGCTGAAAATGTGTGTCTGCGCGCGTTGTTCGGGAGAGAATACTTCCTGTTGCAGCTGGGCCATTCCCATGTCAAACAGGAGGTCATTGAGCCATTTTCCCTTGGCCAGGAGTCCGTAGCCGGTGATGGCAATGTCCCAGCCGCCGGGATAGGTGCATAATGTTGTTACCTTCGTGTAGTCGGGTGGGGGCGCCATCGTGGCACGCATCAGGTTGGTGGTGGGTGCTGCGGGGTGTTTCCGGTGCTCTGTCGGCCATGTTGGCGCGTGCGTGGCAATTTTCAATGCGCGTGCCTGTACTGCGGCGCTGGTTGAGGGACCATCCTCCACGACGGGTGGTTGGATGGTTGAGAGTGGCATGGTCGGTTTATCAACCTGGACCACGGCGTTTCCCGGGTGATCGTGCTTTGGCTGCGAGTGGTAGTACCTATGCGGGGTGTCGCTGGAGGCTTCACTTCCCTGGTTACTGCGCTGCGTCGTTGCACCCGTAGTCGACACGCGTTGTGCACCTCCTCTATCCAGTCGTCACTGAGTCGTCGTGTTTTTCGCTGCCCTTGCCGGAGTGCCCGATAGCTTTCGCGAGCCTTCTCGATGCTCTTCTCCCAGCGATCGTCGTCGTTCATCCTCCAATTTAAAATGAAATTTGTCACTTGAAAATAAACTTTTGCTTTTGGAAATTCAATTTGCCGGTGTGTTCACTTCGAAGTTTGCGCATTGAATCATATTTTCTTCGCTTACTGCGAATATTGTTCGCGCAATTCACACTAGTTGTCTCCCTCTTACACATCGTTTGCTTTGTGTTGCACGTGCGCTGATGTCTTTGGTAACTTTCGCGATCAATGTGCCGTTGCTTTTCGTCGCCTGCTGCGACCTTTTGGGAATTCAAATATTTTCTGTTGAATTCAAATGTTTGATTATTAAAAAGAAAATAATTGTTTCTATTTGTTATGATTTATTTCTACGATGCTACTTAGTATAATATATAGATAAATATATATATTTTTTATTTCTCAGGGGCAGGAATTTTCCCTCTGCCGCTGATTTTCTTACCCCGTTCTTACCATTACCTTGCCTACGTCGTTGCCTCTGCCTCCGACGCACTATTTCTTTCTAGGTATTCCCGCAATTCGCTGATGTGTGCATTCCGCTCCTGCGAATCCCACGATCTCCTGACCCTCACGATGACCGGTGAAATGAAGTCGATGACTTGATACGGCCCATCATATTTGGGTGCTAATTTTGCGGCGAATCCGTCGACTGCTTTCGATAAATGATGCTGCTTCACCAGAACTTGTTGGCCAACCTCTGGTTGCCATTGTCGTCTGCGCAGATTGTAATGGCGCGCCTGATCCTGGCCGCTTTTTCCAAATTCCGATGCACGATGTTGAAAACCTCCCGTAACTTGTCTGCCCGCTCCACTGGTGTCTGTTGCATTTGCCCCATACCCACGGTGGCCTCGTCGTAGAGAGACTTGGGTAGCCGTGGTTCACGCCCCTGCACCATGAATGCAGGACTGTATCCTGTTGTCTCTGATACACCTGTATTGATGGCCAGCATCACTTCTGGCAGGAATTCATCCCACTGCCGCTGATTGTTGTTGGCCAACTGTGTCACCATTGTTTTTATCGCCCTGTTGGACCGTTCTGTCGCGTTTTCCTGCGGGGTATATGGTGCCGTAAATTGGTGTCTAACCCCGATATTTTCCAAGTAGTTCCGGAAAGCTTTGCTCGTGAATTGGGTCCCGTTGTCCGTCACCATCACTTTCGGTACTCCAAACCGAGCCAAAATTCTCTCGCGAAATGCTTTTCGAAGTGTGTCCGTGGTCGCTTTTCGTAAAGGCACTATTTCCACCCATTTTGTGAATTTATCGACGAATACCAACATCATTGAATTTCCATGTGTGGATCTGGGCAGCGGTCCCACGAAGTCTGCGCACAATATCGCCCATGGTTGATCGGCTATCTGCGTCAGCATCCTTCCAGCTGGTTTCTGTTGTTCAGGCTTATATTTTTGACAGCTTTCACAACTCCTAACGTATCTGTAATACCGGTTTGCTAGGCGCGCTATCGTCTTTCGTATCCCCAAATGGCCAGCTGTAGGATCATCGTGGTTCTCTGCTAACACACGCTTCCTTTGATGCGTCCCCACACACAACTTCCATGGGGCGCAATCCTCGTCTCCTACCCGCCGTGGAATATGTCGATACAACTGGTCTCCTTGCATGATATAATCGGCGAATTTTTCCGGATTTTTCGCAACCTCTGCCTTTCGTGTCGCCAACCTGTGTGTTGTTCGTTGTCACCTCTGTCGCCAAAAGTACATCTCGGGGCTGCCGCGATAGAGCATCTGCCACCACATTCAGTTTGCCTTTCCTGTATTGAATGGTATACCTGAACTGTTGCAGCTCCAGCTCCCAACGTGCGATCCTTCCTGATGGGCTTTCGATTGAATTCAGCCATTTCAGCGATAAGTGGTCCGTCATAATGGTGAATTCATAGCCTTCCAAATATTCGCGCATTTTGCGGACACCCCAAACAATAGCGAGACACTCCTTTTCTGTCGGTGAATAATTTATCTCTGCTGTTGTTAATCGCCTGCTGGCATATGCCACAACATGTTCTTGCTGCTCGATGTTCTGCGTAAGTACTACTCCTAGTCCTTGGTCGCTGGCGTCGGTTTGTAAAGTGAATCTCTCTGAAAAATTTGGACAAATGAGAATCGGGGCTTCGGTGAGACGTAGTTTCAGCTGCTCGAATGCCTCTTGCTGCTCCTGCTCCCATTTCCACCGACGATTCTTCTTGAGTAATGCTGTGAGTGGTAGTACCACTTTTGAGAAGTCTGGCACAAAATGACGGTACCATGATGCTATTCCTAGACAGCGCCGTAGTTCTCGTAAATTGGTGGGCGGCCTTAACTCCTGTATGGCCGCAATCTTCTCTGGATCCGTATATATCCCGTCTGGTGTCACGATGTGTCCCAAATACCAAATTTCCTTTTTGAAGAATTCGCACTTCTCGATGTTGATTTTTAGATTTGCGGCGCGCAGCCGTCTGAATACCTCTCGTAAATCCACCATGTGCTCTTCTAGTGATTCTCCGGTGACTACTCCGTCCAGGGCACGTTGAAATGTTGCTGGGGCGGAATGTAGGCCGAATGGCATAACGCACCATTGATATAGCCCTCGTCCGGGCACTGTATACGCCGTGTACTGCTTGCTTTCCTTGTACATTGGCACCTGCCAATACCCATTTTTGAGGTCAAGCGTGCTGATCACTTTTGCATTTTGCAGTCGATCCAGAATATGCTGAATGCGTGGTAGCGGGTATGCGTCCGGCACCGATTTGGCATTCAGTTGTCTGTAATCGACACACAACCGCCACTTACCGTTTTTCTTCTTTACCAGCACAATCGGAGCGCTATGCGGGCTCCTCGCTGGCTCGATGCATCCTTGTTTGATGAGGTCGTCGATCTGTTCGTTGATGATCCCCATCATTGCTGGATTTTTGGGATAATATCGCTGTTTTATCGGGATTTCGTCCCTCATGATTATCCTGTGGCTCGTGATATTGGTCGTACCGCTCAACTCCTCAAAGAGTGGTAGCTCCTCCTCTAAAAATCGATCAATTAGTTCTTGTCTGGATACTTGTTGACTCCAGCGTTCTTCGTCTGCTTGTGCGACCTGTTCCTGGTCCGTATCCTCGTGAATTATACCTTGAGTGCGCTCGTATATTGTACCTTGTGTACCCGTGTGAATTGTATCTTGTGTACCCTCGTGAATTGTACCTTGTGTACCCGTGTGAATTGTACTTTGTGTACCCTCGTGAACTGTTCCTTGTGTACCCGTGTGAATTGTACCTTGTGTACCCTCGTGAATTGTACCTTGTGTACCCGTGTGAATTGTACTTTGTGTACCCTAGTGAATTGTACCTTGTGTACCCGTATGAATTGTACCTTGTGTACCCTCGTGTGAAAACTGGCTATGTGTTTCCGGCTTGTTGTCGTCGGCTGGTTGACTCGTTTGATTTCCTCCATCATGCTTGCGTCGTTTTGGAATCGCCCCCGTGTATATCGGTGTGACCTTTGTTTCCTCACCTGTTCCCGGTTTCTGTGCTGTGTCTTCTTGCGTATTCCCCACTGGTTTTATATCCTCCAGGGTCCCCAGCTCTTCTACCGGTGGTTGTAAAATTACCGTCTGTGTTCCCAGCGTGAGTTTGGCGTTAAGGTGGCCCAAGAAGTCCAACCCCAAGATAAGTGGATCTGTTGAATTTGGTAGCACCGTCAACGGCATTTCACATGTCTGGCCGCCCAGAGATATTTTCAGTACCAATGCACTCTCGACGGTGATAATGGAGCCATCAGCTAAACTTATTCCTGTCCAAATTTGTAGTTTGTTGTCTGTTGTCCAAAATTCCCTGGCGAGTTCCTGGCTCAGAAAACTGCGTGTTGCCCCTATAGTTGCCGTTACTTCCTCTCCATCCAGGGTAACTATGGCGGAGATACGGCGTCCGTCGCAAATTAATGTTGGCGTTGTGGGAGGCTGTTGTTGGATTGGGCACCGGCCGCCTCTCGCTCTTGGCGGGGCCCTCCTTCGTTTCCCGAATTCTTTCTACAGCAATCAATTGTTCTCACCCCTTGCGTACCGCAATCCCAGCAGTGCAATACAAATGCGTTGCGGCACCTATCTGAATAGTGTCCTTCTTCGCCACATCGGTGGCAAGCTCGTCGTGAATGCATCCGCCGTTCCGCGGGTTGTACCAACCGGTGTCTCTCCTCCGGTATCCTGGGTGCTGCGTTGCGTGGCGCTTCGTTGTCGTGACGTAGACCTTCGAAGTCCTGTGCTAGAGCTACCAGGTCATCTAAATTTTGAAAATCTTTACGTTTTACGTACCATCTGTAATCAAGGTGACGGTTCCTGAATATCCTGTCCAGTTTCTCTTCCTCACTGAAGCTGGCGTGCCTCATCATGTCTTGCAACGCAACGACATAGTCCTTAAAATTTTCCCTCTGCCGTTGTGTGCGCTTTCGTATGGCGTCATCCAGTTGTTCAAAATAGCGGCCGGGTAAAAAGAATTTCAGGAAACTTTCCTTAAACGCGCTCCATGTTTTCCATTGCCGATTATTGTTTCGGTACCAAGTGATGGCCTTATCCTGCAGCAATTCCGGCATCTGTCGTGGCATTTCGTTGATATCGATGTTGTATGTCAATACCAGCTCCTCGATTCTCTCGATGAATGCCAGAGGGTCGCGTCCTCCGTCATATCTGACTGACCACTTCCGCACCCGGTCGATGATCGTGAAGCGTGGCGATCTGTAACCCCAGTGCTGATTTCCTGTCCCATCTGCATGGGCGTCTTTCGCGCCAGTTCCTCTTGTGTGTCTGTCCTCCGTGTAATTATTACTTATGGGTACACCTTCGGTATCCTCCGTGTAAGATTCACGCGTGCATGCCTCTCGTGGGCGTGCACCTCCTGTGAAAATTTCGCGTGCTCGTCCAACTTCTGTGCGAATTTCTGCTGCATGTGTTTCATTCGTATAAGTATTACCTGTGGCCATGTCCTCTGTGTATGGTTCTCGTGTGCGTGCCTCTCGTGGGCGTAAATTCTTTATGAAGGCCTCCTCTGCTAGATGCCTGTGGCGAATATCTGGCATGCTCCGATGAAAATTCTCTGCCGTACCGGAGGTAACAATACTATCATATTTCAGATCGGCTTCCAATTCCGTCTTGTGCTGCCTTGACGCGTACTTCGCCTCTAACTCCAATAGGCGTTCCGTGTGCTCGAAACTGGCGTTCTCGTCTTCTTCGAAGGCCACAAATCTCCTTCGTAGCTCCTCTATGCCGCCGCTGTCGTCAAACTCGAACTCTGCTGCGAATCCGCGTAGTTCCTCCTTGCGTAAAAAGTTTATCCAGCTTGTCTTTACCATGATTGTGTTTCTAGTAGTTTCCTTGTTGTGCCAATCTTGTCCTACTCCTAGTGACTCTCTCTTGCTTGTTGGGTGTAGTTGTTCTTGCGTTTACCTCTGTTTTAGGGTCCCTTCTCGGGCGCCATCTGTAACGTCGCAAAGGCTGGGGTATAAACTCGTCGGATGTCCAGGGCTTCGTAGACAGAAAATTTATAATTCGCAGAGATTTTTATATTAAAACAGTTCTTTATTTTCAACAAATTTCAAAGAGAGTGTTACAGTTATTATATTTGTATATATATGTAGGGCGAACAGTGGCGTTTGGTCGTCGATGATTGGCGATGTGTGCGACTTAGAGGATGTAGACTGGTACTTGATGGATGCGTAGCGTTGGTTATATCACGATGTTACGTATCGCAGAGCGTGGTGGGCGTTTGGCTATGGTGATCGGTGTACACGTGGGCGTGGACGATAGGCTTGTGACGAACGATGCGTAAATATGTAATCGTTGTGGGCGAAATGAAAATGTATTCGATGCGAGAAAATAGGCGTGGACGAGGCTAATACGACGCAGGCGTAGCAAGGCGTAAACGTGGGTGTAGCAGAGCGTGAACGGGTGACAACTTGAACGTTGCGGAGACGTGTGACATGGATATGAGGGAATCGCAGACCACCAGCGGGCACACTTCAACCGCTTTCCGTGGAATCGATTCGGCGTGATAGTGGGATTCTCGAGAGGATACTCGCAGATCAGGAAGCGGGCTGCAATCTACCGCTCTCCGTGACTCGACGTATCGCAAGACTACGATTTCAATGGGGCAGTGTGAGGACACTCGCAGACCAGGAAACGGGCTGCAATCTACCGTTCTTCGTGGCTCGACGTGTCGCAAGACTACGACTTCGATGGGATCTCGTAAGGATACTCGCAGATCAGGAAGCGGGGTGAAATTTACCGCTCTCCGTGACTCGACGTATCGCAAGACTACGATTTCAATGGGGCAGTGTGCGACACGTCGAGTCACGGAGAGCGGTAGATTTCACCCCGCTTCCTGATCTGCGAGTATCCTTACGAGAACCCATCGAAGTTAGCTCACTGAGCTAACTTAACGAAAGCAAAAGCGATTGAAAGGAGAAGAAAGCAAGAGAACTTTGACAGCTCCAACAAAATAATCAGTTTTCTTCTTTTGTTAATAACAATTAACAAAATTGTTCAGTGCGTTCTTTCGGTTAGTGCGTGTGAGATTTTGTTCCTTCAATTTTGTTCGCCCGTCGCCCCGAACAAAAGGGAAACATAACAAACCAAAACAAACAATAAAACAACAACATTGGTGTCGCGATTTTATACCGCGACAGTGGAAAATCCATACTCTCTTTTGAGGAACATCCTCCTAAACCAGATGAAAACCGAATAGGCATCAAAAGAAGAATTCGTGTCCTTCAAATCCCCAAAGATGAGGAGGTCACATTCTCCTCCGATGATGTCTCCATAGCCATCAAATCTGCCAAAAACTCGACGGCATTGGGTCCCGATAGTCTTGCAATAAATTTGCTTAAGGACTTGGGGGAGCAGGGAGTTAACTACTTAACAAAGGTCTTCAACCGATGTGTTAACTCCCTGGAGATACCACAAATGTGGAAGCTGGGGAAGATTATTCGGCTTCCCAAACCCGGGAAGCCGTTAAACCAGGGCAGCTCCTACAGGCCCATCACACTGCTCTCACCAGTTGTGAAGATGCTGGAATCTCTATTACTCCCTACTCTTAGGGAGTGCCTCCCAGTGGCAGATCATCAACACGGCTTCCGCTCGGGCCACAGCGCTACCACTGCCCTGTGTGAGGTTACTTCTGCCATCACCGATAGTATAAACAAGAAGAAGCCTCACCATAGGACAGTGGTAGTTGCCTTGGACCTGGCAAAGGCATTTGATACTGTCTGCCACACCAAGTTATTGCAGGACGTGTATGACTCTTCTCTTCTACAAAAGATGGTTGCAGTTTGCATGGCTGGATGACAATCCTATGTGGAGTTTATAGGTTCCAAATCGGGACTGAGAAGAAATAAGCAAGGGGTACCGCAGGGAGGAGTATTGTCCCCCATGCTGTTCAACACTTATCGCTCCTCGGTCCCGGTCCATCCACCAGATCTGAAATTTATTTCACTGCACTGTGCTAACGTCAGGTGAGAAAATCGAAGAACTAGAATTCAGGTTAAATGCTTATCTGCCAACGCTCTGTAATTTCTTGGCAAAACGGAACCTTAAACTTTCCGCGCAAAAATCGACAACCTCGCTTTCCACCAATTGGACCAAGGAGCTAAGGAGGACTCTGGAGGTATATATTGATGCCAACACCAAGGTCCCCACGCATGGTAGCCCCAAGATTCTTGGGGTTACTTTCGATACCATGCACACCTTCTCCAAACACGTGGAAGGCGTGGTTGCTAGAGTAAAGGGCAGAACTAGAATCCTCAAAGCAATAACGGGCAGTACCTGGGGTAAAGACAAGGAGACGATACTAGACTCTTACAAAGCCATAGGTCGTCCCCCTAATCGATTACGTCTCACCAGTATGGGCACCAAGCTTGAGCGATACTCAGTGGAAAAAGCTCCAAACAGTTCAGAACTCGGCTCTGAGGATGATAACAGGGTGTCATTTCATAACCCCTCAAGATCACCGTTGGTTCTGCGGACGGTCCCGCCAACACTTGGTTAAATGCGAGGATTCCAGCCATCCTAACCATGGCAGCATAAGACCGCAAAATACTGACTGGGCAAGGCAGATTAGATTATCGGACCGAAGCGGAGGCAATTGATCACCCAATCGTCATGATTCGGGGGAGGCGCTGTCATGGGTTTAAAGGAGGCGCTGTCATGGGTTTACACCCAAGTGGCTTCCGGAACCTTACAGGACAGGGGATCCAAAGTGGTTTTTTGCTGACCTTTTTTGCGATCTGACCGAACAGTAAGTATTTTATTTACTTCCAACATAAATTTGGTCGAATTTATTTTTTTGTAACTTTTGATTTTTTTTATACAATTTGCAGAAATTTATCATATTAATTTGAATTAAAAAACCAAAATAATTTTCGACACATAAATGCTGTTACATACATATAGGAAATTATTAGTTAATTCATAATCATTTCTATTCCTCTATGAAAGGTTGTAGTCATAATTTATCTTAAATCTTTTTAGTACGCAATACACTTTTTGGTGTCTGTTCAGTCAAATTCCGGCACTTGAACCAGAATTTGACGTTTTAATTTGATTTGCAAAATTTTCAACCAATTTCCGGCCTTTGAACCAGATTTTGATGTTTTAAATTGCTTTTTTCTTGAATTTCCAGATTTCAAAGATATAAATGAAATAAGGGACTCCCAAACATCCTCCCGAGCGATGAGCGGTTTCGTTCAACCTTCTCTCATACACCGTGATACTCAAAATAGATGCCGGGATTGGTGTTAAATGGTTGTACTTCGACAGAGGAGGGTGAGCAGGACGGCAGAAATAGGCAGGCTAATAAAAATGTAACTAAAGTTGATGTTGTGTGTAGGCGTGTCTTCTTTGAAGAAATGGAGGGCTCATGGCCAGACCGTGGATAGCCTTGGTTGCTTGTTGATGGTTTGCTACTTGCTTGTGGACAGGCATTTAAAGTAGGTTCGTTTTCCTTCCTCGTCGACTGGCAATGGCGGAAAATTGTGTATTGGTCTACGT
Organism: Heteromyza rotundicornis; assembly: GCA_951394025.1. Taxonomy (NCBI): domain Eukaryota; kingdom Metazoa; phylum Arthropoda; class Insecta; order Diptera; family Heleomyzidae; genus Heteromyza; species Heteromyza rotundicornis. The sequence continues at coordinate 57,827,024 of OX596010.1, read as the reverse complement.
AGTACGTTGAACGCTGTACGAACATCTGCGACACGAACGTGCCCATCTTCACCATGAAACACTTCAACTATCCGTCCCAAAGACCATTTTAAAGGTGGTAGGTTGTCGTCCATTATAACCACCATCATTCCTGGTTTAGCGTTGTGACATTACTGCTTCCACTTATGTCCATGCTGCAAACTGTTGAGCTATTCAGAGGAGCATCTCTTCCAGAATTCCTCCCTCATTTGTGTGACCAGCTTCCACTTTGTGAGATTGTTAGCACTGTTCCGTCCGTCCACTGGATCTATTGTTGAAGTTAGTGGTTCTCCTATTAACAAATGTCCAGGAGTTAGAGCTTGGAAGTCATTTGGATCAGCTGTCAATGGCGTAATTGGTCGGGAATTCATTATAACTTCTGCTTGGATCGCCATCATTTCCATTTCTTCATACGTTAAAGAAGCACCTGCTAATGTGTGTTGCAGCAGATGTTTGGCTGATTTGACTGCTGCTTCCCAAAGTCCGCCAAAGTGTGGTGCGCGATGTGGAATAAATACGAATTCCATGCTCTTATTATTGCATTCGCAGGTGATTTTTTCCAGCGCCTCTTTATCATGAATAATTTTGTACAGCTCTTCAAGATAGTTTTTGGCGCCAACAAAGTTTGTTGGTTTTGTGGCGAAGCAACAAAATACTGCGACGTATGACTTGAGTTTGCCCCAAATTTTGAAATGCGTCCAGACGGGTCCGAAGAAATCGACTCCGGAGATGACAAAAGATTTTGCTGGTTGCACCCTATCTGCTGACAGATTTCCCATTAGCCGTTGAAATAGCTTTGGTCTAGCTCTGTTGCATTGAACGCAACCTTGAACGATTGAGCGGGCAAGAGATTTTACCTTGATTGACCAGAAACGTTGTCTTACGATAGATATAAGTGTTTCTAGACCCGCATGAAGATGTTCCTTATGCAGCTCTACTAATAATTGTTTCGTAATTGGGTTACGATACGGCATAAGTAGCTCAATGTGGAAGCGTTTAATCGTCCTCCTACTCTCAAGATTCTTTTTTCATCGTTAAAAAGAGTCATGCTGTTAATCGAACTGTTTTTTTTACGCAAGAATTTCGTGCTGTTTTGGCCGTTCATCAGCAAAGTCTTGGTGGTGAATGCTCTTTATGATGTAAATTAAGGCATCCTCCATTTCGTCTGCTTTTGGTATTGTAGTGGGACTCTGAGAATGTTTTATGAATCGAAGTACATATGAAACGACCCTGTGTAGACGACGGAAAGAGTTCTAGTGATTGATGGTCTCAAATATGGCTGTTGTCATTGTAGCTTCTGTTGTAGTTGCTGAAACTATCTTCTGTCTGAGTTCCGAACAGTTCTTCTCAAGCGGTGGTTGCAACGGCCATGATGTTATCGATCCATGTAGAAATGTTGGACCATAAAACCAAAAATGGTTGTTTATTAGTTAGCCTGGTGTCAGACCTCTTGATATGATATCGGCCGGATTATCTTCAGACCGAACGTGTCGCAACTGCTGCGGTGACGATATTTGTTGAATGACAGATATTGGGTTAGCTACGAGGGTATGATAGTGGGCGGATGCTGCATTGATCCTACCAAGAACTGCAGTGGAGTCAGACCTTAAAAATACGGACGTACCTTTGAAGATCTGGTTTTCCTGAAGTACACAATTCAAGTCTGGGGAGAGTTATTTGTTTTACTGGTGCCACTCTTGATTTTTCACACAGAAAATGTACAATAATGATGTTGTGAACATCTACTGTTCGGACATTCGCTACTGCTCCGTAAGCCTTTTCTGATGCATCGGCAAAGATGTGGACGTCGAAAGCCCCTCACGTGGCAACAGTTGAAGATCATGTCTGAAATTGAGCCAGGTGTAGTCAAGATCTTGTGGTAGTGCTGCATCCCAATCCAGCTGTAGCTTACACAACTCCTGTAGGAATATTTTATCAGTTACTGTTACGGGGCGATGAAACCGAGTGGATCAAAGAATGCATTGACAGCCAAGGCTGTACGTTTTGTTATCTTTTTGTTAATGACTTCTTCAACTCTGATTGTAAAATTGCCCTTGTTCAGTTGTAGTGAAATGTTTTATGAGGTTTCCACCTTCGCTAGTGAGGCTTGTTTGCAGATACCACATCTTCTGGCACTCTGGAATCGTTTGATTGTTGATTAATTCCACAAAAAGGTCATGGAACTGTCGCCACTTTAGATAGCTGCCATCAAATTTAGGCAACTCTAAACGAGGCAACTTTAGAGTTGAAGTTGTTGCTTCAGCATCTTGTTGTGCGCTGATGCCTGGTGGTACAGGTCTCTCCAGTGTCTTATCATGATGTCGCAGATGGTCATTGTAGATATCCTCTTCTATTTGGAAGTATGCATCGAAATCGTACGTGTTCATATCGATGGTATCCAGCGATTCCCAAATGGTCTTGTATAGGTCCTGCCCCTTCGTCAATAGATTTTCGATTTCTTTCCGCGCATCGCTGTATAACTGGCCGACCGTGCGGTGAATGTCCTTGACGAAGTAGATGTGCGACACCTCTGCGCCATGCCATTGCCGAATTGTATTGTCGAGCTGGTTGTACACTGCCCACATTTCGTCGAGTTCCTTTGCCTTGGCCTTGTAGAACTCGATGGTCCTCCGGTCAAGCGGCGCCTTCCTGAGGTTGTGGTACTAAATCCTCCATTCCCATGATAGATGCAGATGTCCAATTGTCGGGGTCACCAAAATGTTCAGTCAAATTCCGGCACTTGAACCAGAATTTGACTTTTTAATTGTATTTGCAAAATGTTCAATCAAATTCCGGCACTTTAACTAGAATTTAATGTTTTAAATTGCTTTTTTCTTGAATTTACAAATTCCGGCACTTAATCCAGAATTGGAGTCTTTCCGCGTCGATAATAATAACACTTCGAATTATAATAAATAACTCGTTTTTATTATTCTAATTTCCCTATTTATAACAAATTTTGCTTTTACAGCAAAGCAAAGCCCAAAATGCTTCATTGCATATTGCATAAAGCCAGGCAGCCAGAGTTTTTAGTTGTAATTCGGTGTTTTTTGTGAAAATATAAAAAACTTAACAAAGATATAAATGAAATCAGGGACTCCGAAACAGAGTCTGTGATTTGATAACAGATTCTTTAATGCGCTGATTCCATATCGGTTAACGGTTTTTCGGTTTTAGTACCACAACCTTTGAACGGATTAATTTTTAAATGTTCTATAATGGAAATTGCCTGCTCTACGATAGTGTGGAAATTTAAAAAATGTGAATCTGGTTCTTTTGTAAAATTCAATTTATTAACAAACGAAATTTGTTCGTTAGGCTATAAATATTTATAAATATTTATTACAAAAAAAAATTATATAAATTCCAGAAACAAATTTTGGTACTAAATGTGTATGTAAAGTTATTAGTTTTTGCATATAATAACTTTCGACAAACACAAAAAAGCTTTATAGCGTTCTTAAATTTCTGTGTACAAAAATACAGAAAATTTGCCAAATAAAAAAAAAGTTTAAAAAAAATTTTTTTAAATAAAAAAAACGAAAAAAAAAAATTGCCATAATCTGGATTTGAACCAGAGTTCCGAAAAATACATACGCACACGCTCTTAGCACATGAGCATTTTCCCATGTTCTGCAATTCAAACAAAATGTTCACGAATTGAGTCGCGAAAAAAAATCATACGACAAATCGCAAATGCTATGTTATTTCACAGAGTCTGTTTTCACATTCTCATGTATGTCATCTTATTATGGTAGCTGCGAGCTGTGTGCGTGTGTGCCGTATTTCTCGAAAACAAAATATCACATTGTCCGCACATTGTGGAATTCGTTCAAAAACCGGTTTCGCTTGTACGCATTGAAGTCATTCTTATTATTTTTTCCGAGGGGGCGACAGCACGAAAAGGATAATTATGATTTTTTTTCTCGTATATTTCTGATTCTATAACGCATTTTAAATTAATTCATTTTTTTACACTGGACGGCACCTCGATTTTCCGAACTTAACGACTTTGTAGGCACGTAAATGTCAATACATTCTCTGAAAATTCTACATTTGTTCAATTTCGAATCCCTTACCAATAAGAACCACTCCAGTCCGCATAGACAAAATAATTATTGTGCGCCGCATACGAAAAATGGAAATCACCAAACAGAACATGTGAGTGCTTTGCAGCGCTCATACTCAGTGATCAGCTCGCGTTCACTGACTAACATGTCTGCACACAAGAGCACAACACAGCTTGCAGTGAGATTTTTCAGAAATCACATTATTTGCGTGTTCTTGCTTCATTTGAAATGAATCGTCACACAACTTTGTGTGAGTTCAAAACCAAATCGGACAACTTATTTTACACACTGTGAATTTCTGAACCTTGATTTGAACCCACGTCTCAAAAAACATAAAATATTTTCAAAACATTTAAGCGTATTGCGTAGCAAATCCATTGAAACCATCACCTCTCCCTTCTAGTGCTGGCATGCCTCCGCTATAAAGGAAGCTCAGTTTTCACGATTTTTACTACAACTTAAAAACAAGAGCTTATAACAAAAAACCGTTAGCAGATCTATAATCAAAGTTAAAAAATAAATTAAAAAAAAAAAAATTAAAAAACATTTCAAAACCAGGATTTGAACCGTAAAACATGAAATATCTTCTAAATATTTAAGCACATCCTTGAGGGTATGCAGGGCTTTCCGCACGGTCTGCAACGACGCATCGAATGTGGTATGTGCAATGTGTAATACCTACACGAACGAGACCGCATTCGATCGGATAGCTACAGAAAATGTGAAAAGCGTTGGAGTATATCGACAAAAGGACAGTGGACCCATATGCTGAATGGTCGCCCCCTATTGCTGCAGAGGAAATACGCCTGCCCAGGAGGGTTAGATGATCCCTTGCACAATTGCGGTCTGGCTGGAGCAGAGAGCTCAACTCACACAACTCACGAATTGACAGTAGCATCATTAACAACTGCCTCGCCTGCGGTTGCACCCCGATTACACTGCGCACTTGTTTAACTGTCCGCAATACACCCACACCACAAAATCCCTATGAACATATTCCATCGAAGCGGCTACGTTCCTGTGACTCGACAACGACGTAACTACCTGAAAGACATGGAACACATTTATATTTATTTTATTCTGGACAAGTCGCTACAACAATCAGCTACAACCAGCTGACTCAGTGGATCACTGTACATAGCTGCTTTAGAGAGTACCTGAACAAATATAAACATGTTTTTTTTTTTTTTTTATTGAGGAGGAAAGCGTCTAGAGCCTTTGGTTTGTGTGAGACTCTAACTCACTAAAACCTCCTCATCGTCTGGACGGATTTCCCTCCCGGGACTTCCGTTAAGTATTACGTCGGGAAGGCGCCACGAGCATTAGCGCTCAAACGTCAGTCACTGTCTTGTTATGTCCGTGTTTTTTAATGCATTCGTACCACCAGCTACGTGTTGCTGCCGCCGTTGTACACTGCGTCGTGCCCTTTTCCGCATTACTGAGAGCAATCAGTACACGCGATGCCATTGAGCATGCTGCTTTCCACTTTTCGGCGAAGTCTAGCATTTCTGAGATGAAATTCATTATAGATGGTGGGCTTCCGAAGACTCTACCCAGCTCATCTCTCTCGTTGTCGAACCGACTGCAGTAGAAAAGCACGTGGTTTGCATCTTCATATTCTGTTGTACATTTTGGACAAAAGGGATCCTCCTCCAGGTGGAATCTATATAGGTAGGACTTGAAGCAACCATGTCCGCTAAGCAATTGCGTCATGTAGTAACCCACATCGCCGTGCCTCCGTTGGATCCTTCCGTGATGCAGGGGATTAACTTGAACGTCCATCTCCCTTTCTCGGATTGCTCCCAGCGATTTTGCCACTCCATAAGCGACCGTTTTCGATCATTGTTGGGTCTCTCACCTACGCTGCCTCTTAGCCTCTATAGCCTCTTGAATTCACGTGCGTGTATATCTAAAGGTAATTTACTAGCAATAACACCCATGGCATCGTCGGACACTGTTCGAAAAGCGCTTGCTACACGTAGAGCGCTTCGTCTATGTACTGCGAGTGCCTCCTTGAAGTGCGATTTCTTGGCATCTGCCCATATCGGTGCGGCATACAAAACGATTGAGTCCACAACTGTGGACAAGAGTCGACGCGTGCCAGCGCGTGGGCCACCTATGTTCGGCATTATGCGTGTGAGTGTGCCATTTACCCTGGCTGCTTTCTCGCTAACCATAGCTAGGTGATATTTAAAATACATCCTGGTATCGATCTGCACCCCGATGTATCTTATGTGTGGTTGAGAAGTGATGTGGTGGTCACCCACTCTGATCAATATTGTTTCGACCTTCTTCCACGTACTGATGAGGACAGCCTCCGTTTTCTGTGCAGCTAGTTCCAGCCCTGCTGAGTTAAGCCATCTGCATATTTTGTCGATTGGGTAGTTACACGCCCGTTGTAGGTCACTAATTTTTTTTGGCCACAACCACTAATGCGATATCGTCTGCATATCCTATTAGTGTCGAATTTTCCAGGAGTTCCAGTTTGAGAACGCCATCATACATTGCGTTCCATAGCGGTGGTGCAAGCAATGAGCCTTGTGGAACGCCGCCCGTAATTTTGTACGACTGCACACCAGTTTCCGTATCGTACAGTAGGATTCTATTGCGGAAGTAGCTGCTGATGATCCGACGCAAGTATATCGGTACTTCAAAGCCCTCCAGTGCACACATGATTTTCTCCCAGCTTGCGGAGTTGAAGGCATTTTTTATATCCAGGGTGACAATCGCACAGTATTTTTTGGTGCCACCAAGCCACCTTTTCCCACTAGTAGCGTCTTTTGCAATGGACATGACCTTTTGAATAGCATCCACTGCCGATCTCGCCTTTCTAAAGCCATACTGGTTTTCCGATAGTCCACCGGGTCGTTCCAGCTGCTACTGTAGTCGATTGCAGATGATGCGCTCCAATACCTTACCCGTCGTATCCAGCATGCACAGCGGTCTATACGACGATGGTTGATTCGGTGGTTTTCCTGGTTTCACCAATAACACCAGCCTCTGCCTTTTCCACTGGTCCGGGAAAACTCCCTCTTTTATACAGGCATTGTAGAGCTCCGAGAACAACTCTGGATTAGCTACCACGGCGGCCTTAAAAGCAGCGTTTGGAACACCGTCAAGATCTGGGGCTTTGTTATCTCCGATTCTTGCAAGAGTTTCAAGCACCTCCTCCTGTGTGACATCTGGTACCGAGGATACTTCAATGTCCAATCGTTGAACAGAGTTCCTTCGTGTATGGGGAATAACACATCCACTATGCGCTTCATTAGGACTGGACACGTGGGTTGCGGGGCCCTCGATCCTTTTACTTTTTGCATTACATTTTTATAAGCCTGACCCCAGGAATCTGAATTGGCCCGATCCATAAGCTCCTTGAAGCACCGTCGTTTGCTACTTCTTATGGCCTCTTTCAATGATGCTCTGCAGTTTTTGTGTTGCGCCTGTAGAGCGTTGAACTCCGGGTTTCCACGGGCTCTCTGCGTCTTTCTACGTGCCTTCAGGCATTTTTTCCGTACATCGGCGATCTCGTCCGTCCACCTATAAACGGGTCTCCTAGATGTTGTGTTGGCTCGCCGAGGCATCGATGCGTCGCATGCATTCCTCAGCTGTTTTCCCACCTGCAACGCTTTGCTAACCGCCGATTCTCCATCAAATACAGCCTGGTTCCAGATGACGTCGAACGCCTCTGCGTCAAATGCCCGCTTTCGCCATCCTATGTGTTGTGCTTTTCGTATTTGCATATGCGACACCACTCGTTGTTCCACATCGATCTGGATGCCATTGTGATCACTGCTCGTAAAGCTAAGTCAATAATTGAGCGGCCCCTTCCAGTGTCAAATGTGTACTGTCCTACTTCGTTCAGAAGCACAAGGTCTAGCGTATCAAAAAACTCCTCAATCACTCGTCCTCTAGCATTTGTGCGTAGACTGCCCCATGCTGTCGACCAGGCGTTGAAATCTCCGGCGATAATTATTAGAGATTTACCCCTGGCTTCCGTTGCCATTGATGCCATCATCTCCTCGAATTCTTCAAGCGTCCAACTGGGTGGTGCATAGCAGCTGAATATGTAAATATTTTTGAATTTTATCCACGTGTACCCGCGCTCAGGTATCGCCATATGGTTTTGAGGCATATCATCTCCTATTGTCCATATCGCTGCTTTGCCATTTACATCGGATAACCAATAATGCGCATCCTCTTTCATATATGACACCCCCAGATTGAAAAAACCCTGAACAAAATGTGTTTGCGAAAAAGCCGTGGAAAAAATTGTGCATGAAGAAGCCGTGCAAAGTGAACGAGAACGAATTTTGGTGCAAGAAAACTTAGTTTGAAAAACTGATGGAGCGGCCATCAGACTTTTACGCTAAAAAGCTTTTTATTAATTTTCGGTGAAAAATTTTGTTATGCAGATTTTTTTCCAAAAAGCACTTTTCATAAGAATTTTGTACAAAACATTATTTTGAAGAAATTTTGAGCTAAATATTTGTTAATAATTTTACGGCTTCATTTTATTTCGAAGCATATTTAAAATTTAGATATATTAATATTATCGCTTTTGTGAAAAATGGAAACGCAAGTTTGTTAGCTGCAAGTTGTTTTGTATTTGTTCGCAGTGAATTTGGGTACAAATTTTTATATTTTGGTTTTTGGGTTTTTTTAGTTTGTAGGAGTTTGTAATTTGTGCAATGTTCGTTATTTATGTACACTAGGTGACAAAATTTAAAAAATTTGTGTTTTTCAATAAAATTTGTCAAATAATTTTCGTGAACATTTATTTGGTTTTTTATTTTCTACATTTTTGGAAACATAGCATGTGTGTTTTAAGGTGTATCGATGTATTTATACAATTTTTAAACTTCCTGCAAATAGCATTTCATGTGATCACAACCATTTAACAATAAATTGTGAATTATTGAAGTTATGTATACACAAAACCAAAAGACTTTCTTCTCTGGTTTTACTACGCGCATAGAAACCCTTTCAGTTGTGCGTATTAAAACAAAAGGAAAAAACCAAATACGCGTGGCTGAAAGAAAACAACAACAATAAACGCACAAGTGTTCATGTCACACATTCCTTCGCTTGATCACACAAAACAAGAAATTGCTTGTTTATGATTTACATTCCTCCAGTCGATGGTCAATGCTGGCGCAGCGAATTTCAGAAGGAAAACAATGCGCGAACTAAAAATGTGTGGAGTCTGAAAACCACCCTTATTTTTGTGCGCAATTAGGAGGTACTTTCTTGTTGCGGCGCGACTTGATCTTGGCGACCATGTGGCGTGGGTGCGTAGACGACCTGTTTACATGTAGAACAGACAAGTGGGCTCCAATTTTCATGCTGCTTGGGAATTTGCGTGTGTGTTTGGTTGTCTAAGAAATTCTTTCTTTGCGAAGACTATTTAAGTTGTTTTGGGTTAGTGACGCATATGGAGTGAAAGGAATGAAAACGAGGATCAACATTTCATTGGGATATACATTCGATGCTAAGTGCGACTTAAAGAATGCGGTGAAATTTTAAATTGTGATATATTATTAAAAATATGGAACGATAAGCTCTGAAATGTAATTTTTATTACTTAATTTCAACAAAAGAACCGATCTAAATTTGCAAATAATAAAATTTGTAGCATTAAACATTTTTTTTTAACTTAATTTCAAAATTAACAAGTTTTTGACGCCAAATTTGATGCCATCACTGGCTAAAAGGCACGATTATGCGAAGGAATGTGTAGACGACCACTTGTGCGTTTGTTGTGGTTTTTGGACCACTACGAATTTCAAGGGGACGACCTTCACGGAAATAAAATTGCACAATTTTGTGTTTTTCTTTTTGTTTTGGTAACACAGAACTGAATGGGGTAAACAGGCGGTGGAAAACGTAAACTAAAAAAAATGTCGCCACTTGCTCTACGATGCATTTTCAAAGGGCTTCATATAAATAAAAATAGTACCTAAAAGTTCCTTTACTCCATATGCGTCACTAACCCAAAACAACTTAAATAGTCTTCGCAAAGAAAGAATTTCTTAGACAACCAAACACACACGCAAATTCCCAAGCAGCATGAAAATTGGAGCCCACTTGTCTGTTCTACATGTAAACAGGTCGTCTACGCACCCACGCCACATGGTCGTCAAGATCAAGTCGCGCCGCAACAAGAAAGTACCTCCTAATTGCGCACAAAAATAAGGGTGGTTTTCAGACTCCACACATTTTTAGTTCGCGCATTGTTTTCCTTCTGAAATTCGCTGCGCCAGCATTGAATATCGACTGGAGGAATGTAAATCATAAACAAGCAATTTCTTGTTTTGTGTGATCAAGCGAAGGAATGTGTGACATGAACACTTGTGCGTTTATTGTTGTTGTTTTCTTTCTGCCACGCGTATTTGGTTTTTTCCTTTTGTTTTAATACGCACAACTGAAAGGGTTTCTATACGCGTAGTAAAACCAGAGAAGAAAGTCTTGTGGATGCATTTATGTATACACAAAACTTCAATAATTCACAATTTATTGTTAAATGGTTGTGATCACATGAAATGCTATTTGCAGGAAGTTTAAAAATTGTATAAATACATCGATACACCTTAAAACACACATGCTATGTTTCCAAAAATGTAGAAAATAAAAAACCAAATAAATGTTCACGAAAATTATTTGACAAATTTTATTGAAGAACACAAATTATTTTAAATTAAAATTTTATTGAAAGAATTTTTGTTTTTAAATTTTGTCACCTAGTGTACATAAATAACGAACATTGC